>CM052023.1:23382012-23982012 GCA_028476575.1 Platygaster robiniae
AAAAAAGTCATGTTTTTGAAAAAAATTGAGTGACAAAGTTACTTTTAGCGCGACTAATTAGCAAAAAATTTATCACTACTACACATCACGTTTCTATAATTATTTGTCCCAACGCTTTGCTAAGCCTATGTGAAGTTAGCGAAAACAGTCATAATTTAAAAGAAAATTAGCATCGAAGTTACATTAGGCGTGATTAATTAGCAACTAACTAGTTAGAAATTTAACAAGTATTCATTTCACTTTTCTATAGTAACTTTTCTCAATGCTTGGCTAGGTTCATGTGAAATTAGCAAAAAAGTCATATTTTTGAAATAAATCAAGTAAAAAAGTTACTTTTAGCGCGACTAATTAGCAAAAAATTTATCATTACTCCACATCACGTTTCTATAATTATTTGTCTCAACGCTTTGCTAAGTTGATGTGAAGTTGTCGAAAACAGTCATGATTAAAAAAATTAGCAACTAAGTTACTTTATGCGTGATTAATTAGCAACTGACTAGTTATAAATTAATCACTCTTCATTTCACGTTTCTATAATAACTTTTCTCAATGTGCTAATGTGAAGTTAGCAAAAACAGTAATATCAAACAAAAAAATTGAGTGACCAAGTTACTGCAAGCATTCCTAATTAGCGACTTACTAGCTACAAATTTAGCACTAATTCACTTCGCGTTTCTATAATTTTTTTTTCTCAATGCTTTGCTAAGTTAATGCGAAGTTAACAAAAATAGACATATTTTTTTTTAAAAAACCGTGTGATGAAACTACTTTTTGTGCGATGAATTTGCGACTAATTAGCAAAAAATACAGCACTCCTTCTCTTCACGTTTCTATAATTGTTTATTTCTATGTTTGGCTAAGATAATGTGGAATTAGCAAAAACAGTCATGTTTTTTAAAAAAAAATCGAGCAACAAAATTACTTTAAGCGCATCCAATCAGCTACTTTTTCGAAACAAATTTAGCACTACTCGACATTATGTTTCTATAAATATTCGTGCTAATGCTTTGCTAACTTAATATGAAATTAGCAAAAAAAGTCATACTTTTGAAAAAAATCAAGTAACGAATTCACTTTATCCACTACACTACTAATAAGCGACTAATCAGCAATAAATGTAGCACTGCTTCACTTCAATTTTCTATACTTATTTACTCAATGGTGAGCTAAGTAAATGTGAAACAAAGTTACTTTAGGCGCGACGAATTAGCGACTAACTAGCGACAAAGTTAGCACCAATTCACTTCATTTTCCAAAAATTATTTGTCTCAATGCTTTTATAAGTTAATGTTAAATTAGAAAAAAAAGTATATCATTGAAAAAAAATTAAGTTATAAAATTAGTTTTTGCACGAGCAATAAACGACTTTTCAGCGATAAATTTAACACTAATACACGTCACGTTTCTATAATTATTTGTCTAAATGCTTTGTTTACTTAATGTTTAGTTAGCAGAAACAGTCATATTAAACAAAAAAATTAAGCGACCAAGTTACTTTAGGCGCGACTAATTAGAAACTATTTAGCGACAAAGTTAGCACTCATTCACTTCACGTTTCTATTATTATTCGTCTCAATTCTTTGCTAAATTATTGTAAAGTTATCGAAAATATCCATGTTCAAAAAAAAATCGAGTGAAAAAAATACTTTTTGTGCCATTAATGAGTGACTAATTGGCAACAAATTTAGTACTAATGCAGATCATGATTTATAGCTTTTTGGCATAACGCTTTGCTGAGTTATTGTGAAGTTTTAAAAAAACAAGGATATTTTTATAAAACAATTAAGTGATGAAATTAGTTTCCACACGAGCAATTAGCAACTAATTAGCGACAAATTTAGCATTAATACACTTTACGTTTCTATCATTATTTTTCATACTACTTCGCTAAGTTAATGTACAGTTATCACAAACATGCGTGTTTGAATAAAAAATCGAGCAACAAAATTACTTTCAGCGCGACTAATTAGCAAATAATTAAGCACTAACACACACCATGTTTTTATACTTTTTTGACCTAATACTTTGCTAAGTTAATGTAAAATTATCGAAAATAGTCATGTCTAACAAAGAAATTTAATTACTAAGTTAGTTTTTGCGCGACTAATAAGCGACTAATTAGCAACAAATATAGCACTGATCCACTTTATATTTTTATAATTCTTTGACGTGGTGCTTTGCTAAGTTAATATTAAATTCAAAAAAGCAAGCATATTTTTGAAAAAAATGAATCGATTAAATAAGTTCATGCACGAGAAATTAGCGACTAATAAGCTATAAATTCAGCACTAATACGCATCATGTTTGTATAGTTTTTTGACCTAATGCTTTGCTAAGTTAATGTAAAATTATCGAAAATAGTCATATCTAACAAAGAAATTTAGTTACTAAGTTAGTTTTTGCGCGACTAATAAGCGACTAATTAGCAACAAATATAAGTTAATGTAGAGTTATCAAAAACTTGCATATTTTTTAAAAAAATCGAGCAACAAAATTACTTTTAGCGCAACTAATTAGCGATTAGTTCAGCAATGATACACATCATGTTTTTAGAGTTTTTGACGTAATGCTTGGCTAGTTGTAAGTTAATGTGAAATTATCGAAAACAATCATATTCAAAAGAAAATTGATCGAAAAAATTAGTTTTTGCGTGACTAATTAGCAGCGAATTGTTAGTTTCCCCAACATCTGTTTAGCAAAAAGTGTTTCGCCTCCTTCAAGCACATCAATATCGTAAAAAAACTCACTGAATGAGCTCGATCAAAAATGTTCCTGATTATTTCTATAAATCCCAATACGTGCGTCAAAAAAGTTTCCTCGATTTTTATTTTAGCTTCTGAATTTTTGTTTATTCAATGTCGAGTTAAACTTCCCAATTTAAAGTACTTCGGAGTGTATAATCGTCAACTTTTATTTTCAAAAACACAAGTTTAGACTACTTCTGCCAATGAAGATATTTGTGATTGGTTTCTGAATTGGAGCTTAATACGAATTTGTGAAAACGGCTACGATTTTCAGGGACGAAGACGTGGTGGAAGAAAGCAACATTGGGGGCGAACCACTGGTGACATTTCCTGATTCTGGGGCGTCTTCTCCGGTGACAGGGCCATTGGACGTAACTGGGGCTTCGCCCTCGCTGAGCCCGCTTAATAATCTACACAACATGAGCCCCGCAATTGGCATGGGCAACATGTCAACAATTCCTGCTATGCCCGGCATCGAAACCTTGAAATACGAGCAGAAGAAAACCACCAGTGCTTCTAAAACAAAGGTTCATATTCTTTGTATAATTTGAAAACTTTTCAAAATGTTCAGTATTTTTTTTTTTTTTTTTAATAGTATCTTAGTTGATTTATTGAATCTGTTAAAGTTTGAATAGTCCATTTTTTGGGCTCTTCTTAAGAGTTAAACATATTTATTTATATTATTGAAAAAAAAAAAAAAAAAAATATTACTGATCAGTGACGTGATTTATTCAATTTTTTTTTATTTTTCAATTGAAATTCACCCTTATGATTTGGTAAGTTGACTGTTAACATTGTGATGATAATGATATGTTAGGTATTTAAAAAATTTCTTTTTGAAAATAGTTAACTGGAAATAATACCCTGATGAGGTCTTACAATCAAGAGTCGAAGGCTTGGAAAAATGAAGAAAAGAAAAAAAGGAATGATGTTGAAGAAGAGAATATTTCATTCTTGAATATGGTTGGCTCCAAATGTTTGAATAAATCGAAGGATTCGTAAAAAAAGAAAATATTAACAATAACAGATTCTCCTAAAAATTACAAAAAAAAGGGGAAAGAGAAAAAAAGTAACAAATCTTTAAACACCTTCGAACTGAACCTTATATTCTTCGTTTCGAACATATTTTTTATAAATTCTTATTATTTTGCAATTGTCATTGAATAACATGTTAAGAATTATTTACAGTGAAAATTTAAAATTGCATGTCACCAGGCTCAAACGATCATGATCGAAAGTCCAGATCCAATCGAAAAATATAAAATTTTGAAGATTTCAAAACTTTAAAGAATGAAATTTGAAATATTTTGTAAATTTGTGAGTGTTTTAATTCAGGTTTTATAGAAATGAGAGATGAAAAAGTTATCTATAAAGTATTATTTTCAATTTCTAAAATTCTTGTAATTTTTTAATCCAGGTGTATAGAGAATTTAAAATCCAAAAGTTTTCAGTTAATTTTCTGGTAATCTAAATTTTCAAAATTTTATTAATCACAAAATCGAGACATTTGGAATTTGTAATAATTATTCAAGATTTTAATATTAATGTTAAATATTCGAAAGTATATATATATAGAAAACTTTGGAATTCAATGACTGAACAATTATTTATTAACAAAGTAAAGGTGTTATTCATCCTTGAATTAAAAATTAGAAAATTCATTATAAGAGAAATAATTAACTACAATTTTTAAAAGTATACATAGAAAAAAAGTTGATGAATCTCAATTTGCTGGATAATTTAGAATTTAGCAAAATTTTAGAAATTCGAATGTTTGATATTTGGAGTTTTTACTTATTTTCTAATCGATATTTGAAAATAACTGTAACAAATGAGAAATTAGAAACTCTGAATTATATGATCCCGATGAATTTAGAAACTGATAAACTTCACGATTTCGGAATCTAAATAATTATTTAATTATTGTAATATTTAAAAACAATTGAGTAGTATTATACTTGTTAGTTTGAATGAAACATTCAGATCAACGTTAATCCTAAAAATTTCCCAAAAACTTTCGTATTGTTGAAAATTTTTAATCACAAATACATGTATTTCAACTTTTGAGAATTTCGAAATTTTTATATTTCTATATTTTAATTTATATATTTTAATTAGAAAAATTTTTAATATTGAATTTTTTGCTCCTATAGTTTGCAAATTTCAGATCGAAAGTTTTTTTTCTTCAACTTTAATATGAATTATTAATATTCAGGTAGAATGCAAACTTCAAAAATAAACTAAAAAAAATTTGGGTATTTCTCATCGTTGAATCAAATCTAAATCATCTTTCATTCCAAGAATTTCATTTTTCAAAAAAAAAAATAATTACACTTGATTTAAGTGCATTAAAAATTCATAACTATAAAGTATTATCAAATTCGTTGAATCACCAACTTTAGCTTTTGATTACTTTCAAATTGAACATTAAAACGATCCAAAGCTTTTTTTAAACATTCTCTCGTGCTTATCAAAAATATTGGAAACTTCTCTCCCTGCTCACCAATTAATCAAAAATTTTTTATTCTCTAACAAAACGTATTATTGAACTTGCTCAAGTTTTATCAAACCCAACGACAAATTTTTGGTACCAGCACAACTCTTGGTCAGTTTTACAAAATTTGCTACAGCAATACATTTCCTTTTGAAAATTTTCGTTTAGTTGGTTTCTCAATTGGATTTCCAATTAGTTTTCCAGTTGGGTTAGTCCTATTGAAAACTAATTGTATTCGTGACATAAGTTTTTGTAAAAAAACATTCTAATAAGACAAACTAATTAGATTTGTAAGTGCATTTCCAATTGATTTTCTAATTGGAATAACAATTGGAAATTTCTAGCATGGGTTTGAGTTTCATTGAAAACCGACTAAAGTTTAATAAAAAATGTTTCTCAGGTCGTCACCGACGGTTTTAGCGCGGAAAAAGCCACGGCGAAAACAGCTGAGATAAGGGCCTTGCAAGCTGGTGATATGTCGTACAAAGAGCAAAGCGCAGCATCAGCAGCAAGGGCACGAGTCGAATTGGACGGAGTTTCCGCCGAAAAAAGCGTCGCAGCAGCAAGGGTAATTAAATAAATGTTAACTTTTAATATTAATATCTTTTCAAAGAAGAGACCAATGTCGTCATTAAATTTTCCATTTGTCTTCTGCATCCACTACATTTTTTACCTCGAGTTTTCAAAATAACTTACTTGATTTATTCTCTGTTTCATTACTTTTTTATTTTGAAAGAGTAACACTTTTTTACAATATTTCTTTATTGAGGAATCCTAATTTATAGCGATTTTATTTGTACTTTTCTGTTGATGGTCATTACATTCTAATTCAATGCTTAAATCAAGTTTTAGAGGAAATTGGAAAAAAAGAGATAGGAAATTTCATACTGGAATGAACATTCAATAAGTGTATCAAACATTCAAAATTACGGGAAATGCATGATTTTTAATAACATTTATATCGTTATTTTCCAAAAGAAATTCTTCTGACATTGACCATGAAAGCCGAAAAAAAGTTTTTGGCACTAGTAGAAACGTTTCGAGGCCGATGACTTTATTCTCGTCACGCCTTCACATTTTGAAATTCCTATTCTCTGGCCTCCCCCTCCCCCAGAAGGAAAAATTTTGATTTTAATTGTGCAACTGTTGATGTTTTAATTAGCTGGTTTTTCGTTGTGAGAGAAATATTGGAGACGTATTTGGAATGGGGATTTTTCCATCGGGTTTATTTAACGAGTTGTATAACAGCTTCGCTGGCATTGGCAGTGAATCACAAAACGTGGTTGACCTCGAAAACTCTCTGCTTTGGGAGTACCGATATTTATTTTAAGTTTAAGTTCGTTTTTAGCACATATTGGTTTTTTCCACCAATCACTTGAAATAGTGTAAAAATTTCAAAGGTTGAATTAATCTAGATGTATTTTGATCTACTAATTTATCTACTAATTTATATTTTGAAAATAAATTGTGATCAAATTTTTTTCAAACCATCCAATCCATTGGTGTCTTTAATTTTTTTATAGTAAATATTTGGTATGATATTTTGCTATATCTATTTTTATATTTTTTTTTTTTTTTTGTTACATATTTATTTTTTATTCGTTTTATATATATTGGTTTTTTATCAAGTTACATTATTCAATAAAATTTCGATTTTTTTACCTTATCTGCATTGAAAATCATTTTTACTCGATTTGTTTGTCACGCAGTGTTTTCTGATATTTTCTAATGTTCAAGATTTTGTTCGAAAACTTTAGTTTATTATTCTTTCTTTCAACTTTGTTTATTTTTCGTTCTTTTTGAGATTTTTCAACTTATTCATTCGAACCCTTTGATATTCTTTTATTGATTGATTGATTGATTGATTTTTTTTTTTTCAGATAAAATTTTTCATGACTTGCTCTGAAAACAATTCAGTGTATTTTCACCACAGTAAATTTATTCTTACTCTAATTTTTTAATCTTTTGTAATTCTATTTATTTTATAAACATTTCAGTTTAATTACTTCATTTTTCAATAAAACTTCCTATATGTAACTTGTTCTAAAAACAATATTCAAAGATTTCACAACAACACTAACTTTTTTCGTTGTTCCTCTTGAATATGATATTGATTAATCATTTTTCATTACAATTATTCCAATAAAATCAGAAACGAAAGTTTGAAAAAAATTTCAATTTTTTTCTGATTAAACATTGCTTATATCTTCATTTAATTAATTTTCAAAGGCTCTATAACTTTTTATCGATTTTTCAGCGTAACCTTGACTTTTGATTAACTTATTATCCGAAAAAAAAAAACTACAAACGTAGAAAGAAACGACGCTGACGTAAAATTTTTGATAAGTAGTTGCAAGTAGAACATATAACACTGACGGATGAACAAAAATATATAAAATGTTCAAATTATTATTAATAAATGTGATCTCATATATTTTATTCAAAAGTTATGAAAAAGGAAAGATAATCTGAAAAAAAAAATGTAAGACAATGCGTGAGATCTTCTTAACGAAATCCTTGAAATTTCATTAAATCCTGAAATTGTTGGATTTTGTGATAGTAATGACTTAGAACAAAGTATTAAAATTCTTAGATAATATACTACATGCATAAAAAGATACATGAAGTAATGACATATAGTTGTAAGAAGTAAATAATATGCAGGATGAAAGAAACATATTGATTCTAGAAATTTATAGAGCAAACCATAAAAATATTAACTTAAAAAAATACGAGAAAATCCTGCAGTTTTTATTAATACTAAATAAACTACTGAAAATATTCGCAGTTCATAAAATACTTCGAATCTATGTAGATACTGTTTTCTCAAGAATCTATGAAAATGCTAAAAATCTATAAAATTTTGATTCCTAGAACATGAAAATTTAATAGAAATCTACGTGGAAATCTATTAGAAATAACGGAACATCGTTCAAATTGTTCAAATACTAAAAAATGAGAAATAATACTGAATGTTCCAAAAATGTGTAAGATACTAAGAAATCTATAAAAATACTGTTGAACTGTTCTCCGAAAATTTCAATTATATTCAACTTTGAATTGCAGAGCATTTAATTATATGTGAAAATCTATTGAAATATGAGAAATATATAAAGATACTTAATAGTTCTAGAAAATGTTGTAAAAAAATACAGAAAATAATAATAATAATAATAATAATAAGAGGAATCTATACGAAATACTAAAAATCTCTTTAGATATAGGATTTCCTGCAAAATCTATAAATTTACTGAAAATCTGTGTAACTTCGAATTCTAGAGCATCGATTTCTAGAAGTCTGTATATATAGGAATCAGTGAAAATACAAGAAAATCTTACAAATTGTATAAAAACTGAAGAAATGCGAAAAATACTAACACTACTAGAAATTTACAAAACAGACTGTTTATACAAATACAGATACATAGTTTTCTGAAAAATCAATGTAACAAGCCATAAAAATACTGTAAGTATGTAAAAATACAAGAAAAACCTGCAAAATTTCAAGAAGACTAAATCAATCTGAAAAATAATATAAAAAATTAGTAAAAAACCCAAAATCTATGACAATACATCTTCAAAAAATACATAAAATTATTAGAATTCCATAGTAATCGATATAAAAAAACTTCATAAAAATACTGTAGAATCTTTAAAATTTTAAAGTACTGAAGAAATTTGAGAATCACTAAAAGTTTTTCAATAATTTATAAGTTCTACCAATATTTCCATCAGTAATTTTAAACTTCCAAAGAGCGATTCCCGTTTTTTTTTTTTTTTTTAAATCGCAATCAATTTTATAAACCTATAATGTACTTCTTAAAATATCCTTTTTAAATTATTATTATTAGATTCTAAAAAACTTCTGAAAATTTCAAAGAATTTCGATCTAGAGAAAAACATTCACTAAAATGCAGAAAATTGTATAAATATTTATACGTCATGCTATCAGACTGAAAAACACGTAATAAAATTTTATATTTTTTAGTTCTGATAGTGCCAATTTGACTAAATGAATTAAAGTTTACGGTCCGAGACGATGCCGAGGATGGTTATCCTTTCGTCCAAAAATGCATCGTTAAAATTCGCGATACGTAATACATATTTCTAATCCCAGCTGAGGATTTCCAATTGGCAAACCAACTGGAAAAATGACCATTTTTTCAATTATTTTTTGCAAAAAAACTTACGTCATAAATACAATTAGTTTTCTAATTGATAATATAAATATATTTCGAAATGGAAAACTAATTGCATTTGTTACACACCTTTTTTTCGAATTTTCCTTTAGAATAAACCAATTAGTTTTTCAAGTGGATACTCAATTGATTTTCCGATTGGACAAACCAACTGGAAAACAAAAGGTGAGTTCCAATTGAATTGAAATGAAATCGAATTTAATTGGAATGAAATCCATTTTATTGGAATATAATCCTATTGAATTGGAAAAAAATCGATTCGAATTGAATTTAAAACCAATTATTTTGAATGAAACCCAATCAAATTGAAATGAAACTCAATTTATTAGCATGAAATACAATGAATTCGAAGTGGAATCCCATTAAATTGGTACGGAATGAAAATGGAATGGAGTCTAATCGAATTGAAATAAAGTTTAATTGAATTGGAATAAAATCCAATTGAAATGGAATAGCGTCCAATCGAATTGGAATGAAATTCAATTTGAATTTGAATAAAATCCAATTAATTGGAATGAAAATCAATTTGTTGGAATGAAATACAATTGAATTCAAATGGAGTCCGATTGAAATGGAATGGAGTTGAAATGAAATGGAATCCAATTTCGATTGAATGGAATCCAATTGAATTGGAGTGAAATCCAATTTATTGGAATAAAATCCAATTAATTGGAATGAAACTCAATTAAATTGGAATGAAACCCAATCAAATTGCAATGAAATACAATTGATTGGAATGAAATACAGTTAAATTCAAATGGAATCCAATTTAAGTGGAATGGAGTTAAAATGGAATGGAATCCAATTGAATTGGAATGGAATTAAAATGAAATGGAATCCAATTAATTAGAATGAAATACAATTGAATTTTAATGGAATCCAATTGAAGTAGGATGGAGTTAAAGTGTAATGGAATCCAATTGAATTGGAATGAAATCCGATAATAAAACCCAATTGAAATGAATGGAATCCAGTTAAATTGGAATGAAATTCAATGGAATTGAAATAAAAACCAATGGAAATGGAATGGAACCCAATTGAATTGGAATGAAATCCAAATAAATTGGTATGAAAATGACCAAGTGATGATTTTTTTCCAAGTGAAAAAAACCAGTTAGAGAAACAGCAATTTTTCCAGTTGTTTTTCCAATTGAAAAAAAACAATTGGAAATTTTCAGCAGGGATTTAACTCATGTCAGAATTTTCAATTGTTAAGGAATCACGAATAAAATATTTTTCATTTGTAAAAATTATTCATTTTTCCCTGAATGCGAGAGCGATGGTTAATAAAACATGCTTGGTTCCCCTTGGTGACCACGTCTATCACGTGCTCGCAACCCCTCAACCGGGTCGATAAATCCGCCTTCCAAATCGTTTTTCCAGCAGTTCGCGATATGGGGCCGCAGTTGTCTAGGCTAGTGACAAAAATTTTTCCGGTTTTGAAAAACCGAAATTCTCTCGCTTCTCGAATTAACGCATTCGTGATCCAGCAAAACAGTCATTTCAAGACCAACCCTCCAACGGTATTTTTTTCCTCTATCGATTTTCTTCTCTTCGGCGGTGTTTCCATATTTCAACCCTTGGAAAATTTAAATAATTCAAGTGAGATCAAATTTTCGAAACTCTACATAAACTCTTTTGAAAATTTTGCACGACTATCGAAATCGTGATTTTGTGAAATTGACAAAATTTGTGTGCATCCAAGGTGAAATTTCGATAATTTTGGCTACACAAAATTTTTTTGTTGGTTCGGGAAATTAATTAATTATCTCATAAAATTTTTTAGATTAAAGTTAATTTTTGATTTTTGTGTCGTTGCTTTTACGAAAAATTTGTTGCTAAATATTTTAAAGGTAAAAATTATAGAAAATAAATAATCAGTATTTAAAGTAAAGTATATATCCAGATTTTTGAAAAATTTTGAGAATCTTAAATTCGAAATCCAGTCACTGAAAACATCCGAGTTTTTAAATTCCATCGTCACACGATTAACACCTGCTTTTTGATGTGTGATGTTTATCGATTTTGAATCGATCGAGATAATTGTTATCTTTGTTGTTTGCACTGTTATAATTTAGTTTGATTTAGTACATGCTTCGAAACTGACATTTGTCCAGTTTTGCTAAGAATTAGAAGTTTAATATTTATGTTCAAATGTGATTTTTATTGCACACTGTGGTGACGTTCGGAAAAATGGTATCTCGCTGAGTTTTATACTTTGAAAATTACACGTTTTGCTTGACAAACCGCTTACATAAAAAATACTTCATGCATGTAATTTTTATACCTGCTTCATGACTTCCATTTTTTGTTCATTTAATCAGTCGCTGTGATTTTTTAGTGTTTGAATGTTACAAAAAAAAGTCTTGGATATTTTACACTACAGGAAAGTATTTTTTTATATCGAATAAATTTCGATCGCTATAAAGGTACGATTTTCAAGTATGAAAGAAATTTGTTTGTTTGTTTTTATTTTTTTTTTGGAAAATTTCGTTTTACTTTGAAAATTTAGTCGCACAATTAGTGTCTTTGAATGTTACGATTCGAGAAGCCAATATTTATTTTTCCCGCTGTTTGTTCGAATTTTTATCGTACATTTTCTCGCTCAGCATTTATAACTCCTCTCATTTAGCAAAAAAAATTTTGTTTAACATTCGTAAAAAATTCTTGAAACTTGAAAGAATTTTCGACTGCTTGAAACGGGAAGAGTGTTTTGATTAGTCGACATTCTTCGGGGGGGGGGGGGGGGTTATCCACAAATACCTGTTGAAATTTTTCAATTGGATTTCCAATTGGAAAACCAACTGGGAAAATAGCCGTTTTTTCAAATAGTTTTTCAATTAGATTGTACAATTAGATTTCCAATTGGTTTCCAGTTGGGTTTGTTCTATTGAAAAATTTTATATAAAACAACTCAAGTCACAAATTCAATCAGTTTTCTGGAAACAAATCTAATTAGATATCCACATTTTTTTGTAAACAATTTTCAAATTGGACAACCCAACTGGAAAACCAATTGCAAATCCATTTGGTTTTCCCGTTGGACACAACAATTGGTCAACCATCTGGAAAAATGGCTATTTTTCAATCAGTTTTTTAATAAGATTTCCAATTGAATTAAAATTGGTACTCCAGTTGGTTTTGTTTTATTAGAAATTTTCTATGAAACAACTTGTATCACAAATATAATAAGTTTCCGAAATGGAAATCTTATTAAATTTTGAAATGGAAAACTAATTTTATTGGTGACAAGTTTCGCTGTGAACAATTTGCCAATTGGACAAACCAATTGGATTTCTAAGTGGATATCCAATCGAATTTCCAGTTACACGACCCAACTGAAAAATGAATTAAAGATCAAGTTACTTTTGTCCTATTGGACAAATTTTCTGGAAACCACTCACTTCTCCAAAACAATTTATTTTCCAAGTCTATATCTTATTACATTTTTTAATATAAATCTTACTGTATTGGTGACATAAATTTTTCTGTCAACAACTTACTAAAAGGGCAAATCAATTGAAGATCTAGTTGTTTTTCCAATTGGTCAAACCAATTAGATAATTTTTTCAGTTATTTTTCCAATTATGAAACCAGTTAGAAAACTAATTGAAAATTTTCAACAAGCCAATTGGATTTTTAAGTGGATATCCAATTGATTTCTTAATTAGGCAACTTAACTGGGAAACCAATTGAAGATCCACTTGGTTTTGTCCTATTGGACAATTTTTCGGAAAACCACTCACTTTACAAAAACAATTAGTTTTCCAAGTGGAAATCTTATTGCGTTTTTAAATGTAAAACTAACTGCATTGATGACATAAATTTTTCTGTAAAAAAATTACCAATTGTGTAAACCAATTAGATTTCCAAGTAGATATCCAATTGATTTCCCAATTAGGTAACCCAACTGGGAAACCAATTGGAGATTTAGTTGGGATTCCGATTGGACAAACCAATTAGGTCATTTTTCCAGTTATTTCTCCAATTGTAGTACCAGTTAGAAAACCAATTGAAAATTTTTAACAAACTAATTGGATTTTTAAGAGGATATCCAATAGATTTCCCAAAATTAGGCAATTTTGTCTCATTGGAAAATTTGTCGGAAAACCACTCACTTCACGAAGACAGTCAGTTTTGTAAATGTAAATCTTATCACACTTCAAAATTTAAAATTCACTTTATCGGTGAAATACATTTTCCTGTAATCAAATTACCAATAGGGCAAACCAATTGGATTTCCAAGTGTATATCCAATTGATTTCCCAATTAGGGGACCCAACTGGGAAACCAATTGAAAATTTAGATGGTATTCCAATTGGACAAACCAATTAGATCATTTGGCAGTTATTTTTCCAATCGTATATCCAGTTAGAAAACAAATTGAAAATTTTCAAGAAACCAATTGGATTTTTAAGTGAATATTGATTTCCCAATTAGGCAACCCAACTGAAAAATCAACCGAATATCCAGTTGGTTTTGTCCTATTAGAAAATTTTTCGGAAAACCGCTCACTTTACTAAAATAATTAGTTTTCCTAATGGAAATCTTATCACATTTTCAAATGTAAAACTAACTGTATTGGTGACATAAATTTTTCTGTTAACAAATTACCAATTGGGCAAACAAATTGGATTTCCAAGTGGATATCCAATTGGTATCCTAATTAGGCAACCCGACTGGGAAAGCAATTGGAGATCTAGTTAGTTTTCCAATTTGATAAACCAATTTCGTCATTTTTACAGTTAGTTTCCCAATTGTAAAACCAGTTAATAACCAATTGAAAATTTTTAACAAACCAATTTGATTTTCAAGTGGATATACAATCGATTTCCCAATCAGGCAACCCAACTAGGAAACCAATTGAAGATCCAGTTGGTTGTGTCTTATTGGACAATTTTTCGGAAAACCACTCACTTCACTAAAACAATTAGTTTTCCAAATGGAAATCTTATCACATGTTTAACTGTAAAACTAACTGTATTGGTGACATAAATTTTTCTGTAAACAAATTACCAATAAGGCAAAGCAATTGGATTTCAGGGATTTTTAGGGCAAACAAATTCGATTTGCAATTGGATTTCCAAGTGGATATCCAATTGATATCTTAATTAGGCAACCCAACTGGGAAAGCAATTGGAGATCTAGTTGGTTTCCCAATTTGATAAACTAATTTCGTCATTTTTACAGTTAGTTTTTCAATTGTAAAACCAGTTAATAACCAATTAAAATTTTCAACAAACCAATTGGATTTCTAAGTGGATATACAATCGATTTCCCAATCAGGCAACCCAACTGGGAAACCAATTGAAGATCCAGTTGGTTGTGTCCTATTGGATTATTTTTCGGAAAACCACCCACCTCACAAAAACAATTAGTTTTCCAAATGGAAATCATAGTAAATTCCAAAATTTAAAACTTACTATATTGGTAACACAAAATTTTTTGTGAACAAATCACCAATAGAGCAAACCAATTGGATTTCGAAGTGGATATCCAATTGATTTCCCAATTAGACAATCCAACTGGGAGACCAATTGGAGATCTAGTTGGTTTTCCATTCGGACGAACCAATTGGATCATTTTTTCAGTTAGTTTTCCAATTGTAGTACCAGTTAGAAAACCGATTGTAAATGTTCAACAGGTCAAACATAAGGAACCTTCTTAAAATCTTTGATAAAAGTGTTACCAATACGAGAAAATCGAAGATCTCTAAAATCGCGTCTGAAAATTTGGTAACCATTGCGTCACGACTTCAAAATTATCGTTTTGCGAGGCGATCGGTGACGTGCACTTTGGCAGGCATGATAAAATTAAACGTCCGAGCGGACAGCGATTCTGGTGGGGTTCGTTAAACAAGGTGGTACTACCGTCTTTGTGGACGTTCGAATTAGTGTTCGCGATATTCTCACTTCTTCTCAGTTCAATTTACGCTGTCAATGAACGCGAAAAAAATCTTTTCAACCTAAACGTCATACCTAGTGATGCACGTGCCCGGAAAATGTTGAAAATTAATTTTGCCAAGCTCCAAAAACCGGTAAAGCTCATCGAAAGTCGTGAAGTTGCAAGTTTCGGAAAATCGTTTGCATTGAATGAAAAAGGAAGTGAATTTTTTTTGAAATCATTTCTTGTAAACGTCTGAGTTGTATTATTTTGGCTGTTTTGCGATAATTGAGTTTGTGAAATGGAGAGAAAAATTTTCATGATTTCAAATTATGGATTTATTTATAAAAAGAGTGATATAAACGTGCATGTGAAAAACTGTAGAGACTGCGTAAAAAAGAGATCACAAAAAAACGTTAAAAATCGTGAAATTGTAAATTTTAGAGAATCGTTTGAATCAAATGAAAGTGGTAGTAAAAATTTTTTCAAATTGATTTTCGTAATATACTGATTTTAGACGATACTCTGCTAGAAAATGTTCAATTGGTTTTCCAATTGGAAAACCAACGGGAAAAATGGCTGTTTTTTTCAATAACTTTCCAAATGGTTTTTCCAATTGAAAAGTTTTTTACGAAAAAACCAACGTGACAAATACAACTATTTTTCCGAATGAAATTAATTATATTTCTAAATGAAAAATCAATTTTTTTTGTGACGTAATTATTTTCTATAAAATTTTGCAATAGGGCAAACCATTTGGATTTCTAAGTGGATATCGAATTGGTTTTCCAATTGGATAATCCAATTGGAAAACCAATTGCAAATTTCGTGACATTCAAGCTTGTGTAATCGAGTACAATCTTCCATTATTCCAAATCATTTACTAAAAGAAGTACAAGTAAAAAAAACATTTTATACATGCAAAACATCATACAAGACACTTCTAAAGAAAATTACCAAATAACGTTGAAAATTGTTAAGTTGCAAGTTTTATAGAATCGCATAAATTGAATTCGAGTGGTAGTAAATATTTTCTGATATATTTTTACATTTTTTATATCAGTAGCTGATTCAAAGGAGAGGGGGGGGGGTCGAAGATTCGGACATCCCCTCATCCATGCTCTTCAATGTCGTGTTCTAAATTTATATAAATTAAGTTTAAAAACAATTTTCGTAATATCAATTCGCAATCTGTTAGATATTTTTTGAAAATTAAAATTATGTGGCTTCCCGGCATAACCGACAAAATCACACCTACCATAAGGCACATTTTACATGATATTCTGATAAAATTTTAAACGTTATGGCATGTGTGACTTTATCGGTTATGCCGGGAAGCCACGGAATTATTCTTGCAATCATGAACGCAATAAAAACAACTGTGATAATGATAACCCTTGAAAGTCTATCTTTTGTAAAATCCATGTACTTCTTATAGAATCCCTTATGAAATCATATTTCTTATAAAAATTTTTATGTATAAAATCTTTAACAATTTTAATAACGTCTCCCTAGTAATTTGGGTTTTCATTATGTTTTTATAAAACTATTTATAAAATTTTGTGTAAAATGTTTTATAAAGTTTGTATTATTTCTTTCTAAAGTTACTTTATAAAAACTTTATAAAAACAGCGGATTTTATAAAAAAATACCGAAATTTTATAAGGAGTTTCATGAAAACTTATAAAAACCCAAATTACTAGGGCTGGCGAAGTTTTGCCTTTATAAAAAAATTATTTAAGACGTTTATAAAACTCCGTCGGACTTAATTAAAATTTTATAAAACACAAACTACTTTAAAAAAATTTTATAGAATGTCTTAAGAGAAAACAAAATATTTCATAAAAAATACAGCGATTTCATTAAGATTCCATACACTGAGTTAATATGGATCAAGTTTTGAAAAAATTGCTTATATCAGTTAGCGATCTATACAAATATTTTTTTTATGAATTTCAATTAGTCTTGGAGTCATGAATGCCATAAAAACAATTGATTTAAATTATGACAATCCTTTGAATTTCGAAAGTTATAAAATCTTTCTGATGTATAATGTTTATAGAATCTCTTATCATATCGGCAAATTCTTTACATAATTATAAAATTTTGCCGAACTTTATAAAGATTCTTAAAAAAGAGACTGGTTTATAACAATTTTATGAAGTGCTTCTATTTAAAAACAAAAAAATTGTATTAAAAATTCAACGTCTTTACAAAGGATTTCATAAAGATTTCATAAAAGTTGGAATGGCAAAGTTGAATGTAATTCAAAATTTTCTAACCTCAATAAATATCCTTATGATAGATCGAGAAATTTTTGGAAGAATATAGTTTTATTCATCAAAATAATCTAAATCATGAATCATTATACTTTGGCTCCTAAAAACCGAATATTTATAACATGAAAGTTTTTTTTCTTATAATAATAATAATCTAAATATGTAGAATAATTCTTCATGTGCATATTTATTATTATTTTCTATTGGAAAAAAAATGTTCTCATCACCCCCCCCTTCGCAAAATCCTTAACCTGCGACTGCATATATACCTCTTTTAGAGCTGCTGTTAAAAATTTTTTATCACTTTAAACCATGAACATACTAAAAAAAAGTGCAAAAAAGTGTGATAAATAGGAAAAAACCATTCGAGACACTCTTAAAAAAAGTTACTAAATATCGTCGAAAATGAGTCTAAAAAGAGTAAATTCGCAAAAAAACTTTTTACGCATATTTTGGTAGAGATGAACCTCATCAAACATGAATTCTAAAAAAAAAACTTTAACATTGCACTTAGGATTCGCTCTTTTGATGATTAAATTCCTTCGGTGGATTTTTTGCAAATTAGAGCGATTTCGTCATCATAATTCATGCGGTTTCATAACGCTCGCTTATCACGAAATCAAATGTATCCTTTAAGCACGCGACAGTAAAAAGTTACTTTTCTTAGCACAGGCTGAAACCAATTAACGCGATTTGCACGCAATTCATAACTAGGCCTTCGACGAAATTATTATATTTACGTAAATTCCGAGCGTATTTTATATTTTAATTTTCGTTGTTGGCAGTAAAAAAATGTTTTGTGGGATTCGTTTGTCACTTAGCATAGAAAAATAAAATAAATAATAATATTCAAGGAAAAATATTCAAGCATTTAACATCTAATGTGGCCCTCGTCAGAATTGTCGAGTTACAACTTGACACTTGTCAAATTTTTTGAATGATTTACTGTACAAATGGTTCGTGTCATAGGTTTTTTTTTATACTTGAAAAATACGTAGGTTACAGTTTCGTATGAAAATATTTCATTAAAAATTATGTAAATTAATTTTCAGGAGCAACGAAGCTTAAAAACTGGGGACCTTTCGCACCAAGAAAGTAATAATTTGGCGGCTTCGTCGATGAAGTTACAAAGTGACTCTTTCAGCACGGAAAAGGTAAAATTTTAAAATAATTTTGTAAACCTTACATTTAAATAAAGCAACAAATATGAGCGACGTTTTTGATGAGTCTGAACTTTTTGTCGTAGCATAAAAATCGAACAAGTTGGTCGTTTCGATAATTCCAAAAATAAAAAAAGTACCGCAAAGTAGATATTTTCGTTATTTCCGTACTTCGAGCATAAATTTTTATTCCACTTGGCTCCGTGTCAAAATAACGTCGTAGCAAAAATTATTGGTGCAAATATTCGGGAAACAACTTATCAACGAAAAACCTTGAACAAATGAATTTAGATATTACAAAGTAAGATTAATCAGGAAATCTAAATTTTTACTGATTCGATGAGGTTATCAAATTCAATCTGAATATGATTAAATTAAATTAAACTTTCCACAATCTACAAAATCTATGGGCATTTTTTGAAATTTTAAAACTTTTCGAATTTTCATAAGTATGGACAATAATTAGGTTTCGTCAATGTTTTTGCAAAACTTTCGAAATTTCAAACATACTAAAAACTATTAAAAAATCTTCGAATTCTGAAATAATTTCATGAAAGGTTTCTGAAATTCTACAAATTTTTCGAATTTTGTAAAACTATCGACAGTCGTGAAACTTGTTTCTTTCTTGCATTTTTCTCGAAATTTTCTGAATTTGATGTTCGTGTGTAGATCGATAGAAAATATGAAGAACATTCCGAATTCGAAAAAAATATGTCCAATTTATCATGGTTTTCGTGATTTTATATACTTTCCAAGCGTTTATAGATTTTTATCTAAAAAAAAACATGATGCATATTTTGGGAAAGTATGAATAAAATTTTAAACATAGAAAACTTTTTAAAACTCTCCCGAATTTCAGAAAAATTCGTTCAACTCAATAAGGTTTACTATGATTTTTTGATACTTTACGAATTTTCAGGATTTGTGTTATAAAATAATAAACTAATATGATGAATATTTTGAAGACATATTATAATAAATACAATTTACAAAATTTATCAATATTTTCTAAAATTCTATACATTTTTTAGTTTTATAGAAATACATACCATCGATGAAATTCCCATGTTTTTGAATTTTTCCAAATGTTTGTAATTTCAAGCGTGATGAAAACTATTAAAAAAAATGAAATTTTGAAAAAAAAAAAAACAATACATATAATCAAGATATTTCGTTTTTTTTTAAATACATCTCAAGTTTTTCACATTATACATAAAAGTCATAAAAAATTCCCGTACACTTTTCGAAGGAATTTGATTAATGAGCATAAAATTGAAAAAATGTATGTATATTATTTGAAATTCGACAAGTTTTTTTAATTTCACAGGATACGTAAAAACCGTTCACATTTTGGTTTGTAATGTTCTCAAAATTTTCAAAATTTAACACATAATATAACTCCTTTAAACTTTTCCGTTTTAAAAAAAATTTGTCCCACTCGATATTTTTCGTGATTTTGTAACACTTTTCAAGTTTTTTGGATTTTTTAGAAAAACAATAAAGCATTATTATGCGTATTTTGAAAAAATATGATGATGAATACAAGCTACAAAATTTCTACACATATATCATCGAAAATTTTACGAATTTTCTAAACTTTACAAAATTTTCTGAAAACGTTCAAATTTCAAATTATTTCATTCTTTTTGATATTATTTTTAAATTTCAAACATGATGCAAATAATTCGAATTCTCTAAATTTCATAAAAAATTGATTTCGTTAAGATTCCTCGTGATTTTTCAATATTGCTTACGTTTATATTTATATTTTAAAATGAAAAAAATTTCATTTAATATGTTCGAACAAATATGACAACAAATGACATTTATCTTCGTTGCTTTAGTCTCAATTTCTATGCAAATCTGAAAATTTCCAATCGGTTTTCCAATTGTAAAACCAATTAGAAAAATAGCAGTATTTTCAACCAGTTTTCCCAATTGGATTTTTAATTCGATTTCCGATTTTTTTTCCAGTTAGGTTTATCCAGTTGAAAAATTTTTTACACAAAAACATACGTCACAAATACAACTATGTAGTTTTCCGGTTGAAAATCAAATAGAAAACTAACTGTATTTGTTAAGAAATTTTGTTGTAAAAAAATGTCCATTTTTTCAATTGGTTTTCCAGTTGGGTTCGTCCTGGTTTGTCCAATAATAAAATTTATTACAGAAAAATATACTTCACAAATACAATTAGTTTTCCAAATAAAAATATAGTTAGAGTTCTAGATAAAAAACTAACTGTATTTGGGAACAAGTTTTTTTGTAGAAAATTGTTCAATAGGACAAACCAATACTATTTCCAAATGGATATCTAGTTAATTTTCCAATTGGAAATTTTCTTAAAGATCGCCTAGAAAAAGCAATAGACTATTTCACTTTCGTTAAAAATGGGGTCACGTGATCATCATTCCATCTTCCTCATATTTTCGGGCAAACCGCATCCTTAGCACGGGAACCCATGTAAAAGACAGCTATACTTTCTGCGCCTGCGCTCTCAATGAGTAAAATGGTCTATTCATACCTCAATCACTGATTGATCAAAGAGTTTAATACCTCCAAATACCTCGCCCTTGCAGAAAGCCATGACAGCTCAACAACAGCGTCAAACAGTAACCTCATCCGGCATCTACAACCACGAGAAGCACATGGCCGCCAGCTCGCAGTCCAGCATCACCATCGCCTCCAAAGGCGTGACCTCGAAGACCTCGATGATCAACGCCGCGAGCGCCGTGAACCACCTCCTCAACGGCAACCAAAACGACGACCAGATCCCAGAAGAGCTGGAAATGCTCGACCTCGAGCAACTCGACTCGAGCTCCAACCCCCAGGAAGTCCAGCAAGTAATCGAGCGCTACTCCGGCTTCCTGGAGCACTTCATCAAGAGGCTAAAAACCAAAGACACCAGCGACAGAGGCCCAAAGATCCTGGGCCTGATCGACAAGATGATCACAAAAGCATGGGCGGTCCCGGCCCATGGCCACCAGCTGGGCTACACCCTGTCCAACGTCTTGAGGAAGTGCGGAGGCTTGGACCTCCTCATCTCCAACTGCGTTTACAACGACACCGACCTCCAGTTCTCGTCGGCCCGTGTCCTGGAGCAGTGCCTGACGACGGAGAACAGGAACTACGTGGTGGACCACGGCCTCGAGGAAGTTGTGACCGTAGCTTGCCTGTGCTGCAAAATGAGCGACAAGTCGAGGGAGCACGCAAGGGTAGGAACCGGTATTTTGGAGCACATCTTCAAGCACAGCGAAGGCACCTGCAGCGACGTCGTCAAGCTTGGTGGCCTCGACTCGGTTCTGTTCGAGTGCAGACAGACGGATGTCGAGATCCTGCGGCATTGCGCAGGGGCGATGGCCAACCTTTCGCTCTACGGTGGCGCCGAGAACCAGGAAGCCATGATCAAGAGGAAGGTGCCCATGTGGCTGTTCCCACTGGCCTTCCATAACGACGACAACATCAAGTACTACGCCTGTCTGGCCATCGCCGTCCTTGTGGCCAACAAGGAAATCGAGGCAGCAGTTCTGCAGTCCGGGACCTTGGACCTCGTTGAGCCCTTCATCACTTCTCATAACCCTTACGAGTTCGCCAAGTCCAATATGGCGCATGCTCATGGGCAGAGCATGGACTGGCTGAAAAGGCTGGTGCCTGTGCTAAGCTCTGCGAGGGAGGAAGCGAGGAATCTGGCGGCATTTCATTTTTGCATGGAGGCTGAAATCAAGAAGCAGCAGGGGAAGACGGATATCTTCCGGGATATCGGGGCCATCGAGCCGTTGAAGAAGGTCGCGAGTTGTCCCAATGCTACAGCTTCCAAGTATGCAGTGCATACCTTGAGGATCATCGATGAAGAGATTCCACACAAGCTCAGTCAGCAGGTGCCTCTGTGGTCTATTGAAGACGTGAGGGAATGGATCAAACAGATAGGTTAGTGTGTGGTATTTGGTATTAGGGTTGTACGCAAAATGGATGGTATAGTAAAGTTCACACTGGTCAATTATTGTACATCATTGTTATAAAACAAATTTTCATCAACGATGAGCCCTGGTGAATAAGTCCCGACCGAAAATAGTCGGACCGTAGTCGTAACATTGTCGAACATAACGACTATATTTTTAAACTTCGATTTTAGGTCAATCCCATCATATTGTTTGCGAGAAATTGTCAGAAAAGGAGCAAAAGTACCTCTCTTTACTAATTGTGGTGCTGAATATTTGTATATTGCTCTAAAAATTATGATTTATTAAGTATCAAAAGTGACAACATCGCCATAACCTCAAAAAGACATTGTTTCATTGTTTCGATTGTTTGGTCCGTTCAAGCGCGCGAAATTTGAAAATGGTATTATTTCAGTTTCTTCAATCTTAAATGAAAAAAGCGTCTTGCTCTTCAATTATTATCAAAATATATAATAATTGAATATGTTACTTATGATATATCGAGAATAATATATTAACAAAAATATTATTATTAAATAAATATTAATTATTAATAAATTATTTATTACTATATATTGATTAATTATTCTTAATTTATTACTTTTCATTACAAATCTTACATACATATGTATATTATATCAATTATAATATTTTAATTATTATGTATCAGAATACCAAAGTATTTACTCATGTGCACAATTAATTTTAATTTATGTGATCGTATATATTTAGATTATTGTTTTAATAATTGTTAATATTAGTTCTAAATAAACCGCCCGCGACATACTACACTCCAGCCAAAATCAAGCACTAATTTATAGATTGACACAGCTAAACACAGCTTGTCAGATCGACAACTTTGTCGATAAAGTCGCATTGTTCTGCATTGTTTTGTGTCGTTCTGTTTTATCTAACTCGTTATTGTAACCAGCATGAAATTTCCATAAGGAAAAAATTGCTTGACGCAACCAAAATTTTGGTTGTTATATCCAAAGCTTTGGTTGGTACATATTTTACCAAATAATTTGGTTATACTGAAACCAAACATTTTTTTCTGTGTAGAGAACCGAATTTTTGAAATTATAAAGCAATCTACATAATTTAAACAACTATAATAGCTCTAAAAAATCCTTTAAAGTTTCGTAAGTACTGCAAAAAATTCGAGAAATATTAGAAACTTTTTAGTTATATATAAAAACTATGTAGATATAATTCTCTCAAAAATTTACAAAACTTTTAATCCTAGAGCATATGATTCTCCAAATCTATATAAAAAACGATAATACTTTCAATTCAATTGTTACAATTTATGTAATTGAATATTTTTACAATTCTGATAATATGGAAAAAAAGAACTGAAAATCTATTGACAGGTTACTTTTTTTTAAATTCAATTTAAATACTCAAGGCCGTTGAAATTTTCAATACTACAGCATTGAATTATAGAAATCTAGAGCTTATTCATTAAAAAAAAACTAGAAATCTATTAAAATACCAGAAAAAACCACATAGTTCTATAATTAAAAATATAATTAAAAAACGCTAGAAATCTATGTAATACGCTTGAAATCTGTTTTAATTTTTTCACAAATCTTTAAAAATATTTGAATTTTTTCAGACTTTAATTTCCTGAACATCGAATTGTAAAAATCTGAATAAAAACCCATGAGAATATCAGTAAATTCTTTTAATTTTCATTATTTAAATATAAAAAATGCAAGAAATACTACGAATGTAAGAATATTCAAACAAATATGTGAATATAATTTTTTTTTAAATTGTATAAACTTTTGATTTCAGACCATATCATTCTAGAAATCTACATAGCAAGAAATCCATAATTATTCCAGACAATTCTTTAAATTGTGAAAATACGAAAAAATAATACGAGACATCTAATATAAATTCTAGATATATATATATAAATAATTACTAGATATCTAATTTAAATATACTATACAAAATAATAATAATAATAATACTAGATATAAAAAATACTGTTTTTTGAACAATTACTTTAAATACTCAAATTGACCATGTAACTTGGGTTTTTATAAACTTTTTATGAAACCCCTTATAAAATCTCAGGTTTTTTTTTTTTTGGAATTCCGCTTTTTTTATGAAGTGACTTTATGAAAAGAGCAATGTTTTATAAAGTTTTCATAAAGTCACTTAATAAAAACTTTACTAAATCTTCACAAAATGACGACATTTTTATAAAGTGGATTTCTACTTTAGTGGATCTACTTTATAAAGATTCTGTCATGTTATAAAGATTTTATGAAGTTTTCATAAATTAAATTGATAAAAATTTATATAAACTTGATAAAACAATGGCTTTTTTATAAAGTGACTTTATAAAAAAAAAAAAACATAATTTTATTAAAAATACTGAAATTTTATAAGAAGTCTCATAATAAAAACTTTATGAAATCCAATTTACTAGAGTCGTTGAAACTTGTAATACTGCAGCATCGAATTCTGGAAATAGATAGTGCGATCAATAGCAACACTAGAGATCCATAAGCATTTCAAAAATAATATAATATATATATATATATACTTTTTTAGAACTTTCATTTCTAAAGCATTGAATTCTAGAAAGCTGAAAAGAAATCCATAGCAATATCAGAATACCCTTCAAGTTGCATAAATCCCACAGAATTACGAAGAATACAAAAAATATAAGAACAAAAAAAATCTTGATCTCAGTGACTCAAAAATCACAAAAATCAAATTCCATTCTATTACCTTCGAGCATGGAAAATGCGCCACTCTGGACTCCAAAAATTGTACAACTTTTTGAAAAACTGACAAATCGTTCTTCCTAACCATATATCGTCAAAGGCTAAAAATTGTAAAATTCCAGATAGAATACATACATTTTTTTCCAAAAACCCTTGACAAAAATTTTTTCTGCTTACATCCCTGACCAGAAAAAATCTCTAGAAAATGTTTCAATCATCGCAGGCTTTGCCGAATACGCGGACAATTTCTCTGAAAGCCGAGTGGATGGTGACCTCCTGCTTCAGCTGGGCGAGGAGAACCTCCGCGAGGACATCGGCATGACGAACGGTATCAGAAGAAGAAGATTCACTCGTGAACTCCAGAACCTGAAGAAGATGGCGGATTACAGCAACAAGGACAGTGGCAATCTAAACAGCTTTTTGCAGTCGATAGCTTCGGAATTTTCCATCTACACGTACAGCATGCTCAACGCCGGCGTGGACAAAGAGTCCATCAAGAATTTGTCGGAGGACCAGCTGCGGGACGAGTGCGGTATTACCAATAGTATTCACAGATTGAGGATTTTGGATGCGATGAAGAACATGCAGCACAACCAGTTGGACTCGTGCTCGAGCGAGTCACCGGACAAACTTCTGGACGTCTTCGTGAGCTACAGAAGGTCCAACGGTTCCCAGCTGGCGAGTCTTCTGAAGGTGCATCTACAACTGCGGGGCTTCTCAGTCTTCATCGACGTCGAGAGACTCGAGGCTGGCAAATTCGACAACAATCTTCTGCAGAGCATCAAGCAAGCCAAGCACTTTCTTCTGGTGCTGACCCCTGCAGCCCTCGAAAGGTGCAGGCACGACATGGAGTGCAAGGATTGGGTTCACAGGGTCAGTTTGCTAAGTTCAGAAATTTAACAATTGCTGACATTCCTCATGAGTTAATAGCTGATTTGTAGTATTTCATTTGTGAGGGTATTTAGTTTTATGAGCATGTATCCCAGTGAATATTTATGATTTCATACTGCAATCATATGATGTCATGTCACATTTCGGTATGACAATTTGATATCATATGGATGCATCGTGATATCATGCATGACACGTTATGGCATTGCATAGTGTCAGGCGCGTAGGCAGAGGGGGGTTTTGGGGGTTCAAACCCCTCCCGAGATTCAGATAAAATCAATATATATTTCATGTAACAATGAACAAAATTACATCGATAAACAGTAAAAATATGAGTTACAAAAAATGTATGAAAATATTAGCAGCATATATTAAATAAGAACGTAAAAATTATCAAAACGTAGGATTATGTAGAAAATACGAATCAGAAAAATTATTGCAACCCAGTGCAAAATCAAGAAAAATAAAAATCTACGAAAATGCTAAAAATTCGTAAAACTTTGATTCTTAGATCATCAAATTCTATAAATCTATACAAAATCCGTGTAAAAGTAATAAAAATCTTTCGATCCATACAAACTCTATGTACAAGAATAATCAGATTAATTGAATTCAATGGGAAAACCATTTTCTGAAAAATCTCGACGAATGCCTCTACGGTCTATAAATTTTGTGGTTCTAGAGCACATATTCTAAATATACTACGAATCTATAAAAATTCTAGAAAATACAACAAAATCTTTTTGATATTAAAAAAATTCGAAAAAAAATAACGATATAAAACAATAAACATCTATATGGATATGATTTCATCATTAATTCTTGAAATTACTGATAATAGATCAAAATTCGCGTTTTAAAGCATCGAGTTTTTTAAATCTATGTAGCAATCTACAAGAATATAAGTAATCTATAAAAATACTTGGAAATCATCCAGGGTTTCGTATATTATACTAGAAATACGTGATAAATAAGTATACTAGTTTACTCCTTACTAATTTACTAGTTTACTAATTTACTTGTTAACGAGTTTACTAGTTCACTAGCTTACTAGTTTACTAGCTTACTTAATTACTTGTTTACTAGCTTACTAGTTTTTATTTAACTAGCTTCATAGTTTACTAGCTTACTAGTTTACTATTACAAATTTTACAAGTCTACTAGTTTACTAAATAACTTATTTACTTGTTAACGTGTTTGCTAGTTTACTGTTTTACTTTTTCACTTGTTTACTATTTTACAATTTTACGATTTCAGTAGTTTACTAGTTTAGTAGTTGACTAGCTTATAAGTTTGCTAGTTTACTCTTTTTCAAGCTTACTAATTTACTAGTTTAAAAGTTTACTACATTACCAGTTTACTAGTTTACTAGTTTACTAGAAATCTTTCAATACATAAAAGTTATGTGGATATAATTTTCTTTGACTTTTATAAAACTTTCGGTCCTGGAGCATATTGATGATTATTGTACTAAAATTAAATATAATTTTAGAAATAATTCTAGAAATTTATACAGAAAACTATAAAAGTATCTATTATACAATTTATATAAATAAACACACTTTTTATTGTAGAAATACTAAAAAAATATGGAATGAAAATATTAAAAATCTTTATAAAAGAAAATGTCGTCTAAAAAATCAATTTAAATTCTCAAAATCGTTGAAAGTTTCAATACTATAGCATCAATTTCTAAAAATCAATTGAGTGACCCATAGAAATATTAGAAATGTATAAAAATACCAGAAAATACTACGAAATTTGATGAATAATATACCATACAAAAAGAATATAAACTATTGATGTTCCTTTCGTCTGCGTGCTTAAAATTTGTTCAAAACTCAATTCAAATATATAAATTTTTAATAAGTTTGATT
Source organism: Platygaster robiniae (assembly GCA_028476575.1). Taxonomy (NCBI): domain Eukaryota; kingdom Metazoa; phylum Arthropoda; class Insecta; order Hymenoptera; family Platygastridae; genus Platygaster; species Platygaster robiniae. The sequence continues at coordinate 23,410,225 of CM052023.1, forward strand.
CCCAGAGCACCGAATTTTGAAAAGCTTTATAGAAACCCTTATTAATTAATATCAGATAATCCTTAAAGTGGTATGAATACAAAAAGTATTAGTAAAAAAAGTGAAACCTCAGTTACTGATTGAAAATCACAAAAATCGAATTCCATTATTTACGAACATGAAAAATGTGCAACTCTGGATTATACCAAAAGTTGTATAACCTTCAAATTCCGAAACGTAAAATATTTCAAAATTTCTCTCCTGTAACCATATTGTCAAAGATTGAAAGTTATGAAATCTTGAAGAAAAAATATTTTTCAGAAAAACCCCTCCCGAAAATTTTTTCTGCCTACGCCCCTGCATAGTGTGATATCATATTACACTCAAGTAACATCGCCATTTGACATTATGATGTCATTGGAATGCGAAATGATGTCATAGCTTGACATGTCACAGGGTGATCATAAATGATCAGAAATGATGTCATGAATGTTTACTGGGTAGGTTCAAAATGAGATCTATGACTATTCGAATTTCGAGATTCAGGATGAATATTTTCAGGACTGACCTGAAACTTTGGGGAGGAAATAATTTTTTTTTCAAGGCAACTTTTGAACTTTGAGAAGACCCTGAAGTTTAGGCTGAAAATCGATTCGTCCAATTAGAAAATGGCCAGTTTACTTTGAATTTGAAAAAAGCAACAAACTTTTTTATCAGACATTTCCTTACAATGAACATCATTTTTGCTGCAGGAAATCGTAGCTGCTTTATCAGCAAATTGCAACATCATTCCTATCATCGACAATTTTCAATGGCCTGAGCCTGAAGAACTTCCTGAAGACATGAGGTCGATCTGTCATTTCAATGGCGTTAGATGGATACATGATTATCAAGATGCATGTGTCGATAAATTGGAACGGTACGTTTTGTTATTTATTAAAAATACGGTTACGAATTTCATACTGAAGTTTTGTTTTTTATGGAATTTTGTATTCCAAATCTTTGAGGATAGTTATTTATGTTCAATTTCGTTGGAAAATACAGGGGGTTGAGGGTTAAAACCCCACCCAAAATTAAAAAAAAAAATTCTTTCAACAAACACATCAGAGAAAATCCCAAAAATGAAACCTGACATCTTTTATTTTTGAAGACAAAATTTTCGTCAAACAAGAAAAATTCATGAAAAAATGAAAATTAATTCAAAATCATAACAGTAGAATTAGTAAAATTCAGTAGCCTCAACTTTAAAATTTAAATAGTTAAATTAGAAAATTTTAGTACAATCAAACTTTGGAAAAAATTGCGAGGATTGCTGAAATTTTCATTTAAAGAGTGGACATAGATTTTAAATTTTAATTTTTCAATAAGGGACAAAATTAGTAATTCAATAGCACGTTTGAATAAAAAATAATAAATTTTCCATACTTTTTGATTATTCCTTTATTTCAATTACACATTTAATTCTGTGGCTTCCCGCCATAACCGAGAAAGTCACTTCTGCCATAAGGCTAATTTTAATTTTTTTAATATTTTGATTGAGTTAAAGCCACATAATGGAAAAAATTTCGACATCACCAAAATAAGTGACACCCTAATACATATGTTATTCAATTTTATTATAAATTTCAAACATTGACGAATTATGTGATAATTCTTTTTATAATTCGTTGAATTTTGAATATAATAGAATCATAATTGATCATATATTAAATATATAATAATATAAATATTTATGTATCAATGGTAACAAATCAAGTGTATCCTCCAAATTATAAATATGATCATAAAATTATATAAAAATGTTTTTCATACTATATTTGGATATAGCAACATAATATTGCGAATTTTGGAAAGTTGATCTTTTCATTGAATAGTTTACTGTAATTAGAAACAGAAAAGAGTTTTCATACAGAAAAACAATAATAATTTATTTTCAAGTTCGGAAAATTCAGTGGTTATTTTTAAATATTTGAAATAAGTTTTGAGAATAAGGAACCTTCGGACTCTTGTTTAAAAACGAGTTAACATTTTTAAAAAAAGGATGAAAAATAATTTACATTCCCAACTTTTCAATTGTAACATATAGATAATCGTAAAATTTCGAAGTTTCCCTTTCAGTAGAAAAAAGTTACATGCAATATATATTGAAAAAATATGAATTTTGGAAAAAATGAATGCTCAAAGTTTATAATCTGAAGAATCCCTGCTAAAAATTTCCAATTGGTTTTGTAATTGAAAAACCAACTGGAAAAATGATTGTTTTTTTAGCTGTGGTTGGTCCAATTATAAAACCTTTTGGATTTCATTGAAAATCCAATTGGTCTGTCCTACCAGATAATTTTATGGAGATTGGATTTTTAAAATAATTACAATTTCAAATGGATATTAATTGGATTTTTGAAGTTTTTTGGAAAAAAATTTTCCAGTTCGGTAAACCAATTGGTTTTTCAATGGGACAACCCAACAAGAAAACCAATTGGAAAAACGGCCATTTTTTCGATTGGAAAACCAATTAAAAAGCCAATTGGAAATTTTCAGCAATTGAAATTTTAAATTCTGGTAATTTGATGTAGATTTTTATTACTAAAAAAAATAGGTAATTTTTCATTTCAATGCATAAAAAACTAAAATATTGTGTAATGATTAAATATTCTCTTAAATTTGAATATTTCATTCACAAAGTTTTTAAAGTAAACATGTGGAACCTTAGAGTTCATATTAAAATTTGAATGTGAAATTTGTAAGAATTAAGAAGAAAAAGAAATAGAATTCGTAGGCAAAAATGGAATTATTCGAATATGTAAATATTCCAAGACAAAAGACATATTTGTGGAAAACCCCTCGAATTAGAAAACCAATAGAAAATGTCCAGTAAAGTTAATAAAAACCGAAAGCTAGTTTTTCTTTTTGATCTGTTTTCCTAAAAAAAATTGATTAATAAGCTTCAACTGTTATTATTATTTCAAATCTGCTGATGTCAAATTATTAAGAATTCGATTGCTCTTTATTTTTTAAAGATTCTAAATCATCAAACCGATACCCGGAGCCAAACAATTAAAAAACTTCAGTCATCTTCCTTAGCTATTAATTCTACACTATATGAATTTTATATTATTCTATTATATACATTGAATATTATTCTATACTACACAAATAAGTAGTTCAAAGGAAGATGCCTGAAGTTTTTAACTATTTGGCTCCTAGAATCGGTCTGATAATTTAGAATTTTATCCAAATTTAAATTTCAAGTTTCTTTACGTCATTCAATATTCATTTCACAGGCCAAGGCATTCTATTAAAATTCCAGTATCTGAAAATCCCTGGTGAAAAAGTTCCAAACGAAAATAGTCGGACCATAGTCGTAACATTGTCGAACGTAACGACTGTATTTTTAAACTTTGATTTTAGGCCAATCCCATCATATCGTTTGCGAGAAAATTGTCAGAAAAGGAGCAAAAGTACCTCTCTTAATTAATTGTGATGCTGAATACTTGTATATTGATCTAAAAATTATGATTTGTTAAGTATCAAAAGTGACAACATCGCCATAACCTCAAAAAGACATTGTTTCGATTGTTTCGTCCGTTCAAGTGCGCGAAATTTGAAAATGGTATTATTTCAGTTTCTTCAATCTTAAATGAAATAAGCGTTTTCTCTTCAATTATTATCAAAATATATAATAATTGAATATGTTAATTGATATATCAATCATAATATAATAACAATTATATTATTATTCAATAAATATTATTTAATAATAACTTCTTTATTACTATATATTTATACATTAAAATGAATTATTTTTATATTACATTATATGAGTTTAAATATTTATTATATTATATTAAGTATATATTATATCAAGTATACTATTTTTATTATTATATATAAGAATATCAAAATATTGACTCATACGCACAATTAATTTTAATTTATGTTATCGTATATATTTAGATTATTGTTTTAATAATTGTTAATATTAATTCTAAATAAACTGCGCGCGACATACTACACTCCAGCCAAAATCAAGCACTAATATATAGATTGACACAACTGGACACAGCTTGTCAGATCGACAACTTTGTCGATAAAGTCGCATTGTTCTGCATTGTTCTGTGTCGTTCTGTTTTATCCAACTCGAGTACCACTGCTAAATTGTTATTCATTTCTAATAAACGCAATAAAAATGCGTAATTTTTTCCGGAATCAATAAATTAATTACTTTCACTTATTTTCGCAACCCCATGATCACAAAACGTCACATCAGAGGCAAGGAAAAAAAAAAATAAAAGTTATAGTCGTAACTTCGTCAAACGCAACGACTATCTTACGACGGTTAATCGTCGTACTATAATCGGATTTTTTCCACCAGGGATAATAAACTCTTGATAATTACAGATTTATGAGAGGGGAGATGCCGATGAGAATCGAGGCCCAAATCGGAATAGCAAGAAGCATTGGATCGAAAGATGTGACGACCCCCAACACTCCAAGTGCAAATATTCGCCCAGCGCCGAATTTTCAAAGGCTTCACGAAGCCAAGAGCAGCGATAAGGAACCCGGCGTCGGGAGGGAATGACTAGAAGCTCCGTCCACAGCTGCACCGAACAGGTAATCACCACTTTCCAATTTTCAAACAGAACCAAGTTTCAAAAATTTTTAAAACCGTCAAAATACCACCCTTGCAAAATAAATAACCCTAACATTTTTTTCCAACAGCAAGCCTTAAATATTACAAAACGTGGAATCTGATTAGGTCAGTCAGAATCCGTCAATTAATTGACATTCATCAGTGTTGTGGATTCTGTCTCGTTTGATATCGCATGAAAATGTCACTGAAATTTGTGTTGTATGCACCGTTTATGCATGAAAAATATTTATGCAGACCCCAAGAATTCTAAGAGTTACATCATTTTTCCGAAGCTGAGTCAACTCTGAAACTTGACCAAATATCAAAATTTCAGGCTCAAAAAGCTGTCCAGTTATTCTTCGGATTTTCCGCAACTCCCTCCAACTTGGGAGATAATGGTTCCACTTGGACCCCAACCAAATCATCCTTCAGAATCATCAGAACTGGAAACGAACAATCCATCGTGTTCGAAAGTGAAGAAGCCTGTTCCCCGATTGAGATCGCAGAGCCTCGAAAAATTGGATGAAAATCCCAAACCAGTGCCCAGGGTTCGGACCAAAATTCCGGAAAAATCAGAGCCTCAAACGAGAACCTCGAATCCAAGTACTGAGTCGAAAATGACAAAAGGATCCTTATCCTCGAGAGCCAAAAGCTGCAGCGACGGGTTGGACGAAAAAAGCAAAGGGTCATTCGCATCCTTGCCAGAGCCGAAACGCAAAAAAAATTTCATGGACAAATGCGTCAACAAAATGCGACTGTTAATGAAAAAGTGATAAATAGGTGTAATTTTCAAGAATTTATATTATATGTATATTTTGAGGCGATGTGAAGTTTTGAGTATATTGGATTCGTGTTTGGTCACAAAAAAATTTCAAGATTTCTCGTAGATTTTCAGCAGCACTTGACTTTTATTTATTATCATTTTATGATATTTCATGTAAATTTCACATCGCTTCAATAATGTGTGCCTGATAAATAATGTTAAGTAGAATATCGATCCAACTAAGGTTGATGTTCTGTCGTTTTTTGATGCTGGACATTATAATCTGATGTATATAAGGAAGAGTCGTTATTGCTTTTGTACCGAAAATTGGGTGTCACTTGATTTATACAACGCATTTTTTAAGCATCTCTACGTTTCGAATTAAATGTTAATGGTGTATGAATAAGTGCATGTTTCTGGAATTCCAAACATTGCGGACCAAAAGTGAAATTTTTCATTTTTTTGTATTTGAAATTATAAATATGCCCATTTCATCATTAGAATTTTTCTGAATCGTTTAAGATATTAATATTTTAATACAATTCTTTCGATAAACAAAATAATAAATGCATCAAACAAATTTTAATGATAAAATATTGGTATATCAACTTGCGAATTTTCTATTTAAATTTTTTATAAATCAGTGTTCTCTCTGTTTGGAACAAGGATGAGTAAAATCCTTGTTAGCGTTTTTTATCAAACCCATAAAGAGTTGAAAAATCACCTTTTCATAACTGACTTTAGTTGTAATTTTTTGTACAATAGACATTGTTGATTTTACGTAATTTAATATTTAATACACGACCTGCTTTTTCAGGTGTTTTTTGTATATGTTCGGAAAGAATGAAGATTCTTATTGCAAACAATGTTCAATTTGCGATACAATACTTCGAAGCATAATAAATTATTCAAGATTAATTCACTCTTCTACTTTTCCTTTCCCAGGCGATTTTAGTTTGATTTGATTCAAGTTTTTACAATAAAATTTCATTTTTCCACAATAAGTTTTGAACTTATATTTTAGAAGATGTCAATATTTTAACTGTTTTTATATAATAAATATTCGTATATTTGATACCTCATATTATATTTTATACATATGTATATATGTTGATTATTACAGAGATGATATAGTCATGTTTTATCCAATGTTTATTGATTTATTGGGATAATTAAAAATGAATTATATGCAATAATATCATTTTTTTATAGATTTAATTTTACACAAGACATTGTTTAATGTATTGATTTTACATTAGACTTTTATGTTTTGGCAGATTTTGATTTTTGGATTTATATTTATTTGTTATTAATAAAAATATACTAAATAATGATACTTTATTTAAATCATTAACATAATTATATAGAATAATAAATTTTTTATATATTTTAATTCGCACCAAACATTGTTTAATATATTTTTTTACAATAATTGACATGAATCTATGTTTTAGCAGAATTTCAATTAAATTATTTGAATGAAAATTTAGTAAATAATTATTATTATATTATATTTATTGATCATCATTGAATAGTTCTCAATAAACAAATATATTTAAAAAACTGTATAAAAGTTTTACTGTCATTAATGATTATATGTTTAGAAATAATACCTTGTTTAAATAATTAAAATAATTATATAGAAAAATATACTTTATATACATTTTTATTTGCACCAAACATGATTTAATATATTCTTTTACACATTAATTGAAGTTAATGTTTGCGGATGTTTAGCGGAATTTCAATTTTTTTATTTAAATTTAAATTTAGTAAATATTGATTAACATATTTTTTATATTATAATTATTGATAATCTTTGAATAGTTCTCAATAAATAAATCTGTGGCTTCCTGCCATAATGACGAAACCCACTTTTTTTCGAAATTGAGTTAATTGATATCTGAAAATGTTAATCTTTCCATAAAATGTTCATTGACACTAATATTCAATATTCGGTTCGTTCCATCGACATTTCATAACCAGCAAACTGCATTTTTCTCCAGCATAACAACACAACTCACCGTTTTCCCGGCATAAGGAATCAGTTCATCCGTCATTTTTTAAATCAATTTGATAATGTGTGATAGTGTATGTTTGAAGTTCTTTTTTATAACACAAGAATTAAAAATTTTTTTTCTTTTTATTTTTAAAATTTAGGATTGGTATAACTTGAAAAATGCATATATTTGAAAAATACAGATATATTACTCAAGGGTATTAATTCCGTGAAATTTCGAAATTTAATTTTGATGATTTATAATATTTCATAAGATATGAACGTTATGGCTTTCATTATAATACGCCATACAAATTTCAATATGAAAATAATAAAAAATCTATCATGTAGGACATTAATTACTTGAATTATAGCATCTTTCATTCCTACCATTAGTGTATTAGTTAAGGTGTTGTATTGTGATCCATAGTAAATGACTGATTACACTGCAAACAGAAAATTATTGGAGACACAAGAACGGATTGAAACTCTCTGCGTTTTAATACTTGAGTCAATTTTTTGAGTTTTTACAAAAGTCATCATAGCGCAGTTGGGAGTTGAGGATAAAACAAAATTATAAATAATGTCAACTTTGTTTATTATTGTAAGTACACTTCGGTTTCTTTTTTCATCCAAACCACAGATTTTCAGCACTCTTCCAGCGCCAAAGTTTCTAAAAATAGTTTCACATCCTCCAAAAATATTGTCTTATTTATTGACTTCGACATGTTGCAATTGAAATTCCATTAAAGTCATTTTAATCAACAATTATGAAAATAATTCAACTGTTTTCTCAAAAATGACCAACAGTTCGTCAGAAATTCCTGGCACTCAACAAAAAAAAAATCTACAACCTCGAGCCTTATGTAAAGTAATGCAAACAGTATTTTATTTATAGACCGGAAATTCCAGTAGTGATAGTTTAACGAAGTATTGATAAGATAAATGATGAATCACGTTTGGTATTACTAATAATTATGAACAGTTGATCCATAAAAATAAAATATGTTTAAGAGTAAATTATGCATATCACAAAGCATTCTTGAGATTCGTGCTCTCTATGCAGAGTTTTGTAATCGCAATCAAATATATAATTAGAGATCTAATGGTTTATAACATCTGGACGGCCACGCAAGCGTCGTAAAAGAACAAAATCCGGCCTCTGCAAAGTTACTCTTTTTGCGTGTATACTCAAGAGGTAGGCGTCTGAGTAAAATTCTGCCATGTACATTTCAAAGGCTTCATGAAGAGCATCTATAGCTGAAGCTTGCATCCTGTGAAAATAATAAAAATAAAGTCAATAAGTTGCAATGAAAAGTATACAGAAAATATATACTTTGATTATAAAATCATGCTTTTAGATATGTATGATGATTATTCGTGATTTATTTCTGGACTACAGAATTGACAACTTAAATTTAAAATCATAATGGGAATCTGAAATTTTGAAACATTGAGCGATTGGGAAACAAGCAAATTTAATAGCAAATTATTTTTTGCTGTTAAAATATTCTCTTAATCAGCCTTAAATGGAGTATATTAATTCATATAAAACAAAAAAGCTGACTTAAAAATTTTTACCTAGTGACTTCTCCCACTGAGATTTGCAATAAAATTTGTCTGACTACACGTACAAAAGACAACTTTGGTATCAGTTGATTTGTAGTTTTTTGGAGGTATTTGATGTCTCTCAGAGCTTTTACTCCTGGCCTGACTCTTCGCTTCGTTAAGTTCTGTGACTGTGACTAATAACAGTAAAAACAATAAATTATAATAATCAAAGACGGATAAGGAATGGTAATTCTAGTTTTAAAAAAATTCCTATTGAACTGGAGAATTTTTTATGATCATTGAAAATTATTTGATAATTTTATAACTTCCAAATTCCGAAAAATCGAAATTTTTGAAAACGTCAATGATTTTCGAAAATTCGCGAAATTTAAGAAAATGTGAGTTAATTTTGTTAGAATCATGTTTTTCCTAAATATCTAGATGATGCTTTACCGAATTTTTAACAATCATTTGAAATATTTAAAAAGTACTTGAACATCAAAAAGGATCTTTATGAACTGGAAAAATTTTTTAAAATAAAAACTCATTGGAGATTATAGAAAATATCAATTAACCTGAAAAATCAAAATTTTCGTAGGATTTCAGAAAATTTTCATAATTACATAAATTTTGTTTCTTGATATATTTCTTCAAAATATGCATGTTAGTATTTTTTACATTTTCAACGAAAACTTGGAATACTTGAAAAATATATAATCACAAAAAAATCTAACGAGTTTGACAAATTTTATAAAACTTTTCAAATGTTGAGTAGTTAGTTTGATGTTATAAAGAACTTGAGTAATTATGAAAAATCATAACACATTGAAAATTCCGAAAACTGTCATATATTTTTAAAAAATCGAAATTTTTGAGGAATTTCAGAAAACACCCATCATTTCAAAAATTGCGTTCATTATTATATGTTTTTCGAAAAAATAAGAATGCATAAAAAAATATTTTTTCGAATTTTTTCGTGAAACTTCAAGGTACTTCAAAAGCATTTAAAAAAGACAAAAAAATCTTGGAAAGTTACCCAGTTTTTATCAAATTTCGAAAATTTCAAATAGTCTGCATAACGTTAAAAATTTTGAAAATTTTCGATGATCAGAAAATATTCGAAATTCTTCATTTCAACAACTCAAAAAAATTCGAAAAATACATAGAAATTCATAAAATTCAATGAAGTTTTGTGTATTGTATTCATCATCATATATATTTATTATTTCTGTAAAATATGCATGACAGTGTTTTTAATTTTTTCAAGAAAAATCTAAAAATTTTGAAAAGTTTTAAAAAATAACGAGAAATATTTATCAGCTGCACAAATTATTGTAAAAATGTGAAAGTTTTAGATTGTTGGTATAATGTCAACAATTTTGAAAATTTCAGAAAATTATAACACATTGGAAATTTCAATAAAAAAAATTGAAAATTGTTTGGAATTTCAGAATATTTTCATTAATTTTGGAAATTGTGTTTATATTTCTTCGAAATATGCATTATGAAAAAACTTTTATTTTTTTATTTTTCGAATACTTAGAAAATTTTGCATATTTCCATTGCAGGCAAATTTTCATAAATTGCGAGATATTGAATAGTCTCTCACGTTCGAAGTTTACAAATTTTCAAAAAAAAAAAGAAAACTCCAAATTTTAAAGATGGATATGTTTAAAAATTATAAAAATTTGTAGAATTTTACAAAATGCGCGTAAATTTTTTAGATCACTTTGGTAATATTTTTTTTAATGTTCAGAATGTTTAAAATTCATTTTATTTACTAGGACTCCAATTTTTTCTGTATTAATTCTTCAAGCTGAACATTTTTCCTAGTATAACTTTATTCATTAAAATAAACATGTCATTTTCTTAAGTTAAAGATTTTTCTGGATACTTAATTTTGAACTAATTATCCATGTTAATATTGATAAATTAATACAATGCTTTCTAAACACTTCGAATCTTTTGTTTGAAATTTAGTTTATTCCGAATTTTTAACCAAAAACAAACATGCTTTTCTTTGATTTTCTGCATTTTCAAATGTTCGGTAAATTTCATGAGGATTTGTTTGTTTGTTCGTTTTTTTTTTTTTAATTTTCGTGTTATACAAACTTTTGAAAATATCAAAATTTTGTAAAATATTGCCATTTTTGATTCAGTTTCATACATATATTTTAACTAGTGCATTTTTATTAACACCTGAAATATATTAATTTTTTTATTTTTCATAACATTAGAAACTTAGGAAACATTGATTTTTTGTGTATTTTTTTGGAACTCCCAAATTTTTCAAGTCAAAAAGATGCTTTTTTCCGATTTTCTATATTTCCATGTTTTCGATTAATTTGTATAGGATCTTTTTAAAAAACTTTTTATACATTGAAAACTTTGTGAACAATTGCTATTTTGTATTTTCGTAACATAACTTAATAGAAAAATGTTGTTTTTTTCTGCGTGTTTTTTAAACTCGCAAATTTTTCAAATTTAGAAAATACTTTTTTCTCATTTTTTGAATCACCAAAATAGATATACACAGAAAATTTTTTACATCATAAAAACTTTGTAAAATATCAAAATCTGGTAAACATTGTCATTTTTATTTACTTACATATATATATTCCAATTGATGTACTTTTTTTAACATTAAAAAAATAATTTTTTTATTACATAATAGTTGTGTAAAAATGAATGAATTATCAATTCGAAAAACGTTGGGTTTTCCCTAAATTTTTGTAACTCCCAAATTTTTTGAATCAAGTGTTTTTTTCTGATTTTCAAAATTTCCAAATTTGTTAAATTTCTATGGGAACATTTTGAAAAAATGTTTATGTCATAAAAACTTTGTAAAATATCAAGAACTTATAAATGAATGCCATTTTTTATTCATTATCAAGCATATATATTTTAATTAATGTATTTTTATAAACACTTGAAATAGATCAGTTTTTTTTTCATAACATAATTTACTTAAAAAACATTAGTTTTTGATTTGCATTTTTTTCGAACTACTGAGTTTTTTTAATCAAATGCCTACTTTTCTCATGTACTACGATTTTACAAATTTTTGATAAATTTTCATAAGAAATCGAACACCTTTCAAGAAATTTTTGTGTCAAGAAAACATTGTAAAATATCAAAACATTGTCATTGATGTACTTTTTTTTACTTATAATTGAACATATATTTTAATGAGTGTACTTTTATTTATTTCAAATTTTCCCTTTCACATGACATAATTCACTGTTTCATATTTTTATATTTTATATTAACTTTTAAGATCTGTCATTTTTCATAAAGTAACTTACTTTAAGTACATTCTTTTTTTTCTGAATTTTTTCTACATTTTTACATTTTTTACATTTTTTTAATGATTGCAAACATCCATGTAAGATTTGTTTTTAAGAATTATGAATTTGAGTGATTAAAATTTTTTTTCCAGAAACTTGAAAATTTTTTTATTCACTCTCATTATATCTGTTCAAAATTCTAGAATATTAAGTTTGTTAATTATATGTTGTTCAATAAATATTTAATAATTCAAAAATATAGATTAAGAAAAGACAAGTATGGAAAATGAGTATACATAAAAATATATACAGAAATAAACATAAACAAACAAAATAAATATATATTCATAATTCTATAAAAATATACAAAAATTCCAAAAAATCAATGTTATTATATTAAGAATGTTTAAAATTTTTTTCAGCTCACTTTTTCCACCGATTTTTTTTTCTTTCCTAATGACGGTCTGCGGACGACACTGAAAAAATATTATGTCAAAAAATGTCTTTTTTAAAAAGTAAATCAAATGTTTATTCTCAATAGATTTCAAAACCATCTCCTTTAAAAATGAAACGCTAGCCCTTTCATTTTGAAACGGTAGCCGTTTAAAAGTGAAACGAAATTCTGAAAAAAATGTACACTGTAGTTCCTGAATGTGAATATACCTTTGTTTAACTCCTCTTCGAACCATTTTGCTTCTTGCCACTGTCAGAAATCTAAATAAAAAAGTTGCATTGTTTATTACAAAATAAAACATACCTTCTTCACCAACAGAACATTTGAATTCAAACCGTTTACCTTCAGCAAAAAGCGGAATAGACGCCACGGTGACTGTATTTTTCCCAATATTATTCGTTATTTAAAATTAAAATTTTAGACAAAAACTCACACGACCATTATTATTGTTTTTTAATTCAAAAATGATGAGTATTTCAGAATTTTTTGCGAAAAATATGACATTGTTTTTGAAAACATAACCTAGCGCGAAAACAAACCAAATTCAATTTGATTGGCTGAGATTCAAAACAACTGAAATTGTGGCGACGCCAGCGGACGGAGCCAATCGCATGACTCCTCGCAGCTGATTAGTCGGTACCGTCGGCAGCGCCGTCGGCCGAGCAGACGACGCTGTTCCGGGTTCTATTTCATCGACAATCGACCTCGGACAAGAAACAGAGTTTCCTCGAAAAAAAAACCGCAGCGAAAAATTGTAAAACGAATCCGATTCCAATTTGTTGAAATTTGTACAGTATTGAATATTTTGAAATTAAATCTAGTAGTGACGTTTCGTGGGTGTTTTATTTATCACTTTAAATAATATTGTGTATCTGTGGCGACACTGTAAACACGGCTACCAACTTCATAGTAGCGTAAACGAACTATCTCAGAGACGGCCATCTTGGATTGAAAACAGTTGTAACTCGGTTTTAAACTATCATCACAATCAATTCCGGTTCTACACGGCGCGTTTCTCCTGGTCTCAAAATCTCGAATACAAAAATCAATCTATCACAAATATCTGTAAATTAAGTAGAGTTTTGTAAATGAATAAAGCGCGTATACGGATTCGGGTTTTAATTTTCATACTCCCGCGATTTACTGTGCGCGAAGAAAAGAAACTCTACATATCTGCGAAAACACGCCACAAAATTAACGATCCTTAAGTGCGCATGCGCAGTGCCTGCGCGGGAAATTGTTTTTATTTTAAATTTTACTTAAAATATTTCAAATATAGGGATATTGTGAACTAAAAAAAATTAATAGTTTTGTATCTACTGAAGTATTGAGCCCTTCAAAATTTGTAATTTATAATTTGATCTACCAACAATGTAAATTTACGACTTATTTTTACGATATATGAATTAATTTTTTTTTAATTTTATAACTATTTTTGAATATTTCTAATGTTATTCTATTTATTACATTTTGCTGATTAGCAAAAAATGGGAGACATTATTACTTTTTCAACTAATGAAGTTTTAGTCAAATTGAGGTTGCTTCCAAATAAATTGTCTACAGGTCTAGATGGAATTCCTAGTTCGATTATCAGGAGATTTTCCAATACTTTTGCAATACCGTTAACGGCAATCATCAACAAGTCTTTACTTGTTGGTGAATTTCCAAATATTTGGAAGGGAGCTCGAGTATGCCCCATATTCAAAAGTGGTGATGTTATTTTCATTTCAAATTATCGACCAATATCAATTTTGAATAATTTCTCTAAAATTTATGAAAAACTACTGTATGATATCATTTTTGAAAAATTTAGGCTTGTCTTATCTCCTAATCAACATGGCTTTTGATTTCAAAGATCTACAGTAACAAATTCGGCAACGTTTTTTCATGTAGTTTCCAGTGCTTTAGTTGACAATAATCAGGTTGATATTATATATATTGATTTTAGGAAAGCGTTTGATGTGGTGGATCACGGGATTCTCATGAAAAAACTGTTTAATTTAGGATTGTCTAGCAATTTACTTTCATTACTTTATTCGTATTTACAGAAGAGGTTTCAAACGGTTAAAATTAATGGCTATTCTTCCGAATTCATTTTCCTAATGTCTGGTGTTCCGCAGGGCTCAAATTTAGGCCCATTACTTTTTTCAATAATGATCAATGATATTGGGGCAGAACTCACTTGTTTTTACCTTTTATTTGCAGACAATCTGAAATTATTTTTACCGATTTCTGATGTAAATGATTGTCTGTGCATACAAAGTAATTTAAATAAAGTAGCAACATGGAGTACACTTAACAAAATGCCTTTACACCCCAAGAAATGCAAGATACTTACTACTTCCAGGCGCTCTTCTATTATTAAATTTCAATATAAAATTAATGACACATTATTGGAGCGCGCTGATATTATTAAAGACTTGGGAATAACTTATGACAGCAAACTTCATTTCAATACTCATTTTGAAAATTTAATCAAGTCGGCAAATAAATGCCTCAGTTTTCTCATTAGGATATCCCGTGATTTTCGGGATCAGAAAACGATTATATTGTTGTACAAAACATCAATCTTGTCTAAACTTGATTATGCCGCGGTAATTTGGTCTCCGAGGGATGTTAAATATAAGATTGCAATTGAAAAATGCCAAAAAAGATTTTTAAAGTTCCTTGCATGGCGTGCTGATGGAATATATCCACCAAAAGGTTCAAATTATGAGGATTTGTGCAGAAGATTTAAGTTCTGGACATTGGAGAATAGAAGATCGTATAGTGGATTATTATTTTTATTCAAAATTATTAAGCAAATGGTTGATTCATCATTTTTATTATCACTTATACCATTTCATGTGCCGCGACTCTCTGCGCGTAGTGGCGATGTTTTTTACATTCGATCGACTGGTTTTGCAACAAAGTTGTCTCCCATTTTTCGCTTATGTAATAAGTTTAATTTTCATGCGAAAAGTCAGCTGTATAACTTCGATCTATTTCACGATTCGTTGGGTGTGTTTGTTGAGAATGCCGAGAAATATTTTAATGCGGTACAGGGTCTCTGAGGGTTGTTCTACAAGACTGTGCTATTGCTTGATCATGTTCAATTAAGGGGACACAGAGGCTGCTGAAGTGCGAGAAAGACGCATAGAACGGAAAACAAATGAGTGGAAGGAGGATGCGGAGAAAACGGCCTCTGTGTCACCTTAAGCGGGTCGGAGTTTGTATTAATAAGAGTCTTGCTGACGTCTGCTTGGACTGTATGCTATTAATTATATTGGGTAGTTCTGTAATTGGGTTTTAATAACCTGTTGGACGTTGGTTTAAATAAATAAATAAAAGAAATAAATATATTTATTTGTAATTATTTACATAATTCTTTAATAACATAATGATAATTGTCATCATGTTGCAATAATTTTCAATAATAGAATTGGAAAATACTAAAAATTTTGAAAAAATAGTATATTACATTACTATGACTAAAATCATTTCCTACAAGTGTGAGGGTTGTGGTCCGAGGCTTCGCCTCGGACCATAATCACACTCGTAGGAAATGATATTACGCAGCCCCGTGCAACTTCGTTAGTTCCCGATTCACGTTGTGGCACCGACAGGTTCACTCACACATCAAGCTTTTGGATTGTGTCCATGTGACGACAAGCTTCGGCTTGATTCGGCTCGGGCCGCGGACCAAGCCAAATCCCGTTCGCCCGTTCGGCTTTTCGCTGAACGCCAGCCGGGGCGTCGGGCGAAAAGGGTTGGAGGGGCGTGGAGGGTGGGTACATGAGGAACCGGGCGAACCGGGCAAACATCAACTCTGATCAAATCTGCCGTTTGGTAGCATCGGCAAGCATCGGAGTGATTCCACGGTGCAAGCCGTGCGAGTCAAGCGGTGCAAGAGGCGCAAGACTTGCAAGGATAAATCATTGTATCAGTTGTAATTAAAAAATCACGCACTCAATTTTGCAATGGAGAGATTAATTTGAAACGTCCTTATAGACAAATCGAAAAATTTGCGTCAATATTATACACTTTTTGCTGCAATGTCTTGCACTTTTTCGATACTAAAAATTGACATGCTTGAGAAAGTATTTATTTTTATTTTACCAATGCTATATGTACTTAAAATGCTTGAAATAATTAACTTGTGTTGTTGATCAATTTTTTAAACTATTGAGTTGTAGTTTTAATTCAAAATATTTGTGTAAATTGAAATTTTCAAAGAATTATGATTGGAAGTGTTATCTTTTATTTCAATTTTTTTCTGTTATTATTACTCAGTATATTATTAGTATTCAGGGCATAACGACGTAAAACGTTATTTTCTATGAAACTGAAATTTCTCGATAATTTGTAGTTCTGGTATAAAATATGATTTTAATAATAATATTTCTGATTAAAAATGAGCATGAATAGTTTTCATTTAATTTTTTACAACTAGAAAAAAAGGAATATTGAAATGAATACATATCTATTTAAATAAACATTACAGTTTTCTTACTTGAATATAAGTGAGTATTTAAAAGAATTACCAGTAATAAAAAATCTCAACTTGAGTAAACTATTTATTACATTCAAGTAATAACTTTTTCTGGTACTTATTCTGATGTGTATTTATTTATGTAATTCAAGTGACCATTTCTCGAGGCGTGTTGGAAAATATTTTCAGTGAAAGAAAATGTTACACCAGTTGATAAATTATACATATAGTTTGTTGCCAAACTTTAAAACAAAAATAAGAAAACAGAACTGTTAACAAGCATTTTACATTTGCTGAAGTCATCTATTTTCGTTTAGAATTACTATCACAATAGATTACAATTCATGCATGGATGGGAAAAACATGAATTATTTAATTTTTTTTAATGAATACTATACGATTCGAAAATACATTAAGATTTGATTGTTCCAAACACCCGTGTCGTGTTAGCGGTGTACCAATTTTTCATCAAATAAATTAGATCACAAAAGTAAAATTTATGTATTGAAATTATTGAATTTTGAATTCCACAATGAAAACCTTTTGATTATGCTAGGAAGAAGTTAGGTTGGAAGTAATACAGCAGAATTTCTTGATAACTTTTCTTAAAAAAAGAACTTGTTTCAAATAAACACTATGAACAAGAACACAAAAGTAAAATTTTGCTAACAATACATGATTTTAATTTATTGTAGCAAGGCGTAGAAAAAATATCTTTTGTTACCAAGAAAATCAATAGATAATCCGACCGTAAAACAATATTTGGATTTACGAAAAAGATGATAAATAGTTCGATTGTTTAATAGGGCAACGATAATATTTCGAATGTAGACGTAAAGCATTTATATCTTACGTTTATTAAAATCCACGGGCTCATCCATAATAAAAGGTCGCGCGAATTTTTTGGATTTTGTGTAAGCGTTTGTATTTCAAACGCGTTTACATGATATTTGCATGCATTCCGTACAAAGTGCTCTATCAAGTCAGGAAATAAGTTCGGAAAAAAGTAGTGATACATGTTCTGCAATCAAGTGGGATATAACCGGGGAGCTTAACGTAGCTTAATGAAAAAAATAACAATTATATATGTTTTCTAAAAATATATATATTTAAACCAATTTAACAAAAATACAAGAAAAAAAGTAGAAAACTGATTTTTAAAAAATGCATTAACTGTGTGTGAACTTCGACAACTTTTTTTGATGACGATTCTTCTTTTCGACATCTCTTGACTCTTTGACGAATTTTCGGAGTCGAATCAACAAAAACATTTTCACTGCTTGTGAAATTACATAGATGCGGTGTTCGTTGCAAGGAAAATTAGGAATGCAAGTTTGCACAGCTTCATCCACAACATGATAAGATACTTCTGGAGATGAGCAATGTTTCTGAAAAAGAGTTTCCAGACTGATCAAAAAATTAAACAAAGAAATATTTTGATGCGTGAAATCAGTATTGTCTGTATTGTCAGTAACAGTCGTCACGTTTATGTAGTCTGTTACTACATTACAAGTCTTGCTTGTCAATGCAGTTTTGCAAACACTGCAGGATTCAATTTTTTTGCATTCCAGTAACATTTTGCAAATTCGTCCTGTCGCATAGTATGACAGGCAGTCAACTCGAAGAGGACCACAATAATCGTGATCGACAGCTTCGAAGTAATCCCAGTCAACGTTGGAAATAATTTGCTGTAATTTTGTTTTTATGTTTTCAAGAAATGAGTTCTTCTCTTGGGGAAGGTTAGTCTTTAATTGCGACAGTTTGAGGAGAGGCTTTTTTGGACCACTGACAGGAATGGAACAGTTTCCATACTTCGGAGGTTTCAATAAAAAATAGGTGGACAAAATCTTATAAATTTGCAGAAACGTCGGGGTCGATGGGTGATCGTCGCATCCGCCACCTTGCCTCGCACAACCGAAAAATCTCTGTAAATGACGCATAATACAAGGAGTTACACATAGTAAGATACTCCTTTAAGAATGGCAGTGTCATCACTTTTGTCTATAAATACAGGATGGCCACAATTCCACGACCGATAATTTAACCAAATTTTTTCCATATTTTTCCAAGTCGAAAAGTCCTCTGCCACTTTTTACAAAACTCAAAATCAAAAAAGATATTCCAGTTTGAAATTTAACCAATCAATGGGCTCTATTGAGGAGTAGGGATAAAAACTAGAAATCAAATTTTACAAGAATTTGCTCTATTTTTTTCCGAATCGAAAAGTCCTTTGCCACTTTTTAAAAAACTCGAAACCAAGAAAAATATTCAAGTTAGAAATTGAGCAAATGTGATTGGTTAAAACTTCTAACTCAAATACCTTTTTTGATTTTGAGTTTTTTAAAAATGGCAAAAGACTTTTCGGCTCAAAAAAATATAGAAAAAATTCTGGTAAATTTTGGTCCGTTGTTTTAATCCCCACTCCTTAATGGATTGCATTGATAAGTTAAATCGTCAGAGCCCAAATCGACGATTGCTCTCAGTTGCGAACATAATTTTTCATGTTCAAGGCTCTAAAAGTGTGATTTAGCGTCACGCACAGAGGCAAAAATCGCGACTTTAGCGTCTGAGACATGAAAAATATTTTTATTATTTGTTTGAAAGTGTTTTTCAATCATTGCTTTGAAAGTTAAATTTTGTCGAACTGTGTAATATATATTATATCGAATGATAACGTATGACATCACATTCAATATACATGTGTACAGGGTGTATCCAAAACTACGGAGGATACTTTGCCTGATTTTTTTCAGATTTTTCTAAGACTAAAAGTCCTCTGCCACTTTTTACAAAACTCAAAATAAAAAAGATATTCGAGTTTGAAATTTAACCAAAAAAAGCGCTCCTTCGAGGAGTGGGGATAGAGATCATAGACCAAAATTCACCGAAATTTTCTTCATATTTTTTAGAATCAAAAAGTCCTTTGCCACTTTTCAAAAAATTAAAAATCAAAAAAGATGTTCGAGTTTTACATTCGAGAAATCTGATTGGTTAAAACTTCTAACTTGATTATTTTTTTTGACTTTGAATTTTAAGGAAAGTGGAAAAAGACTTTTCGACTCAGAAGAATATGAAGAAAATTTTGGTAAATTTTGGTCCATGGCTTTTATCCCCACTTGTCAGAAGAGCGCATTTATTGGTTGAATTTCAAACTCAAATATCTTTTTTAATTTTAAGTTTTGTAAAAAGTGGCAAAGGACTTTTAGTCTTAGAAAAATCTAAAAAAAAAAAATCTGGCAAATTATCCTCCGTAGTTTCTGATAATACACCCTGTATAAATTGTATTATGACATAATATTTATTGATGATTAAAACCATTATCAATATGATTAATAATGAAATAAAAATTGAAATACATAATCATAACATGAAAAATTTTTACATTAAAACAGAACGACAGAACGAAAAAATGACATAATTAAAAATTTTAAACTCAAAACTCGGAATTTCTTGCTTACGCAAATCAAATTAATATCATACGAAACTCGTTTCTTCTTGGATTAAGGCGTTCGCATTTTTTTTCGGTCGAGTCACGTAATCGAGAGTGTAAAATGGGAAACGAGGAAGAAAAAAAAGTAAAAAGATTTCGAGTGAAAAAAAAAACCTAGTACAAGAGAATCCGAGTTCTCTGAGTTTGTAGAGTAATTGAATTATTCAGTGACAAAATTTATAGTTTATCATAAATTGCTTTTTCACCTTAGAAATTAATTTCCCATTGTGGTCGAAAAATTCCTTCTCTCTGATGATATTATCCGGATAAAAATGTTTTTCACAAATCAAACGTTGGTTTTTTACTGGCTTTGTTTATATAATCCAGTCTCCGGCACAATGTAAAATAATCACTTTCTTGATCCCGAGGAATTTGAAATAAAGAACATTTTTCTTCTGATTTTTTTCCCGATGAGCGCTCCCTTACTATGCAATAACTCATCGCGGTAATATTTCAATTCAAATACGATAAGCACGATAAGACTCGTGCTTGAGTTTAAAACGACACTTCGACAGCTTCGAAAGCTCCGAAAACGGTCAAAACATAATAACAGAATACGATCATCCGGGATCATTCGTTATATTGGGAGTCAGACATCTTCGTATCACCGATCACCGTGATCACCGAAATAACCCGAAGCTCAAGCCGAAGCGGCCGAGTGGGCAGAATTCATGGAGGTATACGGACAGAGAATGAGCCTCTGCCTGTGTTAGAGAACCATTTTTTTCGGGAAGCATGAGTGGCGCCTTCAGAGTCGCGGTGCCACTTCGTGAATAACTCTTTTCTATAGGAAGCATAGGGAGTTGCACGGGGCTGATTTTACGTCCGAGTAATGTACGATATTTTACCGTACCAAGTAATGTAAAAAATACAATAAATGTTTTTAATTTGAAATAGAAAAAATGATAATCGACCAATATTTATGTATTTTTAAAACAATTTTAACAAAATACCAGAATGTAAAGACTAAAACCTAAAATCAAATTTATTATTAAATCTAAACAATAAAATTATTACATTTTCAATTTTATCATGCACGTACATTGGTATGATTTCATTTTAAAAATTACCTTTGCAATGAAGTAAACATAAGTGCAAGTGAGCATAGTTTATAAACTATGTTCACTTTCAGAGCAACGTCACAGTGACTTCAGGTAGTACTTACCTTAAACAATCTTCGACAGATTTTGATGATACTTTGCAAGGAAAATCTTTCGAGCTTCAATAAGCTTCATGCAAAATCTAATTAAAATTGACCGTTTTAGTTTTTCAGAATAAAAACTGCGAAGTGCATTGCTTCTTGTTGGCAATTTTATTTTTTCCTCGTTAGAATTTGAATGTATTGATGAATATCCTAAAAAAGCACAAAATTTACTGGTGCTATTTTAAGGAAAGATAGGAATTTTTAATATCTAATCTTTATAATGCATTTTGTTAGATAACACAATACAAATTCACGAGGTGAGGTTCCACATAGTAAAAACTTGGCAACGTCGCACCCTACCATACTGAATATTTAATATCTACAATTCTATGTATGAGGATTGTCGCATTGCAACGTTGCCAAATAACCGAATTAAGTTTTATTAATAATTTACAATTTAAATATTAATAAAAATAAAGAATTATTGCAATCAGCAATAATTTCAGTCAATTACTAACAACTAACTTCATTTCTTTCTGAGGTAATGATATATTATACATAAATATGTGACACAGTTTCTAGAAAGGGACCTAACAACCAAAACAGCGTTTCGAGAAAAACGCATTTAAAGTTTCGGTCACGAAAGCAGGTAAAAGATGCGTATTCCTCCCATACTTTTTTATTTTCCACTCCATTCTCTGACGAAATAGGCGTGAAATAGAAAATGTCATTATTAATGATTTGACACAATAAAAATACAAAGGGACAAGTCCCCGAGAGACCGTTAGGTATGAACTACTAATAATGTAGTAGCAAGTAGAGTGAGAGAGCAATGCTTTAGCCAGATTTTACCAAAAATTTTGTTGGAATATACATTCAGAAGAAAATTTATCCTGAGCTCAATTTTTCTCGTAGGAACGTGAGACTGCCTGCAAATGAAAGATAATTATTTACTCCATTGACCCATGTAAAAATCTCATAATCGAGGTTTTGGTCGTTAGGTCCCTTTCTAGAAACCACGTCACATATGATACGCTGAAAGCAAAAGCGATCTAACGCCTATTTAAAATACATTGGCTTTAGCTCGCTTTTGCTTTCAGCGTATCATATAATAATATTTGAAGTACAAATCTTAATACTGAATACTGTACTAAACTGACATAGATGTATATGAATGGTCTACAATGTTGCCAAGTTTGCTGATTTAATGAAGTTAGCGTCAAATCAATTGAAATAACTTTTTGTGCATACAATATTGTGTACAATCGTTACAATTGAGCTGATGAATTATGAGTTATTAATTCATAATTAATATTTATGAATGAAAAAAAAATATACTAAATATTCATCTTATTCTACAAAACGAAAGCATGATAAACACAAATTAATTTTCCACAATTATTTTATACAACAATAAGTACACATATAAAACTAATGGTACACAAAATAACATTTGACTTAAAAAAAAACTAGAAACTAGATTTTTTTTCAATTGCATTGAAAAAATCGAATTTCTGGTATATTTCATTTACGAAAATTAATTTTCACAGCTTATTTGATCAAGAAACAGAAACTTACACTACTTAATTAAAAATGAGTATGAATTCACAGCAATCAACATGCGTAACATGAAAAAACACTGCTACGAATGTTTAATTCGTAGAGAATTTGTGATTTTCTTTACATAGGTTGTGATGATTCTACTCCTTTTTTGCTTGCTTTTGGATATCACTTTTGTCTCACTATTGTAAGATGAGGACATATTGAGATCACTCAATTCTGAAACACTTGGGAGGTTCAAATGTGGTCCTTCATCAATAATTGCAGTAGACATTTTTTCCTCGACTTCTGCAATGTCCTCTTCAATTACCAATCCATCTGTTTTTTTTATCTCATCCGTAGACCACCTGCAAATAATAATCATAATCCATAAAACAAAGCAATTTTTTCAAAATGTTTTCAGTTGCATGAACTTATTCTAAATTTACATAATAAGTTCCTTAATAAATCTCTTAGAAAATAAAATATCTAAGCTTTGATTTTTTTTAACAAGTGAAAATCTTTTTTAAGGTGAATTCATAGAACAAATGAGAATTTGAAAATATACTAAGACGCTAATTACTTTTCAACTAGAGATGAATATTGTGAACTCGATGATAATCTTGGTCGAATAGCGCAATGAATGCGAGTCCAAAAATTGCCCCAACGTTTATCATTGTAATCCAACAAATAATAGCATCCGTATTGCTGTGGTAAATCACAACGTTCGTAGAAAAATGGGATTATTTTGTTCGTTCGTTGTGCTGTAATACGATTAAAAATAAATAATAAGTTTTTGTTTTATTCATCATTGTCTAATGATAAATTCAAAAAATTAAAGAAAACAACACTCACCAATTCCAATCCCATTTGCGTAACTCAAGAAAAACTCGTGCACGTGGCTCTTCAAAAAATTTGGTGACAAAACAACAACGCATTTATTGCATCGTTGAGAAATCAATTCCATCACTGCGTCGTGTTCAAATTTAATGCCAGCTACCAAATCTCGGTCTTTTATACATAACTAGGAGTTAATAAAAATAAACCAAAATTATAATATTTGA
This sequence comes from Platygaster robiniae, assembly GCA_028476575.1. NCBI lineage: Eukaryota > Metazoa > Arthropoda > Insecta > Hymenoptera > Platygastridae > Platygaster > Platygaster robiniae. Next base: position 23,434,596 of record CM052023.1, read on the forward strand.
TATCACATTATTATTACTATTAATAATTAAAAATTATGTTTATTCATAATTTACATATAATAACTATTTGCATCATCTAAATTCTTTGTGGTTTATAATTGCTGTTACCTTCAAACCGTTTTTAACTTCTAAATTGTCTATGAGTTCTTCCACAATAGAGAGATCATCGTCAGCGTATAAAATAAATGCGTCGTAACGCTGTTTTTCTATCCCTTGTTGACTATTTAGAACATCATCTATCAATGAAAAAAATTTATTTTATTAGTAAAACATGACAAGTTTTCGCAATTATTATTTAAGTACAAGATATCTAATTACTAAAATAGCCAGTTATTTAAATTACAAAACACAGGGCCGCATTTAGAATGGCTCCAGGGCCCTCACCAGTTGAGGGGCCCCTACCAATTCGGATAAGACAGAAAAACTATTGGAAAATTTTTAGGAATTTAGTTTTTAAACTTGGGGGCTCCCTAAGTGAAAAATTGATGACCTTTTTTTTTGTAAGAAAGGGCGGCATTTTTCAATTTTTGCTTAGGGCGGCAAAATGCTTAGCTACATCATTGAAAATTTTGGACCCAGGGCCTCTGAATTCTAAATGCGGCCCTAACAAAACGTGATTACTGAACATTCAAGAATAAATCTTAAATTCAGAAACTTCTATTTTTCAGAAAAAAACTTTATAAAAAAAAATTATATAATACAAACACCAAAAACTAATCATCAAAAATTTCAGTTAAATTTTTAGGCTGTGACTATCGGCACGCCAACAGTGTGACCATGTGACCGTGTGGCAGTGTGTCGGGCATCTTTGATAAACGTGTGGCATTGTGCCTAAACGCAAAATAAAGTAAATTTACGCGTAAGAACTTAAGTATGACAGTGTGACTGTAAGAATGTGCATTTGGACGTTTCATAGTGAAAAACTTCCGAGAAAACTCCGTTTCGCGCATTTTAAAAAAAAACCTAACCCAAGAAATCTCGCTATACCCAAAAACTCCGTTCCGTGTATTTAAAAAAAAAACCTAACCCACAAAATTTGCTTCTCGTAAAAACAACGCGAAATGGAGTAGTTGCGAGAAGCGAGATTTGGGTTAGGTTTTTTTTTTTAAAAACGGGAAGAACAGAGTTTTCCCGTTAGTTTTTCACTATGGTTCGTCCAAGTACACATCCTCACGGTCACACTGTCATACTCGAGTTCTTATGCGTAAATTCACTTTATTTTACGTTTGAGCACAATTTCACGTTCACACAGCCACACGTATTTCCGGAATAACCTGACGCACTTTCGTACTGCCGCACGTTCACACAGCCACGCGTTCACACAGCCACGCGTTTTCCGGAAGATGCCTGGCACACTGCCACACAGTCACACTGTTGGTGTGCCGATAGTCACAGCCAAATTTTCATCCATCAAATATAAGCTAACATTATTATAATTTAATTACTATTACTTTGAGATTTCTTAATATCAACAATGTAAATTGAGGTGTTCTTGAGATATTCAAATAGACTTTACCAATTGTTAAAATTTGTGCCGCGCCTTTTTCATCAATTTCAGGGACTTGATTTATAAAGCTTTTTGTTTGTTCAAAAAAATGTATAGCATCTTTTTCTGGAAACGAGAATAGGTGTTGATTAAACATCAGAAAAAATAAATAAATAAAACGTAGTTTTGGTTTAGTTTAATTTACCAAAAAGAGTTAAGGTATCGTCGTAAACGTCCCATCTGTCAATTATTTTAAGCATATCTTGGAGATCTTTTAGTGTATAATTTTCCCCTTTTCCCTGCATTATTTCTAATATTTCCATCATAGGGTTATTGCTATGCATAAGTGAAGGCATTTTTTCGCCACTAATATTCATCAAATCAGCAATGCCAGTCCAGTCTCTGAAAAATGAATTTGCCATTTTTTACCATCAGAAAATTTATATTCACATATCGTATAAATTACAGTCATTGATTTGAAAATTAATTTGAAACTGTGTTTGACAATTTTCCATATAACAATTGTTTTAAGACTGTCTTCATGAAATGATAGAAAAACAATAAATTATAATAAATGCTAGAATATTTTTTTCCAAAAATATTTTCTGTCCCACTTTGGTGCCATTTTTTTTAAGAGCAGTTAAATTACAATGGGAATAAATACAAAAATATACCTCGGTTTTCCATTCTCCGCTGCAAGTCGTTTTTTTGGATTGAGAAGCAGAGACAAGATGTTTTTAGTTTGACAAGATAATGCCAAAATACTCACTTCAGAGCACTCAACCTTCATTTTTTCGGAATTAGGCGTTTCTTTTTCTTTAGCACCGAAAATGTTTTGTTTTCGTACAAAAACACTTGACATGATTATTGTGGAGCGACATTGAAGAGTTGTAGAACGTTAAAAAGATGATATCGCAATATTTTCATCGATAATAACAATATGTGATTAACTTAATTGTCATGTAATTGGTGGATATTAGAATTTGCAAGAATTTGATTACATATTTTAATCAGTGTCTATCGACTCCCCGACAGGGTTGCCAGATGATCGTTAGTCAAAATCGCCAACTAATGGCGCTGAAGTCGCTCAAATCGCCCGCGCTTTATTTTGAAGTAGCCCAAATGTAGCTCAATTTCAAAAAACATAATGTCATTAAATTTAATTCGTAGTAACCGGAAAAAGAACATGTATTATTAATCATATTTTGATGAGAAGTAAATAGAACTATGGATATGGAAGAATTAAAGTGTGAACTCATGTTAATTATATCTCTCAATTTTTTAAAAATACATATTTCTATACTTTATACAAAGTATATATACTTTCAAATTACAAAGAAAAATAACGTGAGTATACATTTATATATGTTGTGCTTTTATTTAAATATATAAAAGTATTTCGAACAAAATACTTTTTTTTGGTCAATATAATTGTGGCGCGGAACGAACAAAGGTACCTTATAGCACCTAGGCGCTTTAAGAGCAAAACGAGTTTGAAAATACAAAATAATAAATAAAAATAATCTTTCAATTTTGAGAGTAGGCTCAATCGGTAGACAGTTATCTATATATTCAGAATTATTGGTAATCTACCTTTTGATTTTTGGTACTGTAAGGTACGTTTCCTCGTTCCACACCACATATATGTACGAAGAAGTAAGTCTTTATATAAAAATCAGTGTTTGATCCTTTCAACACTAATGAGAGACGTTGCTTCGTCTAACAAAGCTTCGTCATTTTTTTTCTCGTCGCCGTCAACAGTTGAATTTTTGTTCTCATACATTTTCGAATTAAGTAAAGCGATCATGGCTGGTGTCGCATTGTATTGGTAGCAACACCTGCCAAGAGCGCTCAAATGAACTCGAATTCGGATGACAGCTTCGAGAGCTGGTAGGGTCATTCGATTCCGCAACTTGTTTTTTACAATATTCATAATACTAAATACTCTTTTAACTACAGCATTGCTGACAGAGAGCACCAAAACTTTCAATGCGAATCCAGCGAGGTCTCGAAACGATCTATCTCCCTGTGCGTTGCGCATGTCCCATAAAGAGGCCCAAAAGCTCACAGAGTCGATAGCGTCGACATTCACAAAATTGACATTGATGTCTTGCATCTTCAATGTTCCTAAAAGACGCCATTGGTGTTCAATTGCATCGCGATCTGCAGCGGGATCTACAAACCAAAAAAATTATGTTTCTCTATGGACTTCTCAGTGAATTTTCATTTGTAAGTTTTTTTGTGACAAAAATCAGTTAAAGCCGAGACCTCCCGATAACTAAACGCATTATTGAAACTTTCATTTCTTGGCTTCTGCCGACTTTTATCACTAAATTTTGAAAATTAAAATTGGCTGAGAAATCGAGATAGTCAATCGTGTTCATGATTAATGTCAATTTGTCTATTATGGAGTTCAATACGCAAGAAATGCACACGATTCTTAAATTTACCTGATAATTCCCATGGTAATTTTTCTAGTAGCTCCATCGAATGATTTGAAAAGCACACGTTGGGCAAGAAAAACTGGACTTTGGAAACGACTTGCAAGTTTTTAGGTAGTCTCATACCAATTCGTTACAAAGACGAACCAAAAAACATCTTAATCTTTGACGTAAAAAAAACGGTCGACAACAGTATACTGACAATGAGTTTTCTCGTTATTAGCGTCATCGAGTTATAAATTTCCTGATTAAATGTTCACGAACAATCGAAAAAAGTATGTAGATCGTGAAATAATCAATTTTACAATCAAAGAATGATAACTTTAACGTACACTGAGAAAAAAAATCGCAGTCTAGCAGCGGCTGGACGGCAATGGTTAATTACTGTCCAAAAGAAAAACTTTAAATCAAGCGTAGTCACTGCGCGCCGGACAGGAACCATTCCTGTCTAGAACGCACTCATGAGTATCTGCGGACATTAATAGAACGGAGAGGTCCCAGTACTGCCCAGCCAGCACCTATTCCTGTCCCGTGCGCACGTAAACACGCGCCCGCGACATATTTTTGACAAGTTTGACGTATACGTCAAACTTTTCAAAAATGTAAACATTATAGCAGGTTTAAAGTTTCATGCATCTGGTATAAGTATATGACATAACTTAAACCGAATAAATATAACTTCATAAAATAACATATTTGTAATGTCCCAGATACAATATTTCTCAATATATATTTTATCGATCGAAGACCTTAATTTTTTAACCATTCAAACGATCATTGATTACCTTATCCACAAGTTTCATCATATTTTTTAAAATGGAAATAGGCTATGTGTACATCAAAGAGATAAAACCTCACCATAAAGAGGAGTGCGGGCGATAAGAGTGTTAGAATAGAAAATACCATGTAACTGGCAAGACCCGTCTTAATAAAACTCTGAAGTAACCAATATTCAACAAATTATTTTCCCTGCACTTGACTACTAATCACCCGAGAAAAACCATCAGTGGACGGCAACCCACACACTCGTCATCATCCCGACGAGTGCAACATTACATATTTCATAAACATATTTTAAAGAAATAGGTAAATAATCCAATCAAACTTGATGAATAATAATTAAATATTTTTATATCGAATTATTCATTTGTTTTTAATAATATAAATCATAGGGTTTACCAAATAATATGAGCTTTCAATATTCTATGCACTCATAGTCATATACTCATACCAGATGCATGAAAATTTAAACCTGTAATAATGTTTACATTTTTGAAAAGTTTGACGTATATGTCAAACTTGTCAAAAATGTCGCGGGCGCATGTTTACGTGCGCGTGGGACAGGAATAGGTGTTGGCTGGGCAGCGCTGAGACCTCTCCGTTCCATTAATGTCCCTAGTTGCTCATGAGTGCGTTATAGACAGGAATGGTTCCTGTCCAGCGCGCAGTGGCTACGCTTAATTCAAAGTTTTCCCTTTGGACAGTAACCATTGCTGTCCAGCCGCTGCTAAACAGCGATTTTTTTTCTCAGTGTAAGGCAATAGCAGTTGTAATATCTGTTTAACATTTTGTGCATTATTCATTATCGCGATTATTGTTGGCGTTATTTTTTCTCATATCTTTGCAGCTATCGAAAAAGCGAAAATTTTCTTCTTATTTTGTGGTTTGAAACTCTTTCAATCTCCTGTGAAGCCAATCAAATACCGTTAAATTACTAAAGTTGGCTTTCCCCCAACGTAACTGCCATATTGTTTTTTTATTATAACTTTACAATATCACCATATAACTATGGTGTTTTTTTTGCTTGACTGAAATCGTTAAATCATGAATAAGACTAGAATTCCTAGTACTTCATATAAAAATCAATATAAAAACAACAGTCAGCTGTCTTCATCAATTATTTTGTGATAAATTTAAAGTGTTTCATGTTGTGTACACAGTAAAAAAAATCTTGCAGAATTACCAGTTCCAAGCTAGCAAATAAAACGACCTCCTTTGGAAGGGGTAAAATTACAGACTTGTGATTGTACAACGGAAAAGCATAAGTACTAGGACCTAGCAAAAGTACTAGAAACTGATAAGAGTACTAGAAACTAATATATCCACTAGAAATTCGTAAAAGTACTAGAAATTATTTTAAATATACTGAGAAATTTGAGTTTATGTTTGCATGGGATTATGCAATAACAACATTATAAAAATGAATTTCACATAAATTGCTTTATTTGTCACAAAGTGAATAAGAGAATGTATGGTATTTTGTACGCCACCGGAGCCACCCGTTGACGTACAAAATAAAATGTGTACCTCGTCGCAATTGCCGTCCTCGGACAAGAACGATATTTCCCGGTTCTCGGCAAGTGCCTCAGACGAAAAATTATTGTCCTTGTCCTCGAAACGACAATACGGCGCCGCGTACACAAACAACTATTCTCCGCACAAGGACCTGCAAGTCGCGATAAAAAAGCGGCACATACGCCATGGTATAAGACGCAACAGGACGCTAAGTCCGACCTGCGTTTTGTTGCACTTTGACGATTTCATTGCATTCATACGATAAAGTGATGCTTTTACCACAGTACAGTGATTTTATTACTTTGGTAGCACTTTTACATCAATGTGATTAATTTACTAGCTGTTGTAATTCTACCCCTTCCGAAGGAGGTCGTTTTATTTGCTGTATCGAAAGGTGTACTATTACACATTTTTAGTACACTTACTGGACGCTTCTAGAACTACTTTATTCGGTGATGTTTATTTACTACACATAGGTAAATTCGTACTAATTTCTAGTACATTAACGATACTGTAAGTGGTAACGCCTCTACTACACCCAAGTAGTTCTGCAAGATTTTTTTTACTGTGTAAATAAAAAAGTCTGACAAGGGCAATGAAATATTACTCCTCGTAAAAGTCTACAATTAACAGATAAGTTTTTTTTCTATGTAGTAAATATAAAATATATTGTTATTGAATAATAATAAATAATTCAAATGATAGATGTTTATATTTGTAAAAATTATACTTCAGTAATAACTATATAAAAGGTTTTGTGTATGTTTTTAATAATGAAAAACAAAAATATATAAATAGATTATAATGTAAAAAAATGAATATAAAATTTAAGAATATAATAATTTTCATGTCTGTTTTTATTTTTCGGAATGAGGTACTTTGTGCAAACTTACTGTTTTTAGGTAAAATGTGAGGTAAAGGATTTCAAACTCATAATCAGCAGTGGTGCAGCTGCAAATGAAAGATGAAAGCAATGGTAGGCAATCGTATTTACAAAAAAATTTATAAATGAATACAAAAATTGCAGTAAAAAATCAAGAAAATAAAGTTTGATTCGAAAGTTTTATTTTTATAGATTTCAAATTTGTAGTATATTGAAATTCAACTATTTCCCACCTCACATGAGATAATTAAAATAAAAGGTATTTGAAATTTTCAGTTTCACGAAATCAGTACTGGTAAGTTTCATTTAATATTTCTATCTTTTAGGGTTTTTTAAAATATAGAAGTATTTAAGATACATACATAAAAAAACATTTTTTTTGTAAATATCGATAAATTTGGAACCTGGTTCGTAATAGGATTCATGTAATCCTATATATATATACACAATATTTTTTCCTTTAAATAAAAACAGTTCAAACATCCCTAAAGTTTTACTTGGCACAAGGATACTGGAAGAAGGATGCCCGACTTATCACGAAATCTGCTCGAAAAACAGATTGTATATCGTCAGCTATGTAAAAGTAGCTTCTAAGGAGTTTCTAAGAAGCGCAAGGAAGAGGAGATTATACAGCTAAAGAGAGAGGAACGCATTGGTTCCTCCCACATCGCTGATCATATGCTTGCCATTTTCACTGAGGCAAGTCCGGCATCCTTCTTCTAGGATCCTTAACTTGGCACAAGGAGCAGGTACAATTTTTATTTTTCTATATCTATTTATTATATTTTGTTGTTATTGCTCATTAGGTTAAGTACCACAAGTTTTCAGGAACTCGGTGTGTGTACCCTAAGAAGATACATAAGGAGAGAAAACTCTTAAGTAGCTTTTACATGGATGCGGTTTTGTCTGCGGCTGCGGCAACGGCATGGCGTCATCATACCGCAGAATTTTATGCGTCAAGCTGCCGGCGCCGCAAGCAGCCGCAGGTATTAACATAAACATACCCAATACTTTGAACGTTATTATTCCTTTATTGCGGACAACAATTCAATAAAACCTAAATCGCAATATATATTTTAATTAAAATTTCGAACAATACTTGCAACTCGAGAAGATATTTTCAAGATATATTCACGATTAAAAAATTTTTGCTGTGTGTAAACAAAAACAAATACACGTGTCGCCTGCCGCAAGAATATCTGCGGTGAATATCAAACGATACTAAAACCTGCGCAGAGATATTCTGCGGCGCGCAGACGTCAGCTTGCGTCAAACTCCACCTACCGCAGCCGCAGCCGCAGCCGCAGCCGCAGCCATGTAAAAGCACGTTACACCAAGAAAAAATTAACCCGTAGCAGGGGGTACACTAAGAAGAATACATAAGGAGAGGGAACTAGCCAAAACTAGCCATGTACCCCAATGCTTCGTCGCGAGACCAGATTCTTAACGTTTCCCCTTTTTTAAAGGCGGAATGGACTCCGCGCGAACTTAACATTGCGTATATTGAAATGCGTTACTGCGCATCCCCTTCCCATATTAAATGTTTTCTCCTCGTCGCTCTCAGTTGCTCTCACTCTCAATCCGGTTCAGATCCTGGTGATCACCCGTGATTAAGAAATAAATATAATGCGTTACGTCAAATAAATTGACCCGAAAGAAAAATGAATCTTTCTGGGTTTTTAAAATACCTATAAAAAAAATAGACGATACACCACCAATTCGATTTCTACTGACCGCAATACACAAAAATGTGAGCGTGATCTAAAAATATACTGTTATCATGTCGTTATTCAATTTGACATGTGGTGACAATTATTCGTAAACATCTTTATTCTGAAAAAATAAACGAGAATTTCGCAGTGCCCAAGTTTCTTGTAGAATTTAACATATTTTTTATTATTTCAAGTGTATATTACGATGGAAAACAGTAACAGTGCACAAACACGAGGTTTTGCGAATTTAGTAAATAAATAAACAAACTAAAATTACTCAACGATAATCAAATTTTATTTTTGCAGTGTTGGAATTATTAAGATTAGTCTGATTTCATCAACGAATTTCACCAAATTATTTAACAACTTGATTTCCACTTGTACATACAAAAAACAATACATTACTTACTGAGGGCAGTTTGAAAAAATTCCTAGGAGTACCAGGTACATATTTTTTGTTGCAACAATTCACAGCACATACCCACATACACGTCCGCGCATTTTGTATCGAATTTGTATTTATCAACGTAGATAAAAAAATCACATAAAAAGAGAAGCACCTTGACATTCTCGTCGATTGCTCAGTCACTTTGTTAGTATTTTGACATTGTCATAATACAGCGAGTGGGATCCCACGTGGAGATGCGCAGTAACGCGTTTTCGTCAGTTCGCGCGGAGTCCGCCACGCCCCGAAAAAACAGGCATAAAAAACAGAATCTGTGCCGCAAGATCAGCCCTCTCCGACTCGCTATTCCGCTGTAGAAACAGTTTTACGTTTACGAAATGAACTAAACCGGTAGATGGGGTGTCGAGCTTGGAGGCTTTTTTAGGTAGGGGTAATGGGGGTAATAGGGGAAACCGCAGTAGGCAGCAGAGGGTAGCGCATGCGATTGTCGATTGTTTCGCTTGTTGTGTATTCGTATACTTGTACGTTTCGTACGTTAACTGCGTTGACCGTGTTAACTCACGTACGTTGTATTTTTGAATGTTCTGATTATTGGATGGTTAAAAATTGAAATAATAAAAAATCTATTGCAAAATTTCTTTGTGATGAAATGAAATTTGTTTTAACTAGTTCTAGTTCAAAACTTTTCACTTAAGACAGCAAGTATCACTTTTTGACAAATTCGATAACTCGATCGTTCTTAAAACATTCTCAAAATTTTTATAATTCTATTTTTTGATGATTACTTAACTCGAGATTGCCTTAAAATTTTTTATATAGTTACTAAAATTGTGCTATTGGAAAACCATTCGACCATATAATAAATATTTCGATTAAGCAATAATTTATATAAGCATTAACGAGACAAAAATATTTTTTCAAGAACTTCTAATATTAGAAAATGAATGGAATTCGAGTTTGTTTAGACATGCCCTAGTAACGGGGGTCCGAGAGTCCACTCTCGGAACTCTCTCGGAAGTCTGTCGGAACTCTCTCGGACAATAATCCGAGAGAGTTCCGAGCAGGGATGGGCAAAATTGATAATCGATGATTGACGATTACTAAGTACATTTCATCGAATGGTCAATTTTTTTTCGATTGTATGTATTTGAGTATTTCAAAAGAGTGAAATACTTAAGTACATTTATTTCAGATCCCCCGAAGTATCGAAATAATTTTATTCCGTTATTTCCTAAGTCATTCATTACTTTTATTCAAGTTATCATGAGGCATGACTACTCAAATAAATGTATTTGAGTAATCCTGAACTGTGATTTCTGAAATGATTTTATTTGAAAAATCGTGTAAAATAATTGATTTTTTCATGTTCCTTCTTGATGTGTAACTCTATGTCGAAGATTTTTTTGTATTATTCTTTGTTTCTTTCCCCGTAGGCTATTTTCTGCAATAGATTGGATACTTGAATTATGCTGTGTATGTTATGCTGTTTGTTGAAATAATTGAAAAAATGTACATGGATTGTTTAATTAGGATCATACGTCAGAGGGACTATTTGATAATAAGAGAGTTTTTGAATCTTTTTAACAAACAATTGTTTAAACAATTTAATAAATTATAAACAAATTCAGAATCAGAGAAAAAAATTCGGATCTCTTGTATCGATCGACAGAAAGCATTTATATATGCGTAATACTTTTTTTGAAAACTTCTAAAATTAGTTTTTCATAAACGAAACTTACGAAACCAGTAATGATATTTCACCGAATTGCTATGCAAGTTCCTGCAACTGATCACCACTTGCCGTTTTTTTTGCAAATTGCAAATCTTTTACGTAATGCTTAACGTGAACATCGTTTTTCATATTAATTTAAAAAATCACCGAATGTTTAAACAATTTTCAGTGAAAAAAAAATTAAAGTAAACTTTTAATTAATAAGTTAAAATACCATCAAAAATCGAACACTTTCTTGAATGTTTCCATTTACTGCATTTCATTTCAAGTTACATGTCCATAAATGTACAACATTATTATAGGATCGTCTGTAAATTTTATAAATCCAGTATAATTTTACGTTTTATCGAAATTTTTTCACATAGTTAAATGTTAAAATCGAGTTCTTCAGTCGATGAATATTTTTTTCTATACAATAAATAACTAATCTAATCATATATATTATCTAACTTTACAGAAAATAACTTAGAAAAATCCAAAACTCGAACCTCGATAACGGGTCTCCTGAAATACCCGAGTCCTGAGACTTTCTAGACGATCTAGACAGTCACCGTGACTAATTGAAATGTATTTTTATTGTACCTCTTTGTGAATAGAAATCGGGTTGGATTTACACTATGTGCTCTCGGTGCTTAGGCACAGGGCGGCAAATTTTCGAAGGTGAAAGAAACCTCTAAAAAAAAAAAAATTGACGACTTTTTTTTTTTAAAACAATCGTTTTTCGACGTCCTCCAAAAAAGTGGTGACCTTTTTTTCTGTAGCGGTTCATTTTCGAAAATGGGCAGCATTTTTCTTACTGCCCCGGTGCGGCACTTCGGGCAAATCCGGCCCTGCGCGTGAAAATGGGGAATGGGGACCTCGAAATTTCCGAAAAAATTATTCATAATGCAGATGCCTAGAATTTTTTTTCGATCCAAACAAATTATTGATTGTAATGATTATTTGATTTCAAAACGAAAAACTCGTACATCGAGATAGTGAATTTTTTATTTCAAATGTGTAATTCGAACGATTATAGTATATTACGTAGCAGGTACAGATGTGCGAATTTGGCAAAACGAGGTAATTACGGACCGAGCCGAAGGCGAGGTTTGTAACCCGTTTTGCCTACCAGCACATCCGTACTTGTTTACGTGAGATATTTTTCATCACGATGGCCGAAAAGTCGCTTCAAAATGTCAGTTTTAATGTTAAAGTGATGAAAAATATTTTTTTCATCACTCGTCGAAAAATTGTCCATTTTCATGGACGTATTATCCATTTTATTCTCTGCTTGTAGATAAGCTGATTATTTTGTACATGTAGACTTTGGAAATGAAAAGCTTCTTGTTTCTAAAACGTTGAGTAAAACGGTTGGAATATGCAGAACAATCGGTGATGAATAACAGGGTCATTGTAATTTGCCGTAGAAAGCGACTCAAGTTTCGTCAATAAAAAAAATGTTTTATGTGATTTGAAAAAAAAAAAAAGAAATATATATTGCTATTGTGAAAATGCTTCCTGTCTATGAATACAAAAGTCCTAGTCTGGATTTATTACTGGTCTTGAAATTAAAAAATTTATTTTACATTGTTCAAACAATTTTTTTGTCACATTAAATAATATTTAAAAACACCTTTATTATAATATGAAGTGCTCATTACGTTTGATGAAAATAAAAAAACTGTAGACATTTTTTTTCACTAAAAATTGTTTAAACATTCGGTGATTTTTTAAATTAATATGAAAAACGATGTTCACGTTAAGCATTACGTAAAAGATTTGCAATTTGCAAAAAAAACGGCAAGTGGTGATCAGTTGCAGGAACTTGCATAGCAATTCGGTGAAATATCATTACTGGTTTCGTAAGTTTCGTTTATGAAAAAATAATTTTAGAAGTTTTCAAAAAAAGTATTACGCATATATAAATGCTTTCTGTCGATCGATACAAGAGATCCGAATTTTTTTCTCTGATTCTGAATTTGTTTATAATTTATTAAATTGTTTAAACAATTGTTTGTTAAAAAGATTCAAAAACTCTCTTATTATCAAATAGTCCCTCTGACGTATGATCCTAATTAAACAATCCATGTACATTTTTTCAATTATTTCAACAAACAGCATAACATACACAGCATAATTCAAGTATCCAATCTATTGCAGAAAATAGCCTACGGGGAAAGAAACAAAGAATAATACAAAAAAATCTTCGACATAGAGTTACACATCAAGGAGGAACATGAAAAAATCAATTATTTTACACGATTTTTCAAATAAAATCATTTCAGAAATCACAGTTCAGGATTACTCAAATACATTTATTTGAGTAGTCATGCCTCATGATAACTTGAATAAAAGTAATGAATGACTTTGGAAATAACGGAATAAAATTATTTCGATACTTCGGGGGATTTGAAATAAATGTATTTGAGTATTTCACTCTTTTGAAATACTCAAATATATTCAATCGAAAAAAATTGACCATTCGATTAAATGTATTTTGTATTGTAAATGTATTTGATTAAAAAAACTACCGATTACTGCCCAACTGTGGTTCCGAGAGTCTTGCATATGCATTTCATGATTTTTTAGGTCGCTGATCATGAATCTGAGGTCAAATTTGGTAAATTATTTTTTTTAAACAACTTGTATTAACAAATTATGAAAAAAACAATATTCACTATGATGCATATGCTTTTCATGGTTTTTTATGTCGCTGATCATGAATCTGAGGTCTAAGTTGCTAAATTATTTTGTTAATACAAATTGTTTGAACAAAATTATTTTGCGATTTCGACCTTAGATTCATGATCAGTGACCAAAAAAATCATGAAAAGCATATGCGTCTTAGTAAGTATTTTTTTATAATTTGTAAATACAAATTGTCTGAACAAAATAATTTACCAAATTTGACCTCCGATTCATGATTAGAAATCTGAAAAACCATGAAAAGCATATCACAGCAAACAAAAAAATATTGGATGATCAAATCCTCAATTCAAACTCGATAACTTTGAATACTTTTCATATCGGCACTTTGATCTTTTATGGAAAGTATTCAAAATCATCGAGTTTGAATTGAGGATTTAATCATTCAATATTTTCTCGTTTGCTGTGATGCATTTTAGTAAGTATTTTTTTATAATTGTTAAAACAAATCGTTTAAACAAAATAATTTTCCAAATTTGACCTCAGCTTCATGATCAGCGACCTAAAAGACTATGAAATGCATATGCAAGTCTCTTGGAACTCTCTCGGAGCTCCGTCACCAGGGGCAATGCATGGTGTGAAAAAAAAAAGAAAATACAATGAAATTCAGACTACGTTCCATAATACAGTTTGTTACCTTGTTCAAAAAATTTGGTAAGGAGTTCAATATTGCTTAAAATCTTCTTAAACGTAAAAAATATCACAAAAATTTCAGAATTTGTTGAAAATTCGGTTATATTCGAAAAATTTTGATCGCAGAAAAATATCGGCAAACACATTATTCCATTTATGTACTTATTATTTCCAATAAAGAAATAACGCGAAGGGGGAAATCAATTTAGTCACTTTTAAGCGCTTTTCTCGTAAGCCTTAACGTTTAGAACAGAACATACTTCCGTCCGTTGCGTCGATTTGCCGTTGTTACCTTCGCTGCTTGCGCTCCTTGCGTTTGAGCCCCGCATTTCCCGCGCCGCCCGTTCCGACCCATGCTCGCTACGCGCAGACTAGCCCTCTCCGACTCAGTAAATTTGCGGACAACAACAGATTACGGAGCGGGGAAAGGGATGCGACCGAGGCAAGAGGGGTACACGTGAGAAAGCCTCCGAAGCCTCCATGCTTCAAGCGCTGCCCTATCGGTGAAATCTGTCCCTATCCGCAAATTTACCAGGTGTACTCCTAAGTAATTTCCGGTTTTTTCAATGGATGGCGTTCTGTTTTGTACCGCTGTTGGTAACACATACCATATGTAATTTTGTTCAGTCATATCGAGTGCTTGAACTGCGTTGACATTTTCTCGAAAAAATCTTCCAGTAAGTTTTTATTGCGCTTCAAAAATGTCGAATTTTGTACCGAATTCTGAGCATATGCGCCATGCATTGCTTTTCATGTTCAATCAGGGGAAAAAAGTGTCCAAGAGCCACTGTGCGCTTGTGGAAGTTGCATGTTGTGATCGTGCATTAACACTTCGAACATGTGAAACGTGGTTTCGAAAGTTCAAAAATGGAGATTTCGACCTGAACGACGCCGCACACTCCGGCAAGCGAAAATCGTTCGATGACGCCGAATAGCAAGCATTATTAGATGAAGACAACATGCAAACGCAACGACAGCTTGCAGATGCGTTGGGAGTTCAACAGCAAGCAATTTCCAAATGTCTGCGAGCCATGGGAAAAATTCAGAAGTGTGGAAAGTGGGTGCCCCATGAACTGACCGAGAGACAAATGGAGAATCGAAAAGTGACCTGTGAAATGCTGCTTCAACGATACAAAAGAAAGTCTTTCCTGCATCGTATTGTTACTGGTGATGAAAAGTGGATTTTCCTGGAGAACCCTAAGCGCAACAAATCGTGGGTGAGTCCAGGTGAAGCATCGACATCGACGGCACGGCCAAATCGTTACGGTCGGAAGGTCATGCTGTGTGTGTGGTGGGACCAGTCCGGTGTTATATACTTTGAACTGCTGAAACCTGGTGAAACTGTGAATGCCGTTCGCTACAAACAGCAAATGAAAGATTTGAGCCGAGCCATTGTGGAAAACCGACCAGAATATCAACAACGACAGAAGAAGGTGATTTTGCTCCACGACAATGCGCCGTCGCATAAGTCGAAAGTCGTTCGTGACACGCTGGAAAGGCTCAAGTGGGAAGTGCTTGATCATGCGGCTTACTCACCAGACCTGGCGCCATCCGACTACCACCTCTTTGCCTCGTTGGGCCATGCCCTTTCTGAGCAGCGCTTCGACTCGTACGAAAATGTACGAAAATGGCTCACCGAGTGGTTCACCTCCAAAGGCAATGATTTTTACTGGCGTGGTATCCACAATTTACCAGAAAGGTGGGAAAAATGTGTAGAAAGCGATGGAAAATACTTTGAATAAAATAAAGGTTACGGTTTTTTTGGAATTATGTGTTTTCTTTGTGAAAAAACCGGAAATTAATTAGGAGTACACCTGGTACTGAGTCGGAGAGGGCTGCTTTTTCCTACTTCAACCAAATCAATTATTTTAGGCGAAATTTAAATTTCATAAAATGCGATGACACTTGTTGATTACTATTTTTCAGGTTTTTACAAACATTTACAAATATAAACTTCGGTCCTTACAATTTAGTAATTTTGTTTTATTCCCGTTTCTTTTGATTTGTTTATTCCCTCACGGAAATTTGCCGTGAGCCGCGTGAGCAAAGTTAGCCGTGTAAGCTCACGCGGCACACGTCGCCCACGCGGCGTTGGTTTATTGGAGGATTCATTCTTTACCGACACGAGATTAATGAGCTGCATTTAAAATTCAGCTGAAAATTTTAATTTAAAACTTTGAATTTCCTGAGGACACAACATTTGCGATATAAAAAAATAAACAGATTAGTCTTTTCTTAATAAGCTGCTTATGTGATGATTGTTTAATAAACAATCATAAATAGTGCAGAATCAAAATATGATGATTTTTACTCTTATAAAACGGAAGTCGTTCAAATTTGATTCTTGTTTATAAATTATACGTTTTCATTAGTAGTGTTTTCGAACTAAAAAACAAATTTTATATTTTTTTATTATTTTGTAAATTTGATCAATCATATTGAAAAAATTTGTCAGAAAATAAAAGTTAGCTCAATATAATTAGTTTTCGCATTATACAAAAATTTTTAGCAAAAAAGTTGTTTATCATTTATTTCAATAAATTTGTTTGTATGGCGCGTACAGCGGACGCGCGCCATGTTACTGCTAACTTTATTACCTAGTAAAATTACGTGAATCCCAGAATGGATGTGGATGTATCAGAAACAGTGTTCGCAGGTTTCCCTACAACGTGTGTCCTAATATGGGAAACTGGACACACGGTATAGTTTTCTAACGAACACAAATTTCAGTTCTTTATTTTGGAATAAATTTATCAATTATAAGCAATTATAAGTTTGAAATCGGCAGACAATCGTTCAAGCCCCGTTGAAAGTTCAAAGTAATAAAACTTTATTTCATTGACAGTTCAAATAGAATTTACAATTTTTTTTTCCAAGATACGTGAATAATTAAGTGTGAGAACTCATTTCATAACACCGTTGCACGTTAAATATGTTAAAATATATGCAGTAATACATATACTCTCATGCACCTTTAATACACCTATACTTGTACTCGATACTTTGAGATCGATGCTTTTGGGTATCGGTATTGTATTCGGATCGATATCGTCTATTTCAAAGTATCGAGTATCGAGCATCGATTACTTTTCCTAAATATCGGCCATCACTACTGCATATACATAAGTATACATATGCATATATGTATATCACATCCAATGACGCCACCCAGTCTTTTGAACTGCGTGAACTACATCTCGATTCTCGATCATTGTTGATCGTTGATCTACACTGGGCTCTCCCAAACATCACGAAAAAAAATCCTGAAAATCTCTCGAACATCACGCGAGTGGAGTGGGGGCTTCTCTCTGGAATCGAGCAGCGTGCGTGCGCAATATGCATATTTCATGCGCCGGCGCAAATTCATGCAACATGTATGATGTAATGTAAACATAACCAATCGGATTCCTTGCTACTTTTCGGAAGGAATTTTTTAATGGTCGGGAGAAGAATTTCGTGATGGTTGGTGATGGTCAGGCCTATGCAACTCGGTATCTCAAGCTTAGGAATCCCGATTCACATAAAGTAAACGGCACTCCTTAGGCGTCACCAGTCTAAGCCGCAAAATAAGCCGCAAATGGCGGTTTTGATCCATGTAGAGACACGAAATACAATCGCAATCGCTTATGCGTGGAGGTGGTTGAGCGCGAGCGCCAGGGTATCCCAACTCCCATTCAAACCATTGTCCCTGAAATTACTTATTGTTACATATGAGCCATCGTAGCGCGACCGTTTTAGGACCCAGGAACTACTATTGGCTCGCGTATTCTTATAACGGGCAAATGCTACCGTCACCGGTAGCGGAACCTTCGAAGCATATCAGGTAAGCCTAGGTTTTTGATCCCATTTTTTTCGAGAGTTGGGCCCCCCTGGCGAGCGCGCTCACACACTAGTGATGGGCGATACTTACTCGATACTTTGAGTATCGAATACTTGGTACTCGATATTTCGATGCTTGATACCAATCCTTTGAAAGTCGATACTATCGAGTACCGATACTTTTACTGTTGGTGTCGACGCATCGATACTGAAATTTTGAAGGTAACTAGGGTAGATAGCAGCCTTTGGTTACCGAGTAACTTTTGTAACTCAACCTTTCCGTTGTTTCACCTTGTTTCAAGCAATGTCAACAACGTCGTTTGTTTCTGCCGTCATATGAAAATAAAAAGAAGGTTCTTTATCCATTTTCATCATGGAAGCATTCTTATTATAAAATTCATTAAGATAATAATCGATGATTCACACATTTTGTGCAAGCTATTTCATCGGAAAGTATTTAGTCGAGTATCTTCAGTTTTTTTAAAGTAGTACACCCAGTCTCGATGATTCGATTTTTTATTTGCCTGATTTCCCTAGATTTCCCATGTTAAATCTAGGTAATCAGGCAAATAAAGAAACAAATCATTGAGACTGGGAGTACTTGACAACAAATATAGATAGGAACGTTTTGGTTGCGGTTATAGTATAAGATATATTCGCATTTTTTAATAAATATTCTTTCCGGATTCGAGTACTTATAATAGCATTAAAATATGAATAATTAGTTTTGGTACATACAATAATAAAATTTTGAGTGAAAGCTGCTAATTAGGTAAAATTATAACCAATTTTTCCAAAAAGGCAAAAATACTTCTCTAAGCGTAAGTAGCTACGAGGTATACTATACTGAAAGGGGGCCTTCTGTAGTAACGGCTCTTTTTTAGGCGTTTGTCAAAATTTTGCTGTATAGAACCCGGACAGCACAAATGTCCCAGGGACATCCCGGGACATCCCCGGTATGTCCGAAAGTCCCGGAGACGTCCCTGGAACGTCCCCGGAACCAAGTTTGCTGTTAGGGGAAAGTATTCAATATTTTTTTATAAGGGTTTTTTTTTAGGTTTTATTGTACTTTTAGCTAAAAAATGCGGTATTAGGTTTGTAAAAAGTAAAAATATTTATTAGTTGCTGCACTGCAGCCCCGAAAAGCGATGCCCTCCAAAAAAACATGTGTTGATGCTTCACACGATTAATCACGCAATTGCACCAATCTAAAACATTGAAATTGAAAAAACTTTTTTTTGTAATCTATATGAGTGGCCTTATCGTCTGACAAAAGTTTTTTTTTTCCATCCAAAGGTTCAAAATGGCTGACCTGGTAAGTTAACAATTTTTTTTTTCAAAATTTCTTCGACTAAACAAATTCATAAATAACTTGTAAATATCGGGAAATTGGTCGTAGGACGATAGCAACAACAGTTTTGAGCATTAAAAAAAATTTACTGAAATTCGTTCGCTTAATAGTTAATAATCGTGTGAAACAGTTCGAAAAACATGATTTCGAAAAAAACGCTAAACGTACTGTAGGAACTTAGCGGAGGGCGTCACAAACCCCCCTTGAAAAACTACTTTTCCGTCCGAATTCTTGAAAAACCTTTTTGTATAAGATAGATAATAACATTACCTGTTAAGAAATGCAAGAAAAAAATATTGATTTTTTGAGATGTTACTACAGAAGACCACTTAAAATATGTTCAGTTCCCTGTTGTAATGAATAATCGAAGACTTCGATACTTTTATTCGATACTTTTAAGTATCGGTATCGTATAGGATCGGTATCGGTAACTTGAAAGTATCGAGTACTCAGTTTCGATACTTTTTTCGAGTATTGCCCATCACTATCACACATACTATCAAAAGTATGGTAAGATCGTGGAGAGAGGAACTAAACGAGTGGCACAGGGCTGGTGATGGTCGAGACATGTGATGTTCGGGAGAGCCCAGTGTGTACCAGTGTGTACTAACCATATATGTAATACTACTATATGGCCAGCTTGAGAGAGAAGCGCGTCGGGAAAAGAAGAGTGTAGACAATTCGTTTCTCTCGCACAGGAGTTGACTGGAGTTAATAGATGAACGCATATCGTACTATGCGTGCAACAATACCAAGAACTGAGCATATGTATGAGAGTCGCGCATGCGGAATACCACGTGAGTCATCTTATTCCTTTCACTTACTATCACGATGCTCCTTTGCAACAGGGGGAGATAGGACGCTGGCCATACAGAAGTATTACATATATGGTACTAACATTTAGAACCGGTAACCCCACTTTTTTATTTGTAAATAAACATTGATAAACATTTTTTATCCACACACCTACAAAAAATATTTTAAATTGCAAAATTTAATTTTAAGTGAAATTACGTAAGTATCTTCTTTAAAAACATAATCTGGAAGACAATTTTAGAATTCCAAAATGTGAAGTTCAAAATAGATTTCATACCATAAATATGTATTACAATTTGGTCATGATAGACATATTTTTTAAATATTTGTCGCAATAAAATCACATATACTATGAAACAATTTGGAAAAAACTCATATAACTTTATTTTCTACAATTTTCTAATAACAATTTACTGAATGTTTTAAAACATAAAACATAATATGAGTACTAAAATCCTCCTGAAAATATTTATCACATTAATTTGATATTGAAAAAATTTGAATAATCATCTATTTATTCTGATTACATGGAATTTATAATAAAAAATTATACTTTATCCGAACATCTTACTGCAGAGTGTAGTAATGGGTGATGAAGGAAACGTACACCCATGGATATCATTAGGCATCAATTATAAATCGTGCACGTAAACAATTTTATTAAACAACAATACATTTTGGCCTTTTCAGTTACATAATAATTGTTTGTAGGTAAAAAAGCATTAGTGTTATTTGATATTGCTCTTATATCACAATTGTCAATAACAGAATGTCGATCGATTAAAGCTGCTGACATGGTAGATATCACATTCCAGTAAAAGAAAGCTTTTTTGAACTAAGTCAGCAAACTTTTCATTACCTCATGATCTTCCAAGTCGAATCGACCCCTTGAATAAATTATATACAAATATCATGCGCTAGAATTATATTTAATATGCCCTAGTATTAGCGCTTTGAGACAAAATCTCGTAACATGATATAAATGTCAACAATTAACAAGTAACTACCATGTGTTTAACAGTATTTTCCTCGAAAAAATTATATCTTGGATACACGATGAAAAAACCCAGTGCACGAGCCACTTGGTAAATTCCCTTGTACTGCTTTCTACTCTGATCAAAGTATATATTTTTCGCTGGCAATTCTCTGCCAGTCACTTGCACGAGTTGGTTATCCAACTTCAAATCAAACTTCTCGAATTTCTCGATAATCTTCGACACGCTGTGTGGACGTTCATTCAAACGCATCAACTTTTGGATGCGACCTCTGGGCTCCACGCAGGTGTATTCGCTGAAGGCCTTCATCACGTTGAAGTTGCTTCGCATGTCATCGGTAAGACCTGGAAAAAGAATAATTTTAGTCAACATTTCTCAAATGCGAGTTCACATTATTTACATTGCTATTAGTCAAAAAAATGTAAAAATTCTTAGTAATTAAACAAAATTTCCGAAACCGGTGATATTCGAAATATAGCAGTGAATTCCCTCAATGCAGGCTGTATGACCTTGTCGGTGGTTTGGGGGCTTGGGTCGCGCCCGTGGCGTGTGGGGGGCTCGGGTTATTGAGTGAATGAGGATCCCTCTAGAAAGGGCACTCCGGTTGGTTGTAAAGCATCCACTTAAAGGTGGCTCTGCGGCACGGATGGGTGAGAGAGTGGGGGGCAACGGGGGCCTCGCGCATCGGGCGGGTGCGACGACTAAGAAACAGCCCTTAGGGTGCTTTGCCATGTGGTGGCCCTAATCTGCCAATCCAGTAATGGAACAGCTATGTCGATGGATGCGTGGCTGGGGGCAAGTTAGCCCTGTCTCTAATAGCGAACTCCAGATACCTGGCAACCTCCGGTTTCAAATTAGCCTTCCCACGGTAATGCGGGGCTCTGCCGTGGGTGACCTTTATTTCCCTAGCTACTCGTGGGAACAAAATGGATACCAGTAAAAAAAACACACCAAAAAAAGCACCAAAGATGCCTCAAAAACGATTGGGAGAAGGAATCTCTGCTACCTTACCTGGAGTAAAGGCGTCAAGTGCTTTCAAGCAGCAAGGTGATGCGGAGAAAGTACTTTGAACAGAAAAAGGGCTACCAGAGCCTAAACTAAGTGAGGCTGGAAGGAAGAGGCTTTAATACCTCTTGCAAAAAGGTCTTAAATTGGAAGAGGCTCGGAAACAAGCCTTCCAGACCTACAAATCACCCCCTAAGGGTACCTCGAAGAGAAAGGAGAGATCTCTTGAAGAGGAGTCTTCTAATCAGAAGGGTAAAAAGAAGCCACGAGGCGACTCGCCTCAAATGACGACCCGTAGGGAGCCTGGGGGAAAGGAACCTCTAAAAAGGAACAATCCTCAAAAAGGACCATCCTATAGGGCAGCAAACATGGGAAGAAAGGTTGGCATCCCGCATGTCGATTTCCCCAATGAGCTCTTAACAACGGACCAACTTAAAGCCGCTCAGGGGCACATTATGGAAAGAGTACTGCAAAAGAAGGAAGAGGGCGTTAAACCCCAATTTCTAGATGCCAACCATAAACCAGGATGGTTGCAAATTATCTGTAAAGATAAAGAAACTGAGGGCTGGCTCAAAGGACTCGAATTGAAGCCCTGGGAAGGAGCAACCCACAAAATAATGGGGGATAAAGAACTCCCTCGTCCGGTGGTGGTAACTGGCTACTTTAAAGACAGCAACCAAGAGACGAATGAGACCATTCTGGATTATGTAAAAAATCAGAATGATCCGGACACTGAGAGCTGGAGAATCTTGAGAAGGACAGAAGAAAGGACGGCAGCCTTACTCACTCTCTCAGTGGATCCAGCCTCAGAGGTCAAAATAAAGGCTCTTAATCAGACCATCTGTTACAAGTTCGGCGAAATGAAGCTGAACTGTAAAAATAATCCGCTCGCGGGGTAAACAGGAGAAGGGAGTACAGCGACCGTAACTGCGACTGGAGGAAACCCGACAGGAGCTTTAGGGAAGGTGGAGGTCATGGAGACCGATGGGGAAACTCAAAGGAATCCTGACCAACCGGCCTCAGCATGAAACAAGGAGGGGGAAAGGACATCCCTAGGACCGCTACAAGAACTAGGTATGTCCAAAACAATTCGGGTTCTATAATGGACAATAGCAGATAAAGAGGGATACAATTCACTTAAATCAACCTTCACCGCTCTAAGGCAGGTATGAGTGTTTTCGGAATGGTGATGGGTAGAAACAATGTCGATATTGGACTATTACAAGAACCCAACTATAATAGAGGCCGAGTAAGAGGCATCTCAACAAATACAGGGAAACTTATATACAGCGACAGGGGAGAAAGGCCAAGGGCGGCCATACTTCTAAGTAACGCAGTCAAGTTTACGCCTGTAATACAATTTATAAAAAGAGACTTGGCTACGGTACTGGTGGAGGCGAGGATGGGAGAGCAGGATGCACGGATCATATGCGCGGCAGCCTACTTCCCGGGAGAAGAGAAGGACGCCCCACCATACGAGGTGAGTCAACTCATTGATTACTGTAAATTAAAGAACCTCAACTTTCTTATTGGATGTGATGCGAACGCTCACCACATATCATGGGGAAGTACAAATATCAATGAAAGGGGAGAGGTTTTATTTGAATACATTACCCGCAATAACTTCCAAATAATTAATAGAGGAAATTCCCCTACCTTTGTTAATCGTGTTAGGTAAGAGGTACTTGATGTGACGATCACGAACGCCTTCACGGCTAATAGGGTATATAACTGGAGAGTATCAAAGGAGACTTCAATGTCTGATCACAGGTGCATCCAGTTCTCTTTTAAGGCTGAAAATACAAAGCCTGAAAAGAGACGTATAATCCAGAAAACAAACTGGAACATATTCAAAGACCATCTGGATTCAAAGGCCGCACTCCTAGAATCTAGATGTATCGAAACTGAAGAGGACCTTGAAAGTAGGTCGAAAGGAGTAACAGATCTTCTCGACGCGGCGCTGGGGGAAAGTTGCCCCATGAAGCAGAAGGCAATAAAAAAGAGGGTGCCTTGGTGGAGCTAGAGAGGTTCAGGAAGACGACGAGAAGACTGTACAACAAAGCTAAGAAAGGAGGGGAATGGGACGCATATCGCTCAGCCCTGACAAGGTATAACAGAACTCTTAGAGAATCCAAAAGGAACTCTTGGAGAAATATGTGTGAGGGAATAGAGACCCTACCAGATACTGCAAGAATCCAAAATATACTGAAGAAAGATTATTCTCCAGGACTAGGATTCCTCGAAAAAGAAGATGGGGGGTATATTGAAGACGAAGGGGAAACACTGGGTCTCTTATTAAGGACTCACTTCTCCGGGTGCAATAGCTCTACAGATAACGAGGAGATAAGCCCAGAGTACGATGGTATAACAAGGGCGTTTAGTGTCTCTAAGAAAATCTTCATGGGGGATCGTGTGAGGTGGGCAATTAACAGGTTCCTACCTTTTAAGTCCCCAGGAGGAAATAATATTGCCCCGATTGTGATATAGAGAAGTCTGGATCATATAGAAGGGCAAATAACAGAAATGTTCAGGGCTAGCCATGCATTGGAATGGATTCCACAAGTGTGGAGGAGGACTAAGGTGGTCTTTATACCAAAGGCTGGAAAACCAAGTGGAAAGCCTAAATCGTTTAGACCAATTAGCCTCTCATCGTTCTTTCTCAAAGGCATGGAAAAGATCCTGGATAATTATCTGAAGGAAGGGTCTCTCTTAAAGAACCCACTTCATAAAAATCAATATGCCTATCAAAAGGGCAAATCAACCATAGATACACTCAGTGACCTCACTAGAAGAGTGGAGAAGGCACTTGAAGACAAAGAAACGGCACTCTGTGCCTTTCTAGACATTTAAGGGGCCTTCGATAATACCTCTTTTGAGGCCATAGAGAGGGCAGCTGATCAGAAAAGGATAGATTCTTACACGATCAGGTGGATAAAAAATATGTTGAAAAGCAGGATCATAACTGCAGAATTAGGAGGAAGTTCGAGGACGATCAGAGCGGGAAGAGGGTGCCTCTAAGGAGGGGTTGTGTCTCCCTTGCTCTGGTTGATTGTAGTGGATGAACTCCTAAATAAATTGACAGAGATGGGATGCACGGCCATAGGCTATGCAGATGATATAGTGATCATCATCTCTGGAAAACACATAATTATACTAGGGGAGCTAATGCAAAGAGCCCTCAACTTTGTCACAAAATGGTGCAGAAATAAAGGTCTGGGAGTCAATCCACAGAAAACAGTAATAGTACCCTTTACGCATAAGCGGAAATTGGTTTGGGGAAAGACCATATCCATGCAAGGGGTAGGAATACCATTTTCCAGGGAGGTCAAGTATCTGGGGGTATACCTGGATCAAAAACTCAACTGGAACAAACATTCAGGACACGTAAAGGATAAAGCCCTAATTAGCCTGAGTGTCTGCTGACAGACATTAGCTAAAACATGGGGACTAAGCCCTAAGATGACCATCTGGATCTACAAGTCCATAGTTCGACCGGCCATTACATACGCATCTTCAGTATGGTGGCCAAAGGTAAAAAAGAGTACAGCACAAAAGGTACTTGAAAAAATTCAAAGGGTTGCCTGCATGGGGGTAACGGGGGCAATGAGGACTACACCTACGGCGGCAATGGAGGTTATTCTGAATTTAACCCCATTGCATCTGTTTGTGAAAAGGACCGCCTACGAAGAAGCCCTAAGGACCCACAGAGCGGACAATGTGGGAAGTAGAGGCGAAAAAGGACACCTCACTATTCTCAAGCAAATGGCATATCTAAAAAGTATGCCTCTGGATGACATGGCGATCAAACTTACGTTTGATAGGAATTACGCCATAGTTCTTCCAGAAAGAGAAGAATGGTCAAGGGGTCCCTTGCCTATTGATAGGGGGGGGGGGGGCTTGACCTGGTTTACAGATGGATCGGTGAGGGAACAAGGGGCAGGCATGGGGATTTATGGCCCCTCAACAAGGGTTAGTAAATCCCTGGGCAGAATGTGCACCGTCCTACAAACCGAAATAGTGGCTATAAAGGAGTCCACCCAGATAATCTTCGAAAAGGAATTATAGGGGGGCAAAGATATATATAGCTTGTGACAGTAAAACTGCTATTAATACAATAGCTAATGTCACAAAAAAATCCAGATTGGTGATAAAGTCATGAACTTCTGATGCGGCTGGCAAGAGGCAACAAGGTTGGCCTTATCTGGGTGCCAGGGCATGCAGGAATTCAAAGCAACGAAAAAGCTAATAAGTTAGCAAAAAGGGGCTCAGGCGTAACGCCAATAGGCCCGGAACCATTCTACGGATGTACAAAACAGTACATCAAGGCAGAAATAAAGAATTGGGAGCAAAGGCTGAGATCCTCACACTGGTATAACCTTGACCAGGCTTGGCAATCGAAGAGGTTGCTAGACTGGCTATACTGTGAGGATAATAATCTCTTACTCCTAAATAGGAAGGACCTGAGGATGGCAGTAGGCATAACCACAGGTCATACAACAGTCAATAAGTACCTCACAAGGTTGGGGCTGGCTGACAATAATTTGTGTAGATTCTGCAATAGGGAGGTGGAGACAGAGGATCATCTCCTGATGGAATGTAGTGAATTGACACAAAAAAGAATAAGATCATTTGAAAAGGAATCGATATCCTACGAATATCTTAGGAAAAGAGACGTCAGATCTCTTATCTCTTATATTTATGGGATGGTACAAAAGATCTTAAGGTCGAGGTGCCTAAGGGCCAAGAAGCCCCGCCATACCGTTGAATAATAATAATAATAATAATAATAATAATCATAGCAGTGAATTTCGTATATTGTATTAAGAAAGATGATTTTTCTCAATATACACTATCATTTTTTTCGAATATTTTAGACAAAAAGTTGGACTTTCAAATAGCATTTTAGAATAAAAATTAATATTTAGATGCCGTACAAAGTTTTAAGGAATCTTGGGTTGTAGGTAATTTTGCAAATTTTGCAAATTGAGAATACATGGGAGATGTAAAAAATGTCAATAGTTGAAAAATTTGTGGAATTTCAGGAAATGTCTATAATTTGATGAATTGTGTTAATTATTATACTTTTTAGAAATATTTATACCATATTTTATAATATAAACAAAAATTTAAAATATGTAATCAAAAATTATGTTCAAGTCTTTCTGAGTTGTACAAATGATCTATAAAATTTTGAAAGTTTTTACTAGCTGGTCTTAAGAATTTAGTTTAATATTCTCACTCGTAAACAAAAAGGTTTTTACATTTTTGAGTAAACACTCAGAAGCTTAAATGAACATTGTAAAATTATGAAGAATCCTAATGGATCATTGAAAACTTTTGAGTGGTTTTTCATACGTTTGAAATTTCGAAAATTTTTAAATTCGCAGTAATTAAAAAAATTTCCGAAACCGGTGATATTCGAAAAATAGTAATAAATTTTGTATATTGTAATGAGAAACATGATTTTTCTGAATATGCACGATCATGCTTTTTTCGAATATTTTAGACAATTATTTGGGATATTTGAAAAATATTTGGAAATTAAGATAAATCTTTAGATGCTCGACTGAGTTTTATGAAATCTTGAGTAGTTTAAAATTTTGCAAATCTTCAAAACTTGGAATACATAAGGAATGTATAAAAATGTCAACAATTGAAAAAAAAAAAAATTTGTGGAAAAACAGGAAATGTCTTCAATTTGATAAATTTTGTTATTCATTATACTTCTTCAAAATATGTATAGTATATTTTACATTTGAAACAAAAGTTG
Source organism: Platygaster robiniae (assembly GCA_028476575.1). Classification (NCBI taxonomy): domain Eukaryota; kingdom Metazoa; phylum Arthropoda; class Insecta; order Hymenoptera; family Platygastridae; genus Platygaster; species Platygaster robiniae. The sequence goes on from CM052023.1 coordinate 23,462,628, forward strand.
AAAATTCGTACTCAAAAATTATTTTCGAATCTTTCTGAGTTATACACATAATCTTCTATAAAATGTTGAAAATTTTTACTATCTGGTTTAAGGACTTTAGTTTTAAATTGATACTTGTAAAAAACATTTTTTATCATTTTTGAGTAAAAAACTGAGAAGCTTTTAAATACATTGTAATATCATGGAGAAACCTAATGGATCATTGAAAACTTTTTAGTAGTTTTTCATACGTTTCAAAAAAGAAAATTTAAAAATTCCCAATAATTTCAAAAAATTCCCGAAATTGACGATATTCCAAAAATAGTAATGAGTTTCGTGAATTTAATTAGGAAACATGATTTTTCTAAATATGCACGATAACTTTTTTTCGAATACTTCAGACAAATATTTAGTAAATTTGAAAAGTATTTTAGAATCAAGATAAATCTTTAGATGCTGGATAGCGTTTCATAAAATCTTGAGTAGTTGGAAATTTTGAAAACTCAAAATACATAGGAAATGTAAAAAAATTGGAGCGTGTTGAATCAACACGCGTTAGAAGTAAAACTTCTCATGTTACTTTTTTTAAGGTTCCGATCTATAGATTTTTTTGCATTCTGTTATTCATGAAATTTTTTGATGTCACATTTTGTTATTTATGACATTTCGTAACACTTGGTAACCTTTTTTTGATTTTGTGACGTGTGTGATGTGACGTTTTATGCTTTTTGACATTTCGGGTTTTGCGACATTATGTAATTTTGTGAGATTATGTGACTTTTTGTGATTTGTGACATATCGCGATTTCGTGACACCTTGTGATTTTGTGGCATTTTGTGATTCGTCATGAGCCGTTCAATTATATGGTAGATTTTACTTACATCATAATTTACAGGCTTACAGTTTACAGTATTACATGTTACAAAGTAAAATTTCCAAGTTACTCCCTACATAAATTTCATTTTCATCTGGATTTTAGTTCACATTGTTAATACCTATCGAAAAAATTCCATAAGGAGTAAAAGTAATTTTTGACCATATTTGGGTGATCTGATTGAGGAGTATATCCTCCTTGAAAATACTACCTATTTTGTGCTAAATTTCAATAAATTCATGTCAAGATTGTATAATTCCTAAATACAATTCAAAATTATATTATTTCTTCACCCAAGAAATCTTTTCTCCATAGCACGAAGCATTTGCGCGGCAAAAAATAAATGCGCGCAAACGAACGGCACAGTTTTGGCACCTCGCGCGACTATGTTTTCGACCAAATTGGACTGCTCCAAAATGCGGGCGATTTTTTCTCAACGGAATATGAAAGATTATTAAATGAAGTATATGTGGTTTTTTTTTAAGTCTAAATCCGATGAAGAAGACATTTGTTTATCAATTTTTTATAAACAATCATAAAATTTCCACAGAAAATTGCAAGTTTTTGAATCGGAAAAAATCATAGTAAATCTACGTTAAATGACGATTCGATTGCCACAAAAAACACAAAAATCGGAAAACTAGATCAGCCACAATTAATTCTGTAAAAAAAAGTGATGAAAAACTATGATTGTTAATATTATAAACAAAAAAAATTTTTGAACGAAATTACTTTGGATTTATGTCAGTAATGGTAAACACTATCGTAAAAATCAATTTCAAGTCGATTTGAATTTTCATCCAATTTGGGTGATCCGTTCGTGAAATTCTGACCCCAATGAAATCGAATGGTTAAAAAAAATTTTTTTATACATTTTTTATCATTTATTTGAAGACAATACGAATCGAAGCCCAAACTTGAATGTGACTTCTTTGAACAGTTCAGAAAAATGAACGAACGAGATAAGATTCCTTAATTGATTTTTCATAGTTCCCTAATATCCCGATACGTAAAAAATTGATCAAAAATTCTAGAAATTTCTCTTTAGAAAAAAATGCATGACGTCCTAAAATATTGAGTAAAATAGTTGAATTATTTTTTATCCAGGCCTGACGGAGGTTCGAAAATAGTATACTTCGTAACAGGCACGGATGTGCGAATTTGGCGAAATGGGGAAATTACGGTCCGAGGCGAAGCCTCGGACTGTAACCCGTTTCACCAAATTCGCACATCCGTGCCTGTTACGAAAGATATTCTATGCCAGAGGTACATAAAAGTAATTTCAAGACAATAGTTTTTTCTACGGCGCAATTGCCGGAAAAAGCACTAATTAGGCCCTAAAAATGACACGTCACTGACGTCACCGGGTCTTCCAATCGGCGTTAAAACGGCCAAAATTCTATAATTTTCCGAAAACGAATAAAATTTTTACCAGTAAATGAAAATTATTGTGGTCTAGTATATTATTTATCGGGAGAACGTGGTAAATTTAACGTTTTTCACTTTTTATCACGAAATGAAAATGATAACCGGCGCTACGTGGTCGGCGTTACCGGCGTAAAATCGCGAAAGCGCGAGCGAAGAAAAATCACTTTTCAAACAAAAGTAACACTGGGAAAGGTGGAAAAAATATTGGCAACGAATTGGGATAGAAAAAGAAGCACAAAAACTCACTTTTTTAAATTTATGAAGATTCTCATCAGTTATGTGAGCTCTGCTGACAATGCTCCGTTCCGCTGTCAGTAAAACAATGGCTAACGATTGGCCATCATCTAAGCTGTACTTAGATCATTAATGAATAAAAAAATTGAAAATTCTGCAAACTTGTGTTTGATATTGTACTATTGAATATTCGAAGTATTAAATAAATAAATAATAACCCTGGTGGAGCTGGGAAGATGTAAAAAGGACGTAAGAAGGATGTAGTATTACGTCCTTCTTACGTACCCTTACGTCCTTTTTGTGTAAAAAAAGGACGTAAGAAAAACGTTTCGTAACTCATGAAAAGTGTAAAGTTATAAAGAACACAGGTCGTTTCTGTCAAATTGAACATTTTTAATCATTAATCGAACTTTTGCAGGCCTCTCAATTAACAAAATCGTTGTAAAAAGATCTATCATTCATGGATATTCTGATTTTCTACAAGATGCGGGGCAAGCACCATGAGTGTTGCCCTCTGTCGTTGGCGGGAACGCTCAGTTGAATTCAAATAACTATACGACCCTCAAATTGACATCCCGTCGATCACTACAACATTTATGTTTAGTGTAAATTAGTGATGATTGGAAAATATTCTTGATTTATTCTCATTTACATTTTTAAATACAATTTTTGAACTCAATCTATTAAATATGCAATTAACAGTAAATTATACATTGAATTTTTGAAATTCGAATAACATGAATTACAATTCGAAGTTAGTCTTAAAGCTGAATTAATTCGTTTAGAAATATATTGAAAATTAATATACGAATTTCAGTTTTTCTATCATACTTTTGATCGCGTACGGTTTTGTACGCGAAATATTTTTCTCGTCAAAAACATGAAAATTTTCTCATTTTGCTTCAGCACAAAATATTTCAGCAATCGGGATTGAGGCAGGAAACAAGGTACAACAGTAATTGTTTCATTATTTTATTAACAAATCATATATAACATAGAACAAAATTTTTGAGCAATCGGGATTGAGGCAGGAAAAAAGGAACAATTGCTTCGTTATGTTATTAACAAATCATATATAACAGAACAGCAATATTTTTACATAATACAATACTGTCAAAAAATTATCCTAAATGCAAATAACTTTCCCAGTCAGCATGTAAAATTTCGAAACGTTTTAGAAACATTTCAGAAAGATTTCAAATGTTTTCGAAATATTTCTGAAACATTACATGCCGAACGGGTTCTTTAACAAAATCCTTAAAATATATAATGGATTAAGACCAATGACTTTTCATTCCTAATTTTCACAAAACTTTCACAGTTTTTTATCATACACCTTCAAGTCGGTGGAACAATTAACTCAAATGTTAAAATTATCAACTTTTATTCAATTTATTTATAAGTGAATCATTTTATACTTCATAAAACATACGAGAATTCAATAATTATCTCGCCATTATACAAATGCATATGTACCAGAATATGAAAATACTTTTATGCATTTTCCCTATTCAAAATGAAAATATGATAATTCACATTAATCATCCCCTCGCTCCCTGAGAACAACGTCCGAGCAACATCAAAATGTTGCTCAAATGTTGCTGTGTCAAAAACAGATAAAAATCATGATCTTACAATGATAAATCATTATTTCATCATCTTATAATGATCAACTAACGCTACTGTTGCCCTCTTCTCCCTTTCATTCGGTCTATTTTTTATTTTCAATACCCCTTCAGGCCTTCCTAACCTAACCTAACCTAACTCTTCACATATTTATCGCCAAACATACTCTATTTAGAGAGCAACGAATCCTGTTACTTTTTTTTTTTTAATTCACAAAGTACGTTTCCAGCAAATTTTAAGCATTTATTTCGTCTCTATATGTTATTTGTATGAGCAACATTTGGGCAACATTTTCCATGTTGTTCTCAGGAAGCGAGGGTCATATACTGTCCAAATAATACTAGTAATAGTATATTATTGACAGTTTTGGAAATGCCTAGATTATTTAATGCCAATTTTTTGTTTCGTCATATAAGGCAATTTCCAAAACTGACAATACGATGTTTTCCTCGCAGTTTGCTAATTATTCACGTCCAAATGCTCGGATCTTATTATTTCAACTAATTATAATATAATTACACTTTTTCGATGGTACTGTGTTGTTCCTATGAACATCCTCCCAATCGAATTTAACGGTGAGGAAAAAAATTTCTTCTTTTACGTTCAAAATGATGTCAAATTTCGATTACAAATATTCGTCGGCTTTCATGATCTCAAGTTTATATTCGTAGGTCGATTTGAGTTTCGCAGCGCACTCACTAAAAATTTGAGAGAAAAGTCCGTCGTTAAGTAGTACCTGAAATAAGACAAAAAGAAACTATTAATTACAATGTACAAAATGAGATTTCAATGATAGATATGAGTTTAATTATTGAATATTTTAAAAATGTACAATAAAGTTACATTTTCTGAATGCGTGATTGAAATCATATAAAAAATCCAAAAAGTTATCAATTTTTTTCAATTATTCTTAATGAAGATAAAAAAATTCATCATTTAATTAAATAAACGAAGAAGTATTGACGTTATTTAACATTAATTTTCAGAACGATGTATACATGATTCTTTAGCATTTCTTTTTATCATATGAACAATTACATTATTGAAACAATTGAAATATGTAAATTTCATATACAAATATCTAACTTATTAGAATACTACATTGTTATTAATTTTGGAACATATATTTTCGAAGTGTTAGATGATTCACCAGTGTATATTACATTATTTAACTCCTCCATTTGATTCTCGGCATGGAATTAGGTCTATTTATAGTGTTAAAATATATAATCCTAAACATTTTTGATATTTTGGAAATTGATGAATAAACGTTAAGAATGAAGATTATAATATTATTAAAAAATATTCAGGTATAACGACGAATTTCATTAATTACACACATTACCTTATCTTTTTAATGCATGGAACTCTATACCTATACTAGAGTGTATGTTTATAATTATTTTGGTAATCGTTCTTTAATAGATATTTTTTTCTAATACATAATACTCGATACTTATATGATTATTGATGTTAGATTCAAGTTTTGTGTTCAGCTGTGAATATTAAGTGACCAAAAAAAACTTTCCCATGTTGTATATAAAATCGAAGATCTCTTAATACTTCAGGAGGATTCAAAATTTTTGCAAGGGATGTTTTGAAGTTCATATTTTGAAAATAAAGTAAACAAACGTTGAGAATGTAGGTCATAACAATAGTAAAAAAAGTAAGGGCGTTATGACGAATTTCATTAATTTCACGAGATAAACTAATCGTTTTAATGCATGGGACTCCATACCTGTACTACAGGGTATGCTTATAATTATTTTGGGGGATGTTCTGTAATAGATATTTTTTTCTAATATATAATACTCGTTCCCCACATGATTGTTGATATTATATTAAAGTTTTGTGTTCAGCTGGGAATATTTAGTGCTTAAAAAATTTTCGAAAGTTATATGTAAAATCGAAGTTGTCTTACAACTTTTGGAGGTTTCAACATTTTTGAAAGCGATGTTTCATAGTTTATATAATGGTAAAAAAGCGAACAAACGTTGAGAATGTGAGCTATAACAATAAAAATAAAATTAGGGCGTTATGTCGAATTTTATTAATTACACAAGATAATCTAAACTTGTTAATACATGGGACTCTATACTTATACTAGAGGGTATGTTTATAATTACTTGGGGGTTGTTCTATAATAATTTTTTTTCCTAATAAATAATACTCGTTCCTCATACGACAATTTAGGTTATAATAAAGTTTTTTGTTCAGCTGGGAATATATAGTGACTAAAAAAAAATTTCGAAAGTTATGCATAAAATCGAATATCTGTCGATAGTTCCGGAGATTACGAATTTTTTGCAAGTGATGTTACATAGTTGATATTTTGGAAAATTGATAAACAAACATTAAGAATGTAGATTCTAATGTAATTAAAAAAATTCAGGCGTATCGATGAATTTTATTTATTACGCAAATTAAGTAATCTTGTTAATGCATGGAACTCTATACCTATACTATAGGGTATGTTTATAATTATTTTGGGGAAAGTTCAATAATGGATATTTTTTTCTAAAAAAAAACACTCGTTCCTCATATGATTATTTATGTTATATTCAATTTTTGCGTTCAGCTGGGAATATTTAGTACCGGAAAAATTTTCAAAGTTATATATAAAATCAAAATTCTTTTAATACCTAAAGAGGTTTCAAAAGTTTTGCTAGTCATGTGTTATTGTTTATATTATAGAAAAAAAGTAAACAAACGTTGACAATGTGAGTTATAACAATACTTTAAAAAATTCAGGTGTAACGACGAATTTTATAAATTACACAAGATAAACTAATCCTGTTAATGCATGGGACTCTATACCTATACCACATGGTATGTGAATAATTATTTTGATAATCGTTCTTTAATAGATATTTTTTTCTAATACATAAATACATAATACTCGTTACTTATATAATTATTGATGTTTGATTCAAGTTTTGTGTTCAGCTGTGAATATTGAATGACTAAAAAAACTTTCGAATGTTCTATATAAAATCGAAGATCTCTTAATACTTCAGGACGATTTGAAATTTCTGCAAGGGATATTTTAAAGTTCATATTTTGGAAATAAAGTAAACAAACGTTGAGAATGTGGGTTATGACAATACTTGAAAAAATTAGGGCGTTATGACGAATTTCATTAATTACACGAGATAAACTAATCGTGTTAATGCATGGGACTTTATACCGGTACTAGAGGATATGTTTATAATTACTTGGGGGATGTTTCATGATAGATATTTTTTTCTAATAAATAATACTCGCTCCTTATATGGTTATTGATGTTGTATTCAAGTTTTGTGTTCAGCTGAGAGTATTTAGTAACTAAAAAATATTTTCGAAAGTTATATATCACATCAAAGTTCTCCTAATACTTCAGGAGGTTTCAAAATTTTTTCTAGGGTTGTTTTATGGTTTATATTATGGAAAAATAGTAAACAAACGTTGATAATGTGGGTTATAACAATACAAAATAAATTAGGGCGGTATGTCGAATTTGACTAATTACACAACATAATCTAAACTTGTTAATGCGTGGGACTCTATTCCTATACTAGAGGGTATGTTTATAATTACTTGGGGGTTGTTCTATAATAGATATTTTTGTATAATAAATCATACTCGTTCCTCAAATGATGATTGATGTTATATTCAAGTTTTGTGTTCAACTGGGAATATTTAGTAAGTAAAAAAAATTTACGAAAGTTATATATAAAATCGAAGATCTCTTAATACTTTAGGAGGTTTAAAAATTTTTGCAAGAGATGTTTCATAGTTTATGTATTGGGAAATTGATAAACAAACGTTGAGAATATTGGTTATAACAATACCTCAAAAAATAAGGGCGTCATGACGAATTTTTTTAATTACACAAGATGATCTAAACTTGTTAATACATAGGACTCAATACCTATATCGGATGGTATGTTTATAATTATTTTGGGGGATGTCTTATAATAGATATTTGTCTGTAATAAATAATACTGGTTCCTGTCATGATTTTTGATGTCATATTCAAATTTTGTGTTAATCTCGGAATATTTAGTGAAAAAAATTTTCGAAAGTTTTATATAAGATCAAATTTTTCGTCATACTTCAGGATGTTTCAAAATTTTATCAATTTTAATAATTACACAAATTACGGAGGTATCAAAATTTTTGCTAGTGATGTTTTATAAAAAGTTGTTTACCTTGTTTATTATGATTAGTTGAGGTTATGAATTCACAGTTTTACGAGTGAAGAACGTCTACCAAGATGCTGCAAGTTTTCCAGCTTCCACTTTGTCACAACACCACACTTAGCACGTATTCACGCGAGAAAATTAACGCCTGAAGCTTTGTTTTTATTTTTTTAATTAATCGACCCAACGAGAACACGCGCGTATTAGGACGTATTGAAATAACAACAAATAAATAACAAGGCTTAAAGACAGTGAGCTTAGCAAAGTCACGACGAGGCAGCGCCACTTTGCGATGAAAACTGCATTTGCTCGCGTATCGGCCGAATAGAATTCACTTTTCAAATATTGGCGCTGCAAATCTGGAATCCACTTCGTATTTCGGTATCGCGCAATATCACGAATTATCATGTACCACTCTGTTGTTAGCCCTCGTTTTACTGCTTTTTATAAACAATCTGGCTATTATTTATGAAATTCCTAATAGTATACGGTTAATAAACTCGTTCAACTGCACAAAAATAATTTTCATTAATATTTATAGTTCATATTTTCACTTTAATAGTGTTTTTCCTTACGTCCTTTTTTTGCACAAAAAGAACGTAAGGGTACGTAAGCGAGACGTAATATTACGTCCAGTATCTCCGCCAGGGTAACACCATATAATATATACTTGCACTCATGTTCCATTTTTCTGATGAAATAAAGTAGTAACATTTTAAGTATTTAATATTTTGATACTTTGTATATCAGGGTGAATGAAGGGTTGATTGTACAATAACCCAGAGCAGGTAAAAAAAGGGCTGCTGCTAAAATTCGATGCAGATATAAAAGGGCCTCTGCACGTAAAAAAAGGGGCTGCTATGTGAATAAATCAGATAAAATTGGTGCTATTGTGTTTGGTAAAGTGTGAAAATGAGATAGCAGGATGGAATGATACAGCATATTTGTTTAGTAGTAGAGAATAGATTTCTATTTACTTTGCTTTATTCTTATTTTTTGTAGTTTTAGCTGTTGTATCATTTTCTGTTATTTGGTTTCTGTTTATTTGTGGTTTTTAGTCTACTATTATGATAATACTTGTGTTAATCAAAATACATTTGCTAATATTCAAAATAATAAATCAAAATAAATATTGCTTAAATATTCACAACTCTCAAAAACTTATAGTCTATGCTTGAAACTTGGCAAAGTTTGAGAACACAATGTAACTTTCCAAACCAAATTTTTCTGGACTTTTCTATTACTGTTATCTATATTTTATAAGCAATAAAAAGTACATAATTAGCTTAGTTACATATATTTGTGTTTTATTTATTTCCTTCGCATAATTCTAACTTCTAATAAATAACAGACTTTAGAAATGTGAACGTAAAGTACAGTCAAAATTTCCGTGATTTTTTCATTACTATTATCTTCAGAAGCGCTTTAAAGTACAAAATTTTCTTATTGTTAGTTTCATCCATAAACTTGAAGAATGTAATAAACTGGCCCAGAACACTTTATTTTGTATTGTAAATAATATAATATTTTATAATGTAAGATGACAAAAATTTTCATCATGAATTCAAATTCTGCCAAATTTCAAAGTCTATCCAGAGTTTTTGAGAAGTTACAAATATGTGAAATAAACAAAGAAATACATGAAATTAAGGCAAACATATACTATTCGAGTGCTTCTAAAATATATGTAGATTAAATCAATGGCGAAATCCAAAACAAATTTGGTTTGTAACTTGTAACTTTACAGTATGTACTCGAATTCAGCAAAATTTGAAAAGCAGTATATCATGAGTTTTGTAGAAGTTCAAAATACGTAAAGGAAATAATTAAGAAACATAATAACTGAGGCAAATATGTACTTTATGAGTGCTTGTAAAATATTGCTAACAGCGATAGAAAAATTTAAATAATTTAATTTCAAACGTTGTATCATGTACTCAAACTGTGCAGAGTTTGAAACTTGAATCTGGAGTTATGCAAAATGTATGAAAAATTACATGTAATTTCCATTAAAAACTTCAGTCTCTTTGTCGACGTATTTATCATGTCCGATTCGCTTCAAACTTTACAGAAAATTGTTTTTTATTTAGTATCTTGATTGATTAAAAGGACTAGAATGAAAAAAATGACACCCCAGTGTTTATACATAACAAAAAAATCATAGCATATTTTTTATCAATTATTTATGTACTTATTGTATGGTTGCTGTAAATTTATTATATTATTAACTAAAATAGTATATTAATATATTTGATACTATGATACTATTACTTGATGTCTTCAGCTTAAAAAATTAAATATCTCCATATTTGGAATTATAACACCAAACATTTTCCATTTTCATACAGTTAAATATTAATGCTTGCTATAACTTCAGTGAAGTGTGCAAATTACGAATTGCAATATTTCAAGAATGTCTAAAAGAATACATTCATTTTTAACCTTAAATTAAACCTGACATTCCCAATCGCCATTTCAACAATTTTTGGCAAGTGTAAAATTAGCTGGAGAGAGGTAAATTTTCCAATCCAGAATTGGTCAGACGGACACGCACAAAAATTGAATCTCATGCAAGTTGATGTAACCAAATCATATATTTACCATCAAAAATTAATATACAAATCAAAATTTAACACAAATTCCAAGTTTGACAAAAAAAAAATTAAAGTCGTTCAGAAACTCGACCGGCAATACCCCGCAACTGTCCATAAACTTTTGATGGCTGGCTTCCCATGATAAGATTACAAATAGCGCGTCTCGCAAGCTGAATGTTCTTGTATGAACCCATGATATGGATTTTGCTGTCAGCCAAGACGATTCTTGTTTTGGTCGTGTTTTCAATCGTGAATTTCGTCCTGCCACTTTTTCCAGCGAGACGGCCAATGGCTCGACTCAAATGGTCGCCATTTAGGCGTTTCACATCCTTTACTTCAAACGTCTCCAGGAACAGATCATCCAGTCGAAGTAAGGCCAAAGCATCTTCGACATCAAATCCCAAAATAAAAGCCTTCACAAAGTCTGCGGCTTTTTGTAGATGTGTGAGACTGGGCGTTTCGAGCGAAGGGCATATTTCAACCTGTCGTAATTTGACGTTGAATCTAATTTGGAGTTTCATTTGCTCAACAATGGGGGTGAAAATTTTCAGCCAATTTTCCCTGAGAGGTGTATACCTGTGAGGTGGCACTTGTATCTGCAAAAAAATTACAAAGTAAATTTAGAAACTTTTTTTACATATATATTCTTAGGAAAGCAGTTTCAATTGCTTCAACAAGTTTAGTAAAATAATTGTTTATGGCAAAAACTTGGAGATAGATATTATTGTACCTTGTTGGACAATGAGCCATCTTTTTTTCCCCAAAAAACATGTATTTTGTTGAAGTAAGTTGAATATTTGCATTTTTTGAATTGGAGTTACACTATATTAAGATTTTTTTCTTGGTCTTCAATTTTTTCGAGTTTTAAATTTGAGATCTTTCAATTTTCAAATTTTGAAACCTTGTTACAAATATATTTCAAGTGAAAAGTAAATTGTAAATTATCATTAGTTTCCGGGTTTAGAATCAACTATAAAATACTAGAATTTCAATGATTGAGAATTTTCAATGAACTGGCAAAATAAAGTCTTTCAATTTTTGTTTCTGCCAATATATTTTATTTAAATTATAATTTTATTAATATGTTTTTTAAACTTTTTGGGAAGCCTTGATTTGAATCGATAAGTTTGTATGAGTAAGTCTTGAGGAATGCTTGACTCCAAAACTTATTGTAAGTTGTAGGCACATATGTAATACTTCTATATGGCCAGAGTCGTATCTTTACCAATACAATGTCAGGGACAGTTTTTTTTCTTGACTAGCCATGTAGAAGAATTAGATATATGGTTGTATACTGGCGTTTGAAGTGATTAACACGCATTCAATTGATTAATTTTATGTGTATCATATTTTTTTCAACTCACTTTTCTCATATCACTACGTGCCACTCTTGGACGTTTTGGCGTAACTCGTTGTTGGTGCTCGACCTAAAATGAGAAAATATCAAAATATTAATGAAACTTGATGGGAATTTTCTTGCCTTGCAGGTTAAGAGCAAAAGAAAACTTTTTTAATTTGCTTAACGAAACTTAAATTTTTTTTACTTTTATCTTCACAAGAATCAATTTTTAGGTTTTTAAATGTAAGTCATCAAGTTTATATTTTGGTACTGAGTTTATGTTTCAGTAAGAATAAAAAACATTGAACTATTTCAATGTTTTTATGATTATAGATTTTTTTTCACATTATCAAAAATTATATTAGAAATAAAATAGTATTTATATTTCGGTACCATAGTTATAGTAGTATATTATAGTTTTTTTATATGATATCCAAAATGAATTTTCTCTAAGCCTCAAAATTAGCATTTGTCTAGAAATCCAAAAAACATTAAAAATCTGGGCTTTTTTACACAGGCGAGATAAATTGCTGGGAAAGGAATACTTTTTTGTAAATAACTTTAAAAGACGCTAAATGAGGAAAGTATAGATTCATGACGATGTGCAACTTAATTTTTGCTTATAATTATTCATTAAGATTTACCTACTTGAAATGTAAACATAACCTTACCTCCATGGCCGTTTCTTCTTCAACCTTTCTTTTCTCAGAAGCCATTACTGATGGGTATTATGATCGGTTGTACAGAAAACGAGTCAAATATTTCTCAAAAAATAGAAAGGCGAAATCAAAAACAATTAAAAAGTCGCACAATTTAGACTTTCTTACAAAAAAACATAATCGACAATGATCGAGACGCAGTTTCAGTGTTGCCAGATGGCCCAAACCTTTGCCCACCAGATTCTCCACCAGATATGGACAAAAAAAGTTTTTTCCCATTAAATTTTTCTTCACCCAAAAATTGATGACTTTTTTTTTAGAGAGTAAAAAAAATTAAAGTAAATGACAATTTCAAAACCCACTGAATTTTTTATTACTGATTATTTTTTTTTCCCACCAAATTTCCCAACAGCCCAAAAAACCTCTAGATTTAGGGGGGGAAACCACTGATCTGGCAACACTGCACAGTTTAAAAAACTATGGTGACGTCATCGGATGTGATGTATATGTATATGCTATATATATTGATGTACATATTTGTCGCCACCTCTCTATCCTCTCTGTTCTGCTCCCCTCTTCGTCGCACTACACTTTGTGTCCGCCATTTTGGTTTTCCCATAATCAATCAAAATAAAAAAACGTCAATATTGAAAACTACTTTCAACAGCGGCAAACATTACTGATTTTGGGCCCAACATTTAATCAAAGTGAGATTTTCATCGAATTATGTCCAAACATTATCTTTCATTGTTTTTCACTTCAAAGTTCTTATTGGCTTGTTATGTAACGATGAACGAAATTGGATTCCAACCTGTTTTCATTGACGACTTCATACATAAAATATCGTAATTGACATTGAGATTTAACAGTTCTGAATTGATTTTAATTTTTGTTGAATTTTTGGATTATGCATTGTCGAAATTTTATTAGAGTATTACCCTTTTTTTTACAGGCTTCAAAATGATAGCAATGTTTTTTTTTTGCAATCAAAGAACATATATTTGAAAATTTGTGTTGATATAAGTATACAATGTTAATTCAGTTGGTTCCAAAAAATAAAATTCCAATCAGAAATCTTGATATTCATGATTTTATACATTGTGAGACACTTGACAGAAAATTAATAATTTTGCTAGAATTGGGAATAATTAATTAAAATATTTATAATGTTATACTAAATAAATAATTTGAATTCGTGCAATATAAAAATTTAGGAAAGATTTCATATTATATTAAAATTTTATAAATTCATTTCAAAGTTTACAAATTTTTTGTTAAATTTGGAAATTGGTAGTACAAATTATTGAAAATTTGAGAAATAAAAAAGAATATTTTAAAACTATTTAGTGATACGGGATATCTGTAATAAAAAAATATAAAATTCCTGATATTCTAAATAATGATGATTTCCTGATACAAGTTAATTAGAATGATCTTTTTTTATTTTTTATAAAATTTGTGATTATTGCCAAAAAGCTATCGATTTTGCCAAAATTGTGAATTGATAATCAAAGATATTTACATCTCTATCGAAGAATAAACAATTTTCTAATTTAGAAATAAGGGGGATATTTCAATCCATATCCAAAGTTAAGTTGATAAAAATTTTGTAAAATTTAGAAATTTGTTGTGGATAAAAAATCTGAATATTTTGAACAGTTGTACTTCATTTGTATGTTCTTTTGAAAAAATAGAACGAATATTTTCATTATTTTGTGGTAGGGATGTCTGAAGTGGAGAACAATAAAAGTTCTGATTACACTGATTCCATTGATATACCTGAAGTTCTAAACGTGTAAAATAAAAAGTATACAAGTTGAAAAATTTTTTATCATGATAGGAACTGTGACGAATATTTTCTTGGTGAGCATATAGTTTGGCGTTAGACATCACAAAGTCATAAAATCATAAAAGTATACGAAAGTCGCAAATTTTTACAGAAACAAAAATCATTAATGCGTAAAATTATGCAAAAATCATGAAAGGTTACAAATCACAAAAACTCATAAAAATTTACGAAACCAGAAAATACAGAATGTCCCAAAGTCTTAGACCATATAGCATATGAACTGCTACTACTTATTGTTCTCATCAAAAAAAAGCGTGTCAAGATACTCAGCAAGACTGAAGTGACAATTCGAGCCAAAGAGCTTCAATGGCGTATCTACAAGTCAAGCGCCCCGTGCATTACAGACATAAGATATGAAAAAATGCTAAATTAAAAAAAAATACTACATTCGACTAATTTCTGCATCACACACGCTATTTAATATTTTTTTACAAACGTAAAAGATTTAACTTTTAACGATTTGTTTTTATTGATAAACATGATGATTGAACATTTTGGGATATGCTTCGTTGCCTCCGTCAACTAGTGACATCAGACTCGTTCTATGTTGACACGGATAAATGCCACCTACTAGCAGTCCTTATGCTATATGGTCTAAGCCTAAAGTCAGCAGATCATTCGAAAATCATTAATTTCTCATAAAATTCTACGACACTTTATCTTTTGAAACACAATGTTTAAGAAATAAAAGAAAATATAACAAAAATCACAATCAAATCAACACAAAAATCCATGAATAACGATTTTTCAATTTTTCAGATGTCAGTGGCTGCTCGTATTCCAAAACCCAACATGCGGAACATGTTGATGAATGGCACAAAAAAAGATATCGTTTACATGTTCGTATTCTCTATAGGCATGGGTCTTCTTTACAAATATACTGTTACTGAGCCAAAACGAAGGAAATATGAGATGTTCTTCAGGTATAAAAAATCGTTGCATCAAATACATCATCCAAATAAATTTTATATATAACTATGCTGTTTTTATAGGAATTACGACCCTGAGAGACATATCACAGAAATGTGTGAAGCTGGACTTATGCAGTCATGCTCTCCAAGTAAATAGATTATTCTCATCCAGAAATCTCTTCTAGTTAATATAATGATGCTCTTAAAATTTCTTTGTTCACATCGTCAATAAATTGCACGAATAAATTGATTAATCAACTAATTGATCTATTTTCTTATTCTTATCCAATGATAATCTGTTTTATATAACTTAAAGTATGTAGAAAGAAATAAGATTTTACTTTTTTGTTTTATAATTTTAGTGTTTTCTTTTATTTTTTAGAGTAACTCAGAAAGTAATCATAATCCAGAAATTATTTAATTTATTTATTATCATGATGTTGAAAAACCTATGTTTTAATTTTATGTTATTTGAGATCTATATATTATTTCATTAAAAAATTTGCTCCATTAAACTTTCTAACGTGATGGTGAAAAACAAGAATACTGAAAATTTGAATGTGTCAAAATTAAAACTTTGTTAAAAAATTAATAATAAAAAAGAAGCTCTATTAGTAGATGCTACAATATTGGAAATTAAAAATAATAGTTATTATTTTGAGTATTATTTTTAACATGACTGTAATTATGACATGAATGTTTTATCAGTTTAATTAAACTATGGCATTTAAATAATAATGGATGTAAATGTAATATGATTTTTTTTTAAAATGTCGAATTTGCTTTTCCAGTGTGTGAAGGAAAAATTGGGATATCAAAATTTCAAGTACCTAGTGTGGAAAGTTTTTTAATTTCTGAAAATCAAAAATTTTTTCGATAATTTTTCTTAAAAAATCTATTTGTAAATTCTATAACGTTGAAAATGAAAAAACAGTAATTTTAAATGAATGTATTCATGTAATTTCAATGTTTGATCATTGAAGTTCATGATAATGCATTATTTGATAATAATTTAACTAAAGTCATGAATCTCGTTTCATTGTTTTAGAAATAAGTGATATGTATAACAAAAAATTTTATTGCCGAACAAAAAAAAAAAGAATTCTTAAATTGCTGATTAAAATTTCATTCCTTAAATTCAGAGTAATCGAATGACATGGATATAGAAGTTTTTTAATTATTTTAAAATCAAAGAAATCTTATATATATATATATATAGAAATTTTATGTATAAATAAAATTTCTATCCAATAATGATTGAAATAATGTAGTTTCATTAAAAATTACATTTTTGCTATAAGTTATTTTTCTATTTTTGCTGTGAATGTTTGTTGAATTTTCTGAATTTCAAATTTATGAATATTATTTTGTAATTTTTAAACAAAAAGAATATGTTCTGTTTTGGGAAGTGGATTAAAAATAAAATGAGCAAGGATGCTGCCATTCAGGGCTCGTACTCTTCCGTGTTAGATGAGTATCCGTCGAAAAGCGCCAACTCGTTAAGAATTAGAACTAAAATGTATACGGTAGCATATCTATATACACTGTATATATAGATATATTTTACAGATAAATTTTAGTTCCAATCCTTAACGAGTTGGCGCTGTTCGCCAGACACTTCTTCATAAAAGGAGTACGAGCCCTGGTGTCATTTGAAAAAAATGGTTCCACAAGTTAGAACGTTTTTTTTTATGGTCAAAAATGCTATAGCCTAATTGTTTATAATAGTAATTAACTTTATAATGTTTATAATAGTAACTATATACTAAATGTATATAAACTCTGTTCATCGAGAAGTAAATATAAAATTAATGAGTGCAAAAGAGATACAAGATGTAAGATACGTGAAATAAAAAGAGAGGTCGTATAGCTACTTTTCGTTGAACAGAACATGATATACAGAATACCAGGTATGTTCTAGAAGTGAATGAAAATACGACCCTGTACGACCCGTTCTGCACCTTCCCAAAATGCCACCAATCAAAAAATAGTTTTGAATAAAATTGAAATTTGATTTGTTCACATTCCAACATGGCGTCTTTTAGGAATTAAAGTGATTGGTCTTGCCGCTTATTAATGCGCAAGAATATACCTGGTATTCTTATATCATGGAACAGAGTGTAGTTAATCTATACATATATTGCTACACATATCTCAATATATCTCGACCATCGTATATAACACTTTCAGACTGGTCATTCTCGGTAGGTTGAGGCTAAGGATGCATATCGTTACCTTAATTATCGATATTCGATATTTCGATATTATCAAGTTAAAAAATATATCGTATCGAAATATCGGCCCTAAAATATCGATATCGATAATTATCGAAAATTTCAAAAATGTCTATAAAGAGAGCTCGTTAACGCATTGAATAGACAAAATGGTATATATTTATTACACAAAATCAGTTTAAAATTTTCATACAAACAGCAGATCTAAGATATTGCGAGACATTTATTGAAACCACAAGTCGTCGTCCAGACTTGCCAAAAAAAGACGTTGCTGCAAATGCTCTGGTGTCAAGCGACAACATTTATCACTCATAATTCTACCAGCTAATGAGAACATCCTTTCTGAAGGAACAGATGTTGCCAAAGACGATAAGTATATTTTTGCCAATTTGTGGAGATGTGGGAATTGGTGACCAAGGCTTTTCCAGGCTTCTAATGGACTAAAGTTTCTTGGTAACGCTAAATTTTCGGTTTCGGCTAAAATAAGCCCTCATTTCCGTGCGAGCAATACTGGACAATTCGTCAGTATCATAAGAAATGGACGATATCATCGCGTCATGTGAACTCCATAAATCTTGATCGTTGATTTCGTCATCTCCGTTGGCTGAAGTTCCTGAAGTTTCCATCATTGATGAACCTGCACGGTCAGCCGCCTCTGCTTTCAACATTTTTACAATCTCGTCTTGAATGACCGTCTGAGCTTTTGACGACGCAAGTGGATCTTGAAAATGGAATTTCATGTATCTTGGGTCGAGTATGGTCGCCAAAGCACATGTCATCCTTGATTCGACGGCTCCAAATTTTCGGTGCATCTCCATAATGAGAAACTTTTTCAAATTTGAACGGATTTCAAAAAATTTTTTTGCTTCTTCATTGGCATCTTTTGTGATGAAAAAAAGCTCGGTTTTGTTTAATTTCTAGAACAAATAAATACAAAAGTAGTTATTAGTTTTACACTTTCGAAATATTTGCTCACAAAACGAAATGATTCGGAAATTCTGTACGAATATTTCTTGAAAAATATTTTTATATCCATAATGCCCGACTTTCGTTTAAACAAACTTATAGCGAATTCTTAACATATTTAATATTGCGAAATTTTCAGCAATGTAAAAAACATTTTCAAAGTTGAAAGAAAGTATTATAAAATTTTTGGAATTTTGAGAATTTCAAAATTGTCGTAAATTTTAGAGATTTGTATAATTTTCAACAATTCTACAAAGTTATATTAATAGTGATTGGAATTTTAAAAATTTTACGAATTTCTTAAACTTCAAAGAGTTATAACTATTATAATAATTCCGAACATCGTGAGATTTTTAATAATTTTTCGAAACAGTGTATAAGTTTGTACCTAGTATTTAAAACATTTTCAAAGACTAGAAAATTGAAAAAATTTGTTGAATTTCAAAAATAAAAAATTTTCGTACATTTCACAGATCTTAAAAGTCAAAAAAATTCTGAAAATTTATAATATTCATGATATTATTGAAATTTCGAAAATTTTACGAATTTCTGGAAATCTGTGTAATCATCAATTTTTTACACTTACGTCATTGATCATGCGCACAATTGGAATGACTTTACTTAAAGTCGTGTTTTTCTCAGCTGACATTTCCGTCGTGGCTTGATGAAATGGACGAAGTATGTCATGGACAAATTTCAAAGTTTGTAGTTCTAATCCTGAAAGCATTTGGATTTCTGGGAAATCGTTTGCGGCCACAGAAATGATGTCGACCAACTCTAAAAATCGGTCACACATGTTAAAAGTTGATCCCCATCGCGTTACTACATCCATGATTAACCGAAGCATCGTCCCGGCCGTTTTTCCTTTTTCTTTTTGAAGATCCCTTATTTTGTTAGCAAAATTATAGCTAGAATGAGAAAATCTAACAATGGCCTTGACTTTTCCCAATAGTTCAGGGATACCAGGAACGTTGGGAACTTTTTCGTTTTTCTCTTTTTTGTAGCCAAGTGCAGCTGATGGAACCAAATTGAGGGTGTGAGCGAAACAAATTATATGCTTATTTTCGCTAAAAGCATCTCTTGCTGTTTTTACAATATTCGCGGCGCCGTCTGTTACACAAACAGAAACTTGATGGGGTTTTATATTGAAAATGTCGAGAAATCCAACAACTTTCTCTGTTAAATACGCAGATGTGTGGTGTTGAGTCAAAAATTCCGCCCCCAAAACGATGGACCTGATCGCATTTTCATGCTCAAAATGAGCAGTCACACCCATGTAGCTTGCAGTTGTGTGAGTCTCCGTCCAGCAGTCCATCGTAATGCAGATCGAAGATAGGGCCGAGAATACATTTTGAAGAGCGTTCTTTTTCATTTCGTATTTCCCTTCCAACCGACTTATCAATGTTGGACGAGATGGTGGAGTCCACAAAGGAACCGCAACTTTACAAAAATGCTTAAAACCTTGGTTCACAAGCGTGGATAATGGCAGGTTGTCTTTGCACACCATGTACAAAAGTGCCTCTTCGAGTTCTGCAGCACGATGGCCACCACCTATAAAAAAATATTTCATAATTAAATTATAGACTCTTATTTTTAACAATTATGAGCAGCACTTTCGTGTTGGATTTTTCGTTTTTTAAAATTATATTTAAATAAATTATACATAATTCTTAGTATATAATATGTTATATATATATATGATTTCACAGGAATTTTAATTTTAAAATCGATCATAAATAATGTGTAAAAATTTAATTTTTTTTAATGACATTCACTTGCTGGTTAATTAATCTATCAATCAATATGTGACTTATGACTTATTATTAATAAAATGTATAAAAATTATTATTACAACGATTTTAACATAATATTTTGAAGATTTTATATTATAATTATTATTCGAAATCTCATCATTGCTATTATCATTATTACCATTAAATCAATAAATTAAAATTATTTCCAATATTTTTTTTATAGTTTTTTCATTATAAATAATTAGTATTTCTCAATTAATTAATTTTCACGCATAAGAGCACAAAAAACCTATATTGCTATTTTTATATATTTTGCAACATAATATATGGAAATTATTATTTTACTATTTTTCACCTTTATAAGATTGAGCGCTCGTGAATACAGCGTTCAAGGTCGGTTGCAGACTATTTCTAGGCAAGCTTGATGAGCTTGATGGTGCATTCTGCACATCTGCAGATGGAAGGAGGGATATATCCGCAGATTGAATCTGATCCATCTGTCCACCAGAAATCTAACATAAAAATATATAACGCTTTATAAAAATTCTGAGTAAAAATTTCGATGAAAATAAATAGAAATTTTTTTTCATTGTTAACTTACAGCAGCTGAATTTTCATTTTTTTTTTTCAGACGATTTTGAGCTGGAGCATGGTTGGTCTGCATTTTTTTGAATTTTGTGGTGTATTTTCAAATGTGACCACAAATTCGTTGTATTCCCCGAAAATAACACAATTTTAGGAAACAAATTACACTGTGCTTTTTTTTCTTTTGCATTTATTGTGAAATAAAGTCTAGCTCCCTTAGGAGGAGCCATTTTTTTTCAAATATGTAATGTATACTTTTTGAGAGATGTACTGTTTGTTTTCTGTAAATAAACACTCAATATAACTGTAGCGATTTTCACTTGTTTTTTTTCATTGGCTTGAAATATTCAAATTAAGGTGCACGCTCCCGCGCTCTTCATATCGGTTCAAATATCGCCATATCGCCAACGCGAATATCGATATAGTAAAATATCGACCTATTATAATATCGGCGATAAATTATCGATATTGAAAACATAATTATCGATAATTCGAATTATCGATATGATATCGTGCATCCCTAGTTGAGGCTGCTCCGCGGTAGGTTGGTTCTATAGGATTGTATATCTATATCTTTACCTGCCATCGTATATATAGATATAGAACCAACCTACCGGGAATGACTAGTCTGAAAGTGTTAGTAATCACAGATAAGGTTATATATTTATAGTAACTTTTTATGATTGATAAGTTTATCATACGGTTTATATTCATGAAATATTTATGTTTTTAGCATCAATTATTTTTTCTTCAAACGATAAAACTACATAGATTTGTTAAATAAAACCAAGATGGCGCGCCATTGACTCATATGTAAAAAATTAAGTGAATTAGATGATTTTGAGATTTACCATGAAAAAAGTTGAAAAAAAAAATGTATTATATGTAAAAATTTGATTATTACAACGACGGTTATATTTATCTAACTCTCATGAAATCGGTTTTTTAATGAAAGTATTGTTTATTTTGCAAAAACAGAGAGGTATAGAGAAAATATCGCGAATTGCAGAACCCACCCCACATACTTGTTTATTCTCGTTGGAGCGAGCGAGAGGGAAAACCATGCGCACGCAGCTGTGCAGCAAAGTAGTCTTTTTGTGCACGTAGGGTAGAGAAGGACGGAAAGTTGAAAACAAACAAGGAAAGAAAAACACCGAGAGAGAATAGAATACAGTCAATGGCGGCGGCTGTTATTGTTATATTCCCTTTATATTATCTTTGCTGATTATGTCGTATTTTCTGGCGATTTCGGACGCGCGCCGGTTGTGCCGAGTGAAATAGTGTTTCGCCGAGAGGATTGTTACGCGCGAACCCGTGCCCCGGTGTCGTGGCCCCGGCGAAAATCCCGCGAGAACAACCCAAGAATGGTAGGTATCCCCGAGGATCCGTTTTCCGAGCGCTCCCCGAGCTCGCGTTTTTCGCGCCATCTTCGAAATCGAGGGGATTTCCCGAGGGATTTCCACGAGCGTTCGCCACGAATTTTCCGCTGGCATCGCTTTTTGACTTTTGACGAGTGTACCTCGAGCATGCCGAGAGCCCACCAATACATTCGCACATTTACAAAATGGTGGCCCCCCCCTCGGCTGACCGATGCTCTGGGTTCCCGATTTCGCGCAACTTTTTTTTTCGGTACATCGTGTACGCGCGTTTTCCCAGGCTTTTCATGGCTTTTTTTTTCAATTCCGAGTTCTTCCGGGTACGGGAAACGGGGTTTCACGGCGGTGACAATTTGCGGGGTTTTTTGTTTTGGTAATTGGGGAGGCGGAGGGTCCGAGTTTTTGCGAGCATTTTTTCCCCATGCGCCTGGATTTTCATGATTTCGCGAATTTTTAGGGAGCAGGTTTATACTGTTTTGGGTTTTGAGGGCTTTGAGGGGGTTTATGAGGATATTGGGGTTTTTTGGGGAGGGTTTTAACAGTCGCGAAATTATAGTGTTGTCAAGTTTGTATTCATTTGTGTTGATTACTGTTAATTTTCGGAGGAATCATTTCATGATAATTAAATCAGATTCTTTTATTGAGCTAGTTTTGCAATTGCTAAAATATTGGGACTTATTGTGTAGAAATTATTGAATGTTTTTTTTTATTGAGGATGTCATGATTATTTTAGATAAATCACTGCGAAAGGTATTGAACTATTTTAATCATGTATTTAAAAGTGTTTAGAAAAGGATTTAATTGTGAAATTATTTTTATTGTTGATTTGTATGCTGAATAGATATATATTTTTAATATTGTATATTTGAGGAAAAAATTTACTGTTAGAAAATATCCTGTTCTTGGATTTCAGTTTTGTTATACTGAATTTTGAATGTTCTTTATATTGGCAACTGAATTTAAAAAATGAAAATTTTTGTATTATTATCAAAGCAATCATAATATCTATTAATTTTAGGGGAAAAAATGTCCTGGTAATTTTGATCGCTTTGATAATTATGCGAAAATTATAAAAAGTTGTCAATTTCAAAAATGCAATTGCTGATATACTTGGAATAACTTTTCATATTTAAACATACAACTATACATTACAAACAGATTTTAAAACTTTGGGATATAATATGATTTTTTAATTATAATAGTATAATTTTTCAAATTATAATAAAATATTGATTTAAATTATTTAAATAAATAAAATATCTATATTTTTTAATCATAATTTATTGCGAGGTTATTTGTTTTGATAATTGGGGATGGCGGAGGGTCCGAGTTTTTGCAAGCATTTTTTCCTCATGCGCCTGGATTTCCATGATTTCGCGAAATTTTAGGGATTAGGTTGATGTTTTGGGTTTTGAAGGGTTTTTTGGGGAAGGTCACGAAATTTTAGTGTTGTCAAGTTTGTATTCATTTGTGTTGATTATTGTTAATTTTTTGTTGATTATTGTTAAAGTTTGTTTCTTAATTGCCAAAATACTGGCAATTGAGTAGAGAATATGGGATGTTTTTTTTTTTTTTTTTTTCATTGAGGATGTCATTAATATTTTGTATAAATAACTGCGAAATATTCTTTTCGTATTGTATATTTAAGGAAAAAATTTAATGTAAGGAAATATCCTGTTCTTGATTTTTTTTTTTGTTTTGAATAACTATGCTAAATTTTGAACACTCCGAATAGGCAACCAAATTTATAAAATGAAAATTCTTCTATAATTTTTGTGTAACTATCAAAGCAATCATAATAACTATCAATTTTGGGGGAAATAATGTTCTGGTAATATCGAACCCTTTGATAACTATGCGTAAATTATAAAAAATTGCCAATTTCAAAAATTCAGTTGATATAATAAGATTAACTTTTCATTTTTGAGCATAAAATAATACATAACACTAAGATTTAAAAAATTAAGAATATATTGATATTTTTTTATTTTAATTATCAAAGGAATAGTAATTGCCATTTATTATATAAGAAGTAATGTTATGCTAATTAAATTAGTTTTGCATGTCAAACTAATTTGTGGATTTCGCGAATTTTTAGGGAGCAGGTTGATGCTGTTTCGGTTTTTATTTTTATATTGAAGGGGTTTGCGAGGACATTGGATTTTTTTGGGGAGGGTTTTCATAGCCGTATAATTTAGTGTTGTCAAGTTTGTATTTATTTGTGTTAATTACTGTTAATTTTCATGGAAATAATTTCAAGGTGATTTAATCAGATTCTTATATTGCGCTTGTTTTGTTATTGCTAAAATATTGGCAATTATTGTGTAGGGAGCATTGAATTTTTTTTAAAGAGGATGTCAATATTTTAGATAAATTACTGCAAAATGTGTTAAATTATTTGAACTATGTATCTTAAAATTTTTAGGAAATTGTTTAATTGTGAGATTATTAGAATTGTTTATTTTTGTGCTGAATAAATATTTATTTATTGTATTGTATATTTGAGGAAAAAGTTTACTGCAAAAAAATATTCTGTTCTTGATTTTTAGTTTTGTTTTGAATAACTATGCTACATTTTGAACGTTCTTTATATTGGCAAATGAATTTAAAAAATCAAAATTTTTGTATAATTATCAAAGCAATAATAATATATATAAAATTTTGGGGAAAATAATTGCCTGGTAATTTCGATCATTTTGATAACTGCAAAAATTACGAAAAATTGTCAATTTTGAAATTCAGTCGATGATGCAATAAGAATAACTTTTATATTCAAATATACAATAATACATAACAAACAGATTTTAAAAATTAGGAATACATTATTTTTTAATTAATATGAAAGGGGTAGTAATTGCCATAGATTTTATAAGAAATAATTTTATGCTAATTGAATTGGTTATTCATTCCAAACTAGTTCCATAATTGCATTAATATCAGCAATTTCCTCATGTGTTTGGATTATTATGATTTCGCAAATTTTTAGGAAGCATGACGATACTATTTTGAGTTTTTTGGATTTTGGTGGGTTTTTTAGGTAGGGTCTTAATAATCGCAAAATTTTAGTGTTGTCGAGTTTGTATTCATTTGAGTTAATTACTGTTAATTTTTACGGAAATAATTTCATGATAATTGAATCAGATTTTTACATTGAGCTAGTTCCATGATTGCCATAATATCAGCAATTATTGTGTAGAAAAGTTTTTTTTTTCTATTGAGGATGTCATTATTATTTTAGATAAATATGTGCAAAATGTGTTGAATTATTTGAACTATGTATTTAGGAGACAATGAAAAATCATTTTTATTTCTGGTTCAATGATTGTTGTAATCTTTGAACCGTTTATTTTTGTGTTTGGTAAATATATATTTTTCGAATTGTATTTATCAGGAAAAATTGCCAGTAAATAAATATCTCTTATTTTATTCGTCATATTGTTTGATGATTTTTGCTGATTTTAAGAAGAATCATATGCATCAATTTCAGAGAAAATAATGTCCTAATAATTTTCATCCCTTTCATGGTTCTGCTAAAATAATAAAAAATTGTCAATCTGGAAAATTCAGTTGCTCATGCAATAAGAAAAACTTTTTTTATATAAGCATACATTATTACATAACAAACTGATTTTAAAAATTAAAATATTTTGAAAAGAAACATTGTTTTTTTTATGTAAAGCTTCTGAAGAGGGCCTAATGGAGGCTGAAATATAAAGGTTTTTCCACTTCAAAACATGGGTTTTCATTGACCTGTGTATTTTATACTTGGTTCCGAGGGATCACTGGTGTTCGCTTATTTAAAATATTTTATAATTTTTCTATTATAATTATCAATGGAATAGTCATTGTCATCAATTTTATAGGAAGTGATTTCATGCTAATTCCATCGTCAAAACTAGTTCCACAATTTTGCATTAATATCAGCAATTATTTCTTCATGCTCCTGGATTTTTAAAATTTCTCTAATCTTTAGGGAGCAGGTTAATGCTGTTTTTTTTTAATAATTTATGATGATAACTGTTTATTTCCTGGGAAATAGTTTCATGATAATCGAATCAGCCTCTTATATTGAGCTATTTTGATAATTGCCAAAATATTGGCAATTATTGTGTAGGAAATATTGACTGTTTTTTCATTGAGGATGTCAATAATATTTTAGATGACTGTGTCAGAATCATGTTGAATGATTGGAATTATCCGTATCTCAGTTTTTTTTTTAATTTTTAAATTATTGATACTTTGGAATCATAATTTAAATTATTTTAGATATTGTATAATTTAATGACAAATTTTCTGCTGAGGAAATTATTTTCTTTTTTATTTTGCATTAAATATTGAATTATTTTTACAGGAAAGCTTGGCAAAGTAAGGTTTTGTTTTACTTGTCTGGTAATAATATTTACATTTTTGATTGGAGCTTTTATTATCACATTGGCAAATGAATTTTCAAAATTGACAATTTTTTGTAAAACTTGCATAATTATCAAAGGAATCACAATTGTCATCGACTTAATAATTTCCTGGTTATTGTGATACATTTGATAATCATGCAAAAATTGTAAAAATTATCAATTTCAAAAATGCAGTTGTAACTGTAATAATATTCTCTTTTTCTATGATTTTAAAAAAAAGTTATAATTTCTCATGATTTGAGAGGAAATAATTGAAATTCCCTTGCATTGTATTTTAATTGCATTGCAATTATGAAAATTGCGAAAAGCTGCTAATATAAGAAATTTGGTTAGCAATGTAATATTTGAAACTTTAATAGGAACAGTAAATATTATTACATTAGCAAATACATTCGCCGAATTTGCAATTTTTTATAATTTTTGCATGATTATCAAAAATATCATATTTTACATCGATTTTAGGGGATCTCATGCTCTGGTAATTATAATTTCCTTGATAATTACAAAAATTATCAAAAACGTGAATTCAGCAAATTTAGTTACTAATGTAATATTTTGCACTTAAGAACAGTAATTATTATTACATTAGAATTTAAATTCTCAACATTGACAATTTTCTGAAATTTTTGCATAATTGCCATTGATTTTGAGAAAAATAATTTGCCGGTAATTTTATCTTTTTTTTATATGAAACTAGTCTCATAATCGAAAAAAATACTAGCAATTATTGAATATGCATTTGCTATTAATTTTTTAGATAAATATGTTCAAAGTTTGTTAAATGATTTCAACTATTTCTGAATTTTCTAAAAATTATTAAAATATTCGAATAGTTTATTTTTGTAGGTATTGATTCGGTCTATAGAGAAATATTCTTATTTTTTAATTTTTTATTAGTTTTAAACAAACCTTGCACCAAAGCTTTGAAAAATACAATTTTAATTTACAAAACTTTTCATAATAATATCTCTTTCCATTGAAGTTTCTATTTTTTCATTTGCAATTTAATTTTTAAAATTGACAAATTTTCATAATTTTTGCATAATTATGAAGGGAATTATAATTGCCATTGATTTTAAATGAAGTAACGTACTGGTAGTTGTAATTCCTTTAACAATTATTCAAAAATTATGAAAAATTGTAAATTAAAAAAATGTAGCTGTTAATGTTCTAATATTAACTAATTCTATTGTAGCATAAATAATTACGTTACAAACTGATTTTCAAAGATACTAATTTTTTTTTTTTTTTGTATTTACGAAGGAACAATGGCCACTTATTTGATAGGGAAGAGTATTTCACGTTGATCAAATTAGTGTTTCATATAAAACTAGTTACATAATTGCATAAATATTAACAATATGTATGAATTATTGGTTTTTTTTTTTACAATACCATTGATTTTTTTGATGGCCATGTGCAAAATTTGTTGAATAATTTTGTCTTAAAGTATTGAAAAACTAATTCTTAAAATATTAGAATATTTTATTTTCATATTGAGTAAATGTATATTGTTCGTATTATATAATTAAATGAAAAATTTCTCTGTTAATGTATCTTTTTTTTTAACTTTTCATTAAATTTCAAACAATATTTCAACTTTATCCTGGAAAAAAAATTTTTAATTTTTTTAATTGTGTAATACAATAAACTTTTTCTATGCATGCCTTTATTATTACTTCAACAACTGAATTTTTAAGATTAACCATTTTTTGTAATTTTTGCACTATCATCAAAGTAATTGTAATGGCCATTGATATGAGGAAAAATAATGTCCTGATAATTGAGTCAGTTTTCCATTTCTAACTAGTCTTATGATACTAAAAATATAAGCAATTATTGTATACAACACATTGAATATGTTTTTATTGGGCATCCAATTAGTTTTTTGATGATCATGTCCAAAATTTGTTAAATGATCCGAACGGTACTTCAAAGTTTTTTAAAAATCATTAAATTACTAAAATATTAGAACTGTTCATTTTTGTATTAGAAAAATATGTATTGTTTGTATTGTGTATGGTACAGGGCAAAATTCACTGTAAATGAATATCATTTTTAACATTTCTCATTAGTTTTGAACAATTTCTACAATAAAGCTTGGCAAAATATAAGATTTTGTAAAATGTAATAATATCAACTTTTTGTATTTGAACTTTAATAATTTTGGTAGCACTTAATTGGCAAAATGATATATATCCATAATTTTACGCAATTACCAAAAGAATCTTAAGTGTCATGGATTTTAGTAAAAATAATTTTCTGGTAATTGAATCAGTTTCAAATATTGAGCTAGTTCCATTATTGCCAAAATATTGGCAATTATTGTACAGGAAAGATTCAGTTATTTTTATTAAGCATACGTTAATATTTTGGATGACCATGTATGAAATTTTGTTAAATAATTCGAACTATGTATTTCGTAGTTTTTGAAAAATCAATTAATCCATATAATATTAAAGTCGTTTATTTTTGCACTGGATAAATATTACTTTTCGAATTGTATAATTTAGGAAAAACTTTTCTGTAAAGGAATATCCTTTTTTTTAATTTTTCATTAAGTTTTAAACAATTTTTAAACCAAAACTTGTAAAAATGTTAATTTTTTTCATTCAACTTATTTTTATCTCATTAGTAATCGAAATTTCAAAATCAACAACTTTTTTAAGATTTTTAGGAAAATTGTAAAGTTCTAATTGCCATTAATTTTAGGGAAAACAATATCCTGGTAATTACGATCCATTTGATAAAAAATATGCAAAACAATAATTGTAGATTTGGAAAAATCATTTGCCAATGTCGTTATCATAATATGAACTCTTTCTATTGAAGCGATTACGTTAGCAACTAAATTTTCAGAATTTACAATTTTTTATAATTTTTACATGATCATCAAATGAATCTCAATTATGGGAAATTGATTTTGGTGAAAATGATTCCCATGTAAATGAATCAGTTTTTATATCAAACTAGTTTCATAATCGCAAAAATATGTGCAATCATTGAATATGAAATATTAAACATTTTTTCATTGAAGATACCATTAAGCATGATTTTTTGCATGATCATGTCTCTCAATTGTTCTGTAATCTGAACTGTATTTAGAAGTTGTTGGAAAATCATTGAATAGATAAAATATTTGAATCTTATATTTTTGTAATGAACATTATTTGTATTTTCCCTATTGTGTAAATTTGAAAAAAATTCTGTGAAGTAATATCCTCTTTTTTTTCGTGAAGTTTCAAACAATTTTCATACTAAAACTTTGCACAGTAAGGCATCATTTTTGAAAATGTATAATACTTAGAAATTTATTTAAATATAATTTATAAAGTTTTGTAATGAGTTCTAGAAGAGTGTATGAAATATTAAGGCAATGTTTAAAAGTCGTACTTATAGAGTTATTATTGTAAAACAAAATGTTTTTGTGCAACAAAATCACTGATCTGTATACTAGTTGGGTAGAGGATAACACTGGAGTGGGGGAAAACATATGATCGCTGCCATTGTAAACTAGTTCATGATGGCGGCGTTCAAATGGGACGGAATTGATGGAGTGGGGAGTATTGCATTGCCTATCCAGTTAGAATACAGATCAGTGGACAAAATAGACAAGAGTGCATCAAGCTTAGGTACTACATAGGCAACAAAATTGGTAGGACATGTTATTATTATTATTATTTATTTATTTATTTATTTATTTGTATATTGCAATATGTGAACTACAAAATTTAAAGATATGGATTCCCAGGTATAATAATATAACTGAAGGCCCAAAAATTTCCTAATTTATTGGAAATTTTTGAATAACATGAATTATGTAATTTTACAGTCATGGCGGCGGACAGCGATGGTGATTTGATCGAAACTGTGGTAACTTGCGAAGGTGACCTCAATGATCCACAGTTTCCTCGCAAGTTCAAAGCCATCGTCAATAGTCTGAAGACACTAGTTTGCAAAGGTAAGAAAATTTTATGTCGACTATAATTAAGCAAAGTGTTAAAAAAAAACATTTCCTAATATAAAAAAAAGGGAAAGTGATGAGGCGTTTTTAATAGAACATTGAAATTTGTAATAAAAATCTATCAATTTTTATCATTTACTGTGATTTATTGCATTTTTGAAAAATTATGATTGCAAGTTTCCAATTTTTGATAAAAATAAATCTTTATTACTTAAGGTTTTTTATAAAGAAATACACTTTAATAATATCGAATAATTTGGAACCTATTATTTTAATTTCAGATCTCAACAATTTGTTGTGGCAATTTTTTATTTGAATTGAGTACAAAAAAGAAAGAGTTGAAAAAAATTGAAAATAATAATAGCTATGGATATAATAAATGAATAATAAAAGACATTTTGATATTAATAAAAATTGTGATTTCGATATTTTCGATGAAGAATTTTGAAAATTGTCAATATTAGCAATACAAAACCAAAATGACTGCATTTTTGAAAATTTAATTCGATAAAAAAGAAATTGATTATTATTATTATTTGATGTTTTCTACTCATTCATTTTCGATAAAAATTGTGTTATCTAAATAGTTTTTTCTAATTGTTTGCAAATTAAAAGGCTTTAAAAAAAATTAAGAAATAAATGACTGTAATTAGTAATAGGTATGGATTCAAATAATTGAAAATAAAAATTCCAGATTCAAAAAGATTTCTTAATATCCTGGATAAGGGATTTTTAATGTTGTAAATTTTTGTTATAAGAATTGATGATGATTTCCATAAATAAATATAATTCATTTCATATTTAGGCATTTATAATTAAATTAATTAAATTGTTGATTAATAATTTTATATCAACTATTTTGAATCTTTGGTCTCGACAAGTTTTTCTCACAATTTAAAAATTTTGTTATTAATGAACTTACTACGCAATTAAAGGCAAAAAACAAAGAAATAAAGAATATTTAGGGTTATGGGTTCAAATGATAAAAAATTTCAAGATCAGGAAAATCTATAATTTTTATATTTTTAATCGAAATTTCTGATAATGATAAATATTTTTCATTCTAAAATTAAATCTACTGTATTTTTATCAATTTGAGTTGATAAATGAAGAAATTTCTTTTGATCATTATTATTCAGTGTTTTGAATTCATAAATCATCAACGAAGATTTTTTTCATGGAATTCACTGCAAATTTTAAGAAAGTTCACCCAAAATTTCAAAATCACAAATTTTTCTGATTTTAAATTTTATTTATTTTTTTCATTTATTGAATCCGTAACTATAATCATTTTTGAGTTTTATTTTTTGCCTTTATTTTGAACTGTATTTTTTTTTTTTTTTTTTTTTTTTACATTAGTAATGTAAAAAAAAATTAATAAATGCAGGCGTACATCTTCAGTGCATAAAAATTACCTATCAACGTAAGAATTGATAAAGACAAGGAAATGTAAAACAGATGTGGGATCGAGTTTCTCAATAAAATTTTGAAAATTTTCAGATAAAGGAGAAAATTTGAGAACAGACAAGGTGGAACCATGGAACTCGGTCAGAGTCACCTTTTCCATTCCCAGGGATGCTGCGCTGAGACTACGAGACATGGCAGCGCAAGGCTCTGCCGCTCTTACTCAGCTGGGAATCCTTTCTGTTCAAGTAGAAGGAGATCAGGTAATACTTTTCAATTCATTTAGTTATGTCTATTGAACATTTTATTATATTGTAGCATAACTTTCCAAACATGGGCAAAATGCTTGTAATAACCAGAACAACATACTCAGTATATAAATTTTATCTTGTTAAGTAAATCGAATTTCCAGCTGAGTTAGCTGTGAACTCTTCGAAAATTATCTTCAGAATATGGATTACATTTTTCCAGTTGTAAGTTTTGAACACGTTTACCATGAACAACATGGTAACCGAGGAGCAAAACCCGCTGGGACAGCTAGTCTTGAATATATTATTGAAAAATGTATAAATAAAGTATAACGTAATTTCATGTTTTCGTTGTTTCAGGTAATCTCACTGAGGATGGCAAGCCGATCCGGTGGGGAGCCACAAGAAATAATGCTACACACAGGATCTTCTCAGGAAGGGTCGAACAAGTCCCAGAGCAACGACTCTGGAAGCGCCGCTTCCAATGTCCAAAGCACTCTGGAAAATCCACTTCCTGGCCCAAGTGGCTTATCAATTATATCCTCGGCTATAAGGAGCACACCTCAAATGATGGGAGCTGGTAATTTTTTTCTCTTTCTTTTGCTACAATTCACGTTTTATGCAGATACGCAAGAGTTGTTTCGAAAAAATCCAAGGTTTTTGGAGTAAAGGAAAATGCATGGGTTTTGAAAACCAAAAATTGATAATGAGTATAATGATAATTAATTTTTGGCCAATCGGGCCCTACTTGGATATCCTTTAGTAGTCAACTCTGAAGTACAACTCTGAAGGTATTTAAATTTGTTTTTTTATTTTCAGCTCCAAGCACGTCGAAGGAACAAGCGCCGCAATTTCGGTCACCGAACGTAGTCGCGCCCACCGACTGTGATCCGATCCCGACGTTCATGGCAAAATCCATGCAAGCGCCAGGTAGCGGCGGGATCGTCGTCCAGGGTCAAGCTCCGAAAGCGAGCACCTCGCGTAGCAACTACAACGGTCCATTTCCATTTGCCAGCATGACGCACGCGGCGCAGGCGATACACAGCCGCGAGTCGCATCAGGCAAACAGCGGTGGCATCAAAAATACAAACGCCGCGCAACAACCGGCGTTCAAGCACCACGTTCAACAGCAGCAACAGCAGCAGTTGCAGAGCTGTTCCCCGCAAGACGCGAGCAACCAATCACAGGTACAAAGCCAGTACAAGCCTCCAAGTACATTGGCGTCTAGTCCGTCGCCGAATGGAGCACCCGGTCCCAGCAACCAGGTACGTTTTTTTTTCTTGTCCTTGTTTTTGCTTTGTTTTTATCAGGGAGCCCAAGCAGGGTTCGTACACTTCCAATGGAAGGATTTTCCAAACGAAATAATTAATTATAATAAAATCTATAAGTTAATATAATCAGGGTTTGGAAGTACCGCGTTATTCTAAAACGTTACATTTTTTACTGTAACGATAACGTAACGCGTTACATTAATTAACAAGTAACGATAACGGGAATGAGTCACTTTTTTTCGGTAACGAGTAACGAAAATCCCGTTATTTTGCGTTACTTTTATCTGTCCCATTAGGTTTTTAGCACAATTTACAAGTTTTTAAAAAATGTTCTGAAACTGAGATCTCAGTAATTTTTAACTTCCTCATTTTGAGACATACAATTCTTTATGAATAATTTTTAATGAAATTATGTGGGATAATCGTAATTTTTGTAAAAATCTTGACGAAGAATAGGCTTTTTTATTTTTGATTACAAACTTTTATGACTTAAAGTGTTGAATTTTAGAAAATCACATATGTAAAGATATAAAAATACTTACAATCTATTGATCGCAAAATTTATAGCAGGATTTGTATGATTTAGAGATCTTGCTTGAAAATTTTATGAAATAATAATGAAAACCAAAAAATAAAATACGAAAAATACTAGATTTTATTAAGTTTTAAGTTACTTGATTTTTAAAATATTTATGCGATTCAAGGAATCAAAAAACTTCAATTTCTCCAGCTTTAAATTCTAAAAAATTTATGTTAATAGAAGTCTATGAGAAGATAAGAAAACTTTTATATTCTATAACTCTGTAAAAAATACAAAAAATATTGAGGGCCCCTTAAATATATAAAGAAACTGTTTTCTGCAAAATCGATCGAAATATACTCCATAAATTTCGAACCTCCAATTTTATTCCATTCTGAAAATTTAAAGAGATATCTTTAAAAAAACTAAAAATTCCACAACATTCTTTAACCATTTTAAATTGCAGAAAGAAAATACGTTCGGAAAAATACGTGCAAATATATGAAACATGGGAGATCTTTCAAATTCCAGAAATTCATACAACAATATATAAAAATAATGAACCATCTTTGAAATCATAGAAAAACTGAAGAAATACAAAAAGTACTTGAATAAATAAAAATCTATTGAGACACTGTTTTGTGGAAAATCCTGTAAAACACGTAATGTTTCATTATATTCAAATTCTAGAGTTCGAAATTCTTGAAATGTAAAGAACAATTATTATTATAAAAATACTAAAATTATGTTACAATACTAGGAAATTCCGCAATATTCTATCATACTGAAAAATATGAATGGTTTCAAAAATACTAAACAATTCTTCAAATCGTAGAAAAATTAAAAAAGGTAAAAAAAAATCAAATGAAATGAAAATCTTCGAATTTTTTGTTAAAAAATCTTCTCAAATACCAATAATTCAATAAACTTTTAATTCTAGAGCATGAAATTCTTGAAATCTATGTATCAATGTACAGAAAAGTGGAAATTTATAAAAATTCTAGAAAATCCTGCAACATTTTATACATACTGAAAAGTACAAAAAGATTGAAAAATTTCGAAAATCTGGATAGGTTTTTAGTTTCTTTCAAAAATCTATTAAATTTGCAAATGTTTTCTTGTAAATAACATTGAATCAAATGTCATATTCAGAAATTTCGTAAACTTGAAAAAAATATAAAAATTTGAACAAGCTGTTTGATTTTTTTCCCAGGGTGAAAAAGTTCAGATAAACATTTTTTATTATATATGAAATAAACAATTTCTATAGAATAAAATCACAATACGTTAAAATTGGATTTTTCAGCCTTAGTTTTTCGATTTTTGTTATTTACGGAAAGTTACTTTTTTTAAGTGGTAACGGTAACGAGTTACTATTTCTTTTTAAGTAACGATAACGTAGCGGATTACTTTTTTCACCTTTGTAACGGTAACGTAATGCGTTACATTTTTTTAGGTAACTTTCTAAACCCTGAATATAATTGTATTTTAAAAACAATATAAAATATTGAAAATATAACGGATCCTCAATTAATCTGATGAATTGTGTCCGCATTTATCAAAATTCTGTAACTTGTAAAATTTGCAGGTGGCACTTTCAAGCCCGCTCTTGGTGAATTTGTTGCAAAACGATGTGGCGTCACACCCAAACAACGTTGTACCAATGCAGAAAATGTTAGCACCAACAATGATGGAGGGTGCTTCAACGCACACTCGTACAAGGCCCACGAAGAAGCCGAACGCGCGAAGGAAAGACGTGAATTCACCCGGTGAATCGAGCTCGTCGTTATCGCCATTGAATTTGATCGGGCAGAGAAGCGAGGATATGATCCCGCAGTCGCAGGTCCAGGAGCTGGCCCAAGGCCATCATCACACTTCGGCCTTCGCTGTCGTGACGCAACAATCCTTGACAGTGCCTCAGCAACAGCACCAGGTCGGCGTTCTCGGCGCGGTCGCGCAGAACGTGTCTTCGCAATCACCTTCCCCGACGACGATGGTTCATACTCATGTACAAATCCCGCCAAAGATGACCATCAGGCAGGAAGTCGCGTACAGGCCCACCCTAATGCAGAGCCACCTGGTGCGGTATCCCGTTAACGGGCAACAAATCAGGGCCCCTTCGCTGCAGCAGCGACAGCAGCAAATTTTAGAGCAACAAGGTGAATTTTATCGGAAGAGACTGACTCAAAACTCGGAATTTCTTGCCAAGAGAATCAAATCGAATAATGCGAAATTCGTTTCTTCTATCCTTTAAGAGGTTCCTTCATTTCATTCGATGAAATCACGGTGTGAAATCAGAATAAAAATGAATGAACAAGAGGATCCGGGTCCAAGAAAATATTGCAAGAGAATCTGAGTTTATAGTTGAGATAAATGTATATTTTTTTAAACTAAATTATACTTGCGGGCCATTGCATTATTATTATTATTTTTTTCGTCACTACCCCCACCCTGGCAGTTAAACCATGACAAACATATCATTTGATATGTTTATCAACTGATATGTACGTCATACAAATGTATGTAATGATACGTAGTACATTTGTTTTCCGGACAACATGGTTTTTAGATAGGTCTTTTTTTTATTGATTGGGTAAATTATTCTGTATAATGAAACGTACGACAAAGTTTCTTTCTTCCTCTGCTTTTCTTCCTTCGTTTTTGTTTTGTTTTGGTTTTTTTAGGCTACGATATTATTATTTTCTCTCCTCTATCCAATGATCCAAGGTGTGTGCCTTTTTTGCGATCCTAAACTCCAAGCATTACGAAGTTTGTGTAACTCAACCTGCCATCCTAGTCCATGGAACCGTAGATGTACTGGAAAGAAACAAATTCTGTAGTCTTGAAGTACATGAAAATGTATAAATTTCTGGAGATAAGAAGAACATAGGAGAACTATCTTTCCTGGCTTAAAAATTAAAAACTGTCTACTAACTGCTTGATGCATGTACATATTTAAACCTAATTAAACCTTAATCCAAAACCACTTCTATGTCTACTTTTTTTTTAATCTTTCGTTTTGTTTTTTATTGTTGTGTTTTCTTGTTTATGTTTATCATTCAATAATTTGAAGATGAATAAAATCTTCCAATTTTCAAAAAAATTTGTATAATAAATCAGTATTTTGGAAGATGTAGGGATTTTATTTTATTGGAATTTTTTTTGGTTTTATTTTTACAAAATTAAAAGTATGAGAAGCTCCTCATTTACTTGTACATTTTTTTATCCAGAGGCGCTTGTAATGTATGTTAGTAATTTTCATACATGAAAAATATTTTTTTTATGTATGATACCTTTTTGACTTCAAGTCAGATAGAAACAAACAAAAAAAGAGAAAATATACTGTGACCTATGCTATTTGTTAAATCTGGAAGAAGGCGAAACATAAAATTAAAATAATAGAACGAAAAAAATTATGTCAATAAATTAAAAAAATAGAATTTTTCATGAGAATTCAATTTCTTACAAGGTAACATTTTGAAATTTTTTTCATCTTAGTTTCCTAGTTTTTACCAGGTGACGTTATAAAAATAATAATTTGTAATTATTTTGCAATAATAATAATAATAATAATAATAATAATAATAATATTTTGTAATGAAGAATAATGGTTTTGTAAGCTTTTTTTCTTACAAGAATTTATCAATAAAAAATTTCAGTTTCTTATGATACATTTTATTTTATTCTATAAAAATTAAAAACAAAAGGTTAAATGTAATATAAAACGTGACAAAAAAAATGAGGTAAGAAAATGGAAATAAAAAAAATTATGTCAATAAGTTTACAACATGAGACAATGTAAATGATATAAAAATCTCATAAAACATTAATTATAACAAAAGCAATTAAATAAAAACATAGAAAAAAATAAATTTGTAATTGATTGCAAATAAATTCTTAAGAAGATAAAACTAAAAATCAAGAAATAGAAAGTAAAAATAAAATATGCGAATGACTACAAAATATGAGACAAAATCTACTCTAAACATCAAGCTGAGTATAATTTAAAATAAGACAAAAAAAATGAAAGAGAGGATATTAAAACAATATAAAAAATTGAAGTATGCTAATAAATTAATAACATGGGGCAGTAAAAAGTATATTATATTCATTACCATGAAGTTTTGTTTCATCGTAAATAATATTACATTTAATTTATTTACCCTTTAAATTTAAGATAATGTGACGTAGCCTATAGCTATCATATATTATTTTTGATTACAAAAAATATATTTATCCACGGAAAAGTATTATTTTTATATCCATTACATTGTTTCATTTTTTAAAGTCAGTGACATGACTTTTTTTTATTTTCTTTGCTTCATTTTTTTCGTCTTGTTTAATATTACATTCAGCTTCATTCGTTTTTACTGTAAAATTTAGTCTCATATTTTATAGATATTGGCATATTTCATTTTAACTTTTTTTATTTGATTTTTTTGCTTTACCTTATTACATAATAGATAAAAGTTATTTACAACTTTATTTTTTTTTCTCTGTTTTTATTTAGTTTCTTTTGACCTCATTCATGTTTAAGTAAGATTTATATTATTTACACGGTCTCATGGTTTAAACTTATTAACATATTTTTTTCTGTTTTCATTTTCTTTGCTCATGTTTTTTTAAACCAGTATTTTCAATTCTTATAAAAAAAATGGAATTTTTTACGAAAGATGTTATAAAATCTTAATAAAAAGAAACCTTATAAAATTTTGCCAGCTAATTTTTTATAAAAATTGTCACTTTCTCATTACGTTTTTATAAAAGGTCATTTTTTAAGAAATTGACTTCTTTCAGAAAGTGTAATTTTCTTAACAATTTTTTATAGGAATGAAAATGAACTTCACCTGAATTGATTTTAATTAAATAAAGCAAAATAAAGTATGAAATATGACAAAACCAAAAACATAAAATATTAGATAAATTTTCCTATTACATTATTGCAAAAAAATTTAAACGGAATGTAAAAAAACATATTTTCAATCCAGTAGTCAAAAAATAATTGCTAATAAAAAAAAAAAAAGGTTAATAATAATATAATCGAATAAAAGAAAGAAACTTTTGATTATTGAAATTTCAATTTCAAATTATCATTTGAAATTAAAAACAAAAAAAAAAAAACAATTCTCACCCAGCGATTTCGGCTTCTCGATATATACCAACTACTTTCTTCTTTTTTCTACCAAAATTCGATGGAGTTGCAATTTTCTGTTGCAACTTTTTACACAGCACTTCTGCGTCATTTTTAGATTCAAAAACACCACAGAAATGCAAAAGTTAAATAAAAAATACTCGAAGTTTTCTCTAGATAATAATATATAGTCAGCGTGTATTTCGGATGTCGGATTATTTTGTTCAAACGCCTCAAACAAGGGATAAAACACTTATCGATATCTATCGATAGTATCGATAAATATCAGATATTGTTTAACATCGATACGTTTCATAGGGCACGTTTTCGTATATAGAGATAGGAAACTTATCGATACAGATCGATAATATCGATAAAAGCCAGTAAAGGTCAGACATTGATTTTGATTCTATAAGCACGAAATCAATGAAAATGAACATACATCAGATATAAACCAGATAAAGTGTATGCTTGAATGCCAGGATGGTAAAACTTGATGAATCGATACGATTTTTTCACGTTTCTAGTTAACTTTAAAAACAACAATATCGACAAATGTTTTTCCGCAGTTGCGACCAGTGCAATGAGTCAAACTACGCAGATGTCGCCATCTCAGGCGCAGCAGCGAGTTGGTTATCACGGTGCCCCGAGGGCGGCCCGGGTGAATCCGTACCCTCGACAACCTCTACCACAGGGGCAGGCGTTCAATGTACAACAGCAACTCCATCACAACCAACCGAAAAACGCCAACGTCAACACGGGGGCTTCCACCGATTTTCGATACGGCCAGAGCCAGAACATCCTCAGTCGAAATTATCCGGAGGCCAACGGCGCGACCTCTAATAGCGCACCGTCGACGAGTCAAGCACCTCCCGCGAGCAACCACGTTCCCGAGGCGAAGGATATGACGCCTTTGATGAACACGGCGATGGCGACATTGCCGACGACCACGGCGAGCTTAACGGTAAAAGAGGAAACGGGTCAAGTGCCCGAAGAACCTGGCGGGTCGACGTACACGTCTTCGGGAAAGATTCGGCAGTTCCTCATTAATCCCCTCACGGGCGAGCTGGAACCAATGCCCAGCGAAAGTTCCGACTCGGAAATAGAGAGCGCCGTCGACAATCAGGACGACTTTTTTTCGTTTCCCTCGCCATCTAACGACCGTTCCAATTCCATATTTTCCGACGACGACAGCAACATCTCCAGGAAAAACGACACGACGACGAACACGGACCAGTCGGACTCGGAAACCACGGCGAGGTCCACAGCCAGCGAAAGTAGCCTGAAGCACAACAGGGTCAAGTCGGTCAGGGACACCGCCAACAGTCCCATGCCTGGAGAGAAAATTAAGCTCAGGTTGGTTGGAGATTTAATTAATTGGGATGGCGTCCTGTCAATGGCCGAAACTAGTCTTGTTTTAGGTCGATTTTTTTCATCAGAACTTGATTCTTCAATGTTCTGAAATGATCAAATCAAAACATACATTTTTCTGCAGGCTGATGAAGCTGGAAAAATCGGAACCCGTGACCTCTGCGTACAAGGTTGACGTTTCTTTCGTGAACGCGCAGCCGGTTCGCAAGGCCGAGAAAACGGTGGTGAAGATGTCCTCCGGGACGACGATCCCGGTTGGGCCGGGCAGCGAGGAGCTCAGGGTACCTCCGTTGCACATATCGTTAAGAGGTCGCAATGCGTCCGTTGTCCACAAAAAAATGGCCAAGGACCTGGATCCCGAGACTCAGGGGGCCAAACGACGAGGGAAAGTCAAGAAGGTCAAGGATAACTTGGAGGGGAACAAAAATGTGCAGAAAAAGCTGAACAATTCGCTTTTAGGTTAGAAATTTTCTTATAAATTCTTGAATTGTAATTTTCAAAACCAAGTAATTATTGAGTTTTGTTTCGCTGTCAATTATTCATTCCAGTATCCACGTCCTCGTTATCCAAGTCGTCCTTGGCAAATTCCACCACATTGAATAATATGAACGCCATCGTCAAGATGAACAATACGCTTCCGAACCCAATAATGACCAAGTCAAATGCCTTAAAACCAGATGCCTCCTCGCTGGACGCGGCGAGACTCCAGCAACAGGGTGGTGGAGTGGCGACGACGAAGCCCGGCTCAAGCAAGTCGGGCGACGTTGACGACATACCGCTCAACAGTCGAATAACCTCTCCCGTCAAACTCAAAGTCCCTATTTCGAACCAAGCTAGCCCCTCCACTACTTCTACAATCACTCCCGCCTCGACCATCGCCACAACCACTACCACGCCTACCATCACTAACACTACCACAATCACCACAACAACTACCACGACCACACCTAATGCCCAAGTGCTCAACAAGACTCAGGTCGAGGCTGACGTGCCTAATCACACCAGCGAGCGTAAAATCCCAGGAGGTAAGCAAATGGTCATGTATGCAATAATTTGGGATATGGAAGTATATAGGCCAGTCAACAAAAATGAACATAAGAGTGACATCAGTCATTTGATTCCTTGCCTTTCATTGAAGAAAAAATTCAGAATGATCATCCAAGTAAACCTTCGTGATCATTTCATCATGTTCGTGCATATATATGTCATAATGATGTCATATGATATCATGGCATGAAATACATATGCACGAACATGTGTCATGATCATTTGTGACTGGGTATGTTAAAATCAAACCAAAACCTTGAATTCACGAAAGGTGGAGTTTTTTATTCTCCCCTTTAAAAAAATTATTGTAGCTCTATTATAAGTTATCATTTGGTTACTTAAAATTGAAACCTATTATCTTCGTGAAAAAAACCATACTCCAAGGTTTGTACTTTAATGTCGGTTCCATTCGTTTTGCAGGAAAAACGAAAAGAGGTATAAAAAGAAAAAGCGAGAGTAGCGATAGTTTTCTCCGGGAACAGAGTTTACTAACTGGGCTTAGAAATTTGGACAATCAAACCAAGTGGAGATTGAGCTCCGAAAAAAGCAACTTGTCGAACGCAGTAGGGACGAGGGTCGAAGTGAATGGCATAAAAAAAGAACTTAGCCCTGAAAAAAGAAGACGCTTGAGTCGGGCTGACGAGGATGATGTTATCATCATAGGTAAGTGGCAATGTAAAAACATGTTCGTTCAACACTCTGGATCCCAGTAAACATTCGTGATTATGATGTTATGATGACGTACCAGTGTGTACCGCATATGTATGTCATCATAATGTCATTATAACGAATAATCACGAATGTTTACTGGGATGTGAGATTCGAATGGTATTTTTAGGCAAACTCTTTTTCACAGGCAACTCTTGCAGAATTTAGAAAATTCATTTTATTAATCAAGAACGTCTGATTTTCGTTCACAGAATCTCAGGCCCACGAAGTGTCTTACCTTCATTCGGCCCAAAACATACTGCCCAAGTTGCCTAGGTCGATTCCTGCCGGATTCATCGCCTACAAGGAAGAGATATCCTATAAGGAAGAGTGCGCTCTGAGCGCCAAGAATCCGGATGGCAAACTCTCCAAGAGCTTGTATAACCAACAGCGATTGGAGGACCAATGCGTTGGGGCGACCTTGAGACACGGCCAAGCGCCCGCAAAGAGTAATACCCTGAAGACGACGTCCTCCCCGAGTTCGACGACGGCGAGCGTGGTGAGCGAAGCGGAAGAAAAACCGGTTTTACCGATCGGCGATTTGAACGTGACGGAAGCGAAGGTTAAGCAGAAGCTGCTGGAAGTGACGACGCCACCGCCGGCGACGGCGACGGTGACGGTGACGGCGGTTGTGCCGATGGGAATGGGGATGGTGGTTGACGCGGGGGCGGAGCGTGTCGGTGGCGAGGACTCGGGGATCGAGTCCATGGATGCGCTCTCGGAAAAGTCGCCGAACCAGGGCGAGTCGCCGTTGCACCGGCCCGTGGACAAGACACCAAGCCAAGCAAACGCGAGCAGCAAAAATGTGCCTTCATCGACTATGTGTTCAAATCTTCATTCCGAGCTTCTAAAAGGCGCCGAGGCCGAGACGCCGAGTCCGGTTTACCTGGAGCACAGGTTGAACGACCGAGGGGCGTCGGCGTCGCCTACGGGAAAGGCGCCGAGGGAATCAGAGGAGGAAGGGACCCACAAAGAGGGGGTCAAGGTAAGGTTTACGCGCGATCACCAAAGGAATGAATGCAAAACGTTTTTTGACCCCCCCCCCCCACCATCCGTTACAAAGTGTCACAAAACTGCAGACCCCTGCCAGGTGTTAAGTCACAATATTTAATACAAAAGAACACGTTATTTTTTTCTTCATTGTTTTTTACAATTTTCTAATGTTCACATTCTTACTGACTCTTTATAATTTTTTAAAAACATTGTTACCATTTTTTTTTTTTTTTTTTTTTTTGTAAATATTTAATCTTTTGCCAATGCTTTTCAACATTTTTTATTCTTGGAATCTATTCTAAAAAAAAAACGAATTTTTTCGTTCTAATCACTTTGCCAACGTTTGAACAGTATTTAAACAATCGATTTTTGTTATAAAAACATACTGGCCATTTTTTTAGATTCTTTGGGAATAGATGAATTTTTATTAATGATTAGAACTCAGAACTCATTGTTTTAATAAAATATAACTTTCTTGGTGC
Organism: Platygaster robiniae; assembly: GCA_028476575.1. NCBI lineage: Eukaryota > Metazoa > Arthropoda > Insecta > Hymenoptera > Platygastridae > Platygaster > Platygaster robiniae. Next base: position 23,506,768 of record CM052023.1, read on the forward strand.
TAAAGTAGATTTTACCCAGTCTGACTATAATGCGATTTTATTGGATTGTAACTGTGTATGGTTAATTAAAAATTAATTATAACGAATTTTTTCTCATAAATTTTTTAGTTGATTTTTTTTAATATTGAATTTGTTAAAAATCCAGAGTTAAAAAGAAAGACCAGAAGTGCAGGAATTGAAAGGAATTATGGTTTTTGATTTGATTATAGAAATTTTGGAATTAGAAAAATGTATGATTTCGATATTTTGGATGAATTTCGATCAAATTGACATGATCATCAATCAAAATTTTTGATGCGTCAACACAAACTTACCTTCATTATTTATTATTTTCTTTGATATAGATTGAATGATTTTTCGAAATTTATTGTTTGAATCGCAAGTTCTTCAGCTAGAATTTTTTTCTTTTGATTTTTTGGTCATTCAAGATAAAATATGCTATTTTCGAATGATTCGCCCATTTCACAGTAAAGTTCAAATTTAGAATTATTATATTATAAAAGAATTATATTTTTATAATTATAAATGCCTAAAAATGCAGTGAAGTTTATTTATTAATGAATAATAACTACTCATTCTTATAAAAAATTATTAAAAATACCCAGCAAGCATTGGTGATTATTCGTGATCATTGATGTCATATGATGTACCAATGCTTCCGCATATGTATGTCAACATGACATAATGTCATGCTATAGCACATATGACGTCATCATGCCTTCATAATGGTGTCATATGATGTCATAGCATGACATAACGTCATGATGACATCCATATGCGGAAGCATAATACATCATATGACATCAATGATCAGCACGAATGTTTACTGGTTAAATCCTATAAATACTCATTCTTATAAAAAATTCACTATATTGAAAATGTATTACTCGAAACATCGTGATCACAAATCTTTTTGAATCTGAAATTTATATTTTTCATTAGTTGAATCTATTCGCACTTGAGTTTTTTTTTTGTTTTTCCTTTTTTTTTACTTTTTCGAAACTCATTTAATTGGCAGTTAATAAGATAAAAAAATCTCTATTGGAAATTTACGAATTTAAAACATAAAATTATAATGATCAGAAAGAATTTCTTCATTTTATTAACACGAATTTTCAAGAATGCAGTCAATTTGGTTTTTTGATGCAAATAGTTACAATTCCCAAACATTTTCATCAATAATAACAAAATTATAAATTAATCCATAACCATAACTATTATCAATTTCGTTATTTCTTGCATTTTTTCAAAAAATTTTTTTCAGGATGAATTCGATAAAAAAAATTGCTGAGATCTGAAATTCAAAATAATTGATTTTACGTAGGTAAATTATTTAATGAAAATTCTAAACAACTTATAATATAGTTGATTTTACTGATTAATGAAAATTTACCATTTGTTTTAATAAAAACAAAGATTTACAATTTTGAAAACCTTTTACCCAAAATATTGAGATCACAAATCTTTCTATACATGTAACTATTTTCCATTTGTTAATTTTTTAATTTTTTCGATTCTTTTACTTTGCAGTAAATGCAATTAAAAAATCTTTACTACCAAAAATCTATGCATTTTAAACACTAAACAATGATAATTAGAAATAATTTTTTAAGTTGTAAAGACAAATTTTGAAGAATGTAGTCATTTTTCTTGTTTGATGCAATATATTAGCAATTTTTAAAAATTTCTTATCAAAATCACAAAATTCTCTGAAATCATAATTTCTATTAATCATTAATTGAATTCATAACTGTTAATGTTAAAAAAAAAATTTTATTTCTTGCCGTTCTTTTTTTAAAATTTATTCAATAGTAAATTCGAGGAAAAAATTATTGACATCAGTGGGGTATATTTATTTATATAATACAAGCTTAAGTCGGAATTTCCTCATCAAACGTAAGTTTTTACAATCAATTTTTAGATTGTTCAATCAAAAATTCGATATTTACTAACTGTTCGCACATTTTGCCAATAAATTTTTGATCAAGAAAATGTAAAATTTAAAACTCTTCTTTAAAATTACAGCTTTTTAAAAATCTTGTAAATAGCAGTAAATGCAGTGAATAATAATATGTATAAATTTTCGATTTTTGATAAACAAATATCGACCTCTCCTTCCCAGTAAACATTCGTGATTATTCGTGATCATGATGTCATGATGACATACAGGTGTTTCCGTACACGCATGTCATCATGATATCATTCGTGATATAACATCATATGACAGCATGATGTCATATCATGAATGACACCTGTATGTTATCATGACATCATGATCACGAATAATCACGAATGTGTACTGGGATTACTTCGCCTCTTTTTTCCATAAAAATTATTTAAATCATTCTTCATGATTGTTAGGTCAAGGATGTCCAGAGAACGAGTCCCTTGGTCTCGGGGGGTACGACGGTGACAACGTCGACAAAGAAAATCGTAGACGAGGAGAAGAAGAAGGCAGGTGACGACGTGATCAGGATAAAGGAAAAGAGCCTTAGGCAGAGTAGCTGTAGGGAGGACTGCACCAGTGATAGCAACGGCGTGCCTCTTTTACAAAATCACGTCTCGTACGATGACAAGTGCGAGGTAAAAAAAGAGGAGGTTAACGTGAATGAGGAGAGGAAGGAAATTGTTGAGAGTGGGGACGTGGAAGTAGACGATACGAGGCAAGTCGAGAATGAACTCGCCGATTTGGAGGAGAGCAAAAAAGGAGGAGTCACAGTGGGGCAGCAAAATCTTAAGGACTCTATTGTGAACATGCAGAAAGTGAAAGATTTGGCCAAGAAAATCGGTAAGTATTTTCCTAGCATGATCAAGATGAACTCGCATGTCTGAACTGTGCGAGAAATCTTTTTTATAATAGCCCAGTCAACATTCATGATCATTCGTGATCATGACATCATGTACGCAAATGTCGCAAATACATGTTTTTGCATATGTATGTCATCATGACGTCATGTCATGCCATCACATCATATGGCGTCATTATGACATCATGATGACATGCATAATCACGTATGTTCACTGGGGACATACATATGAGGAAACACAGGTACGTCATAATGACATCATGATCACGAATAATCAGGAATGTTTACTAGGAGTATTTAAATATTATAATGATATTATTGATGAATAAAACATTATATTTTTTATTATAACAATCAAAATTCATTGTTGCAGGCGAAATTGGAGTAGAGTCCCCGCTCGGCCAAGACCCTCAACCGATTCGGATAACACCGCCATTGTACACGTATTCGAATCCCGTGGTTTTGCAGCGCGATGATACTCCCAGCCCTATACCCCAAAATCCCGACTCGGAGCAAAATGAAGCTGAGAATTTGAAACGCAAGCGCAGAAGGAAACAAGAACTCGAGGGTCGCCAAGATGTCATTTGCATCGAGGAAAGCGAAGAAGCTCAATTTGTCGAAAGGTTGGTGAATATATGTATTATGACCGTTGTTGTCAGTGGCGTACACAGAAAAAATTGTCAGAAGATGTTTTACAAAAATATTAGGTGTACAACTTTGCTTCTGCCATTTTCCGATAGATGGCTGCATCGATGAGGACTGGTCAAAATACGTAGATCAAAATTGTCATAAAGTGAGTTTGGACATCTGTGAACGTATTGACATCGCGGCATCAGTACAAGTTGTTTGCATTTCGAAAATTTTTTCGATATAAAATGTCTGTGTTTGAGCCAAGTTCTCGTCATATGCGGGAAGTTTTGATCTTCTGTTTTCATTCGAAAAAAACTGCAGCTGAGGCTCATCGAATGCTCTCAAATACTTACGGTGAGGCTGCTCTTAGTGAAAGAACGTGTCGCGAGTGGTTTCAACGTTTTAAAAATGGTGATTTTGATGTCGAGGACAAGCATGGTGGTTGGAGAGAACAAATTTTCAAAGACAATGAACTGGAAGCACTGCTCGATGAAGATTCTTGCCAAACGCAACAAGAACTAGCAGAATCACTGAGAGTGACTCAGCAAGCCATTTCGAAACGCCTCAAGGCCATGGGCATGATTCAAAAACAAGGGAGTTGGGTTCCGTATGAGTTGAAACCGAGAGACAGTGAAAGGCGTTTATTCACATGTGAGCAACTGCTTCAAAGGCATAAACGAAAGGGATTTCTTCATCGAATCGTAACTGGCGACGAAAAATGGGTCTGTTATGATAATCCTAAGCGCAGAAAGTCGTGGGGAATGCCCGGACATCCCTCTACGTCGACGGCAAAACCGAATATTCATGGCACCAAGGTTATGCTTTGTATCTGGTGGGACCAGCTCGGTGTGGTGTACTTCGAGTTGCTAAAGCCAAGTGAAACAATCACAGGAGATCGTTGCCGAACGCAATTAATACGTTTGAGCCGAGCATTCAAGGAAAAACGGCCACAGTACCAAGAAAGACACGGCAAAGTCATCCTTCAGCATGACAATGCTCGGCCACACGTCGCCAAAAAGGTCAAAACATACTTGGAAACCCTCAAATGGGAGATCTTGCCCCACCCGCCGTACTGCCCAGACGTCGCTCCTTCTGACCACCATCTGTTTGTTCGATGGCACACGGCTTGGCAGATCAGCATTTTCGTTCATACGAACAAGTTGAAAAATGGATTCAATCATGGATCGCGTCGAAAGACGCCTCCTTCTTTCGAGATGGAATCCGAAAATTGTCTGAGAGATGGGCAAAAGTTGTCGCTAGCGACGGGCAATACTTTGAATAATGCATCTGTAAGTACTTTTTGACAATTAAGCTCCCAATTCCAGAAAAAAAACGGCGGAAGCAAAGTTGTACACCTAATACATGTTTTGCGTCTTGGACATTTGTATTATAAAAATAATGGTGAAATTTCTATGTATGAATTCTCTGTTTTTATTTTTGGGATGGATTTTATTGAATTTCAAATTTATGGCCCATTAGTTTGAAATTTTATTTCAAATGATATTAAAGGAATTGAATCCAAGCAGGTTAGGGAACCCCAACAACGCGGAGGAGTATTCGAAACGTCCAACCAAGTCCCTCCTGGAGCAGCTTCTCATCGAAATACCCAACGATAGTGGGGAGAAACGCTCGTTGCGTACGCGGGCCCAAAAGCTCAACAGTCCAGACGTGAAAACGCCCAAGTGCAGTCCCCACGGTAGTGGCAAGCTCGAGGAACGTCGCAGCATCTCGCCTTTCGCAAAAGCCAGCCCGAAATTGGGGATCGCCAAGCTTTCGCCCAACTCGGCGATACCGGTGAAAATTTTGGGCAAACGGAAGAGGCTGGAGAGCGAGAACTCGGCGGCGGAGGACGCGCAGCAGCCGAGGCCCGGGAAAAGAAAGTGCTCGGAGAATGCGGCGGAGCTCATCAAAGTTTGCATGGGAGTTGAGGAGACCGCTGGCGGGGGCCTCAAGAAACACGTACCTGGAAAAGAAGAGCAGCCCAAAAAAGTCTTTGGTACTCTGACGAAACCAAGAAAAGGTGAGATTTCTTTTATTATTTATGTAAGAACAGGCAAAAATGCCAAAATCAGGGGCGGATTAACCATAAGGCAAAATAGAGAATTTGCCTGGGGTCCCTTTCTCAAAGTCACAAATTTTCTAACAATAATAAAATTTTAAAGAACGAAAAAGTTGAGAAAATGATAACAATTGCAAATTATTAAAAAATTTTGAGTAATTCAACATAGAACGCAAATTAGTTATTAAATATGAGTTTAATGATAAATTTGTTTATTAAAAAGATTAAACGATTGAGTATATCTGATAAAAAAAACAATTAAAAATATATTACTTTATCGAATTTAGCAATTTTTTTAAATTTCTGCAATATTTATTGCTCGATCTCATGAATCAATTTTAAATAAAAATTTTTGAAAACAGAATTATTGAAATGAACTTAGTGACTTTAGTTATATTATAACGTATTAAAAGTAAAATTTTTAGAGAAGGTATGAATTCAGATTTTATTTCAAAAACAAGAAGGGCCCTATAAATTTATGGTTGCCTAGGGCCTCTCTGAGGGTTAATCCGCCCCTGGCCAAAATTGTAATTACAAGTACAAAGGTTGATACATGAATTAAAGATTTTAAACTTCTAAAAATGAATAAAAAATGATTTATTCATAATTTTTAAGTTCTCTATCTCAAAACATCTGTTTTTAAAATCACAATTTTCCAATTTTTTTTTAATCTTTGGACTTTTAATTCATCAAACTTTTGAAGTTTTCGGTTACATATTTTTCATTTTTGTAATTTTATATTCACATGCACAAAAATATAATTTAATTTCAGTGATGTCTAAGTCACTGTTTTCTCGAATTTTTTTTTTTATTTTTGAGTATTTAAACTTGGAAATTTTGAATATCGTGATTCGAATAAAATTGCTTTATTTGTTATTTTTTGCAGGTGGTATTTGTTAAGTTTTTAAAATAAATATTAAACGAAATTAACTAATAATATCAAAGGAAATAATGCTATTTTGAATTGATTTATTTTGTTTAGGACCAATAGTAGTTGATGTTGAATCATCAGATGATGAACCATTAAGCGACCTAGCAGGAAAGACCAAGTTAAAGGGAACAGATGACACGCCTGCAGACTTCCCGAAAACAAAAGATAACAAGTAAGTACTGCTTTTCCTAATCAGTATAAATGAGAAGGTTTAACACTTTTTGAATCATTAATTATTCCACTTCTGTTTAGGGAATTTTAATTTTTAAAAAACTGCAACTGCATGTTCTAAGCTTAAGTACACTTTGATGATGAAATAGTTTTGAAACCAGGTTACGGATTATTGTATGTACAGCGGAATTAAACTTTGAAATATTTATAGAAAACACGGTTGTAAACTTCATAGGTGATATTTTTGATTAATTTATCATTCCGAAAGGGATCAGTTATAATCCAGTGATTTACTGAATTATGGTATAAAAAATGGTGTACATTGGGAAGCTTACCTTACAATGGAGGAAATTCATAATTGAAACCACTTCCAAACTTAGAAAAAATTGATTGTTTTTAGTAAATATACCAACAAAAATCAAATCTGCAAAAATTGGAACTTGACATTCGAAAATCAGTGTTTTATTCTTAGAGTAAAAATTTCTGTTGTTTCAGAAAAATTAGAGTAATTGAAATTAATTTTTGACAATCTACTATTGACACTTCTATTGTAAAACAATTAAAAATTGAGCATTGTAAAAAATGGAAAATAATAACTACGGAACTGTAACGTTTTCAATAGCTTTAAAGCACAAATTTTAATAGTTGAATGAAAAATATGAAAAGAATCAGAATTTGCAATGATTTGTTCAAGTAACTGAAATTCTGAGTGAAATGGTAGACATCAATTGAGAATTTTCATTTTTAAACACGAATAACTAACGAATACCATGCCAACATCAAAAATGATGAAATTTCCATATTTTTAAATTAATACTTCAATTTGATCATGATCATTTCATCATGATGTCATGTCATGATATGGCATCATATGACGCGATGATGACATCATGATGACATACATATGCGGAAGCATTGGTACGTCATATGACATCCATGATCACGAACAATCATGAATGTGTACTGGAATATGAAGTAGATTCAAATATTTTATATTTATATTTACACTCTAATATATTAATATTAACATGATTATGACAATTCTTATACATTTCTATGGAAGAGAATGAATTTAAATTACATTAAATAATTATAAAAAATCATTCATACTTTTGAATTATTATTATGAGTGATAAATTATATGAGAATACATTATAGTACATAATTTTTCTAAACATTACATATTGTACTGTGAATTTTGAAAAGTTATTTTTCAGATGATCATTTTATAATTAATAGAAACAGAAAAGAAATGTACATCAAAAACAATAGATACCAATATTGTAAAATATATTTTATTCAAAGAATTCAGTTTTTCTTTTTTTTTTTTTAATTAATGATTTTAAATATTTGGGTGGGTTTTGGAAATAAGGAATTTAGTTGTACGATTCTCGACGGATAAATATTGTTGCCAAAAAAAAGTGAACATTCATAAATAAAGAAGGCGAAAAGAAAGAACCTGAAAATTTAGATAATTCAATATTTCAAACTGCAAAAGTTACTTAGTATTCTATGAAGTATGTTTTAATGGTGAAAAAATCGCAAAAAAATCATTGTTGAACCAACATTTAGATTGAAATAGTAAAAATTAATGTACGAAAGAAATTCAAATTGTATACTTTTAAATTATAAAAGTGATTATTCCGACTTTTCATTTGTGATAATTCTCCTAAATTTTACAATTATAAAAATTTAATGAGAAAAAGTTTCATAGAATTGATATTTTAAAATAAATATCATTCCTGAAAAAAATCACTGCTTGAAGTTGAAAATTCAAAGAATACAGTACATTGAACTTCAAAATTTTGGATTACAAAAAAAGAATTGATGTTTTTCATTTTCAATGCATGAAAAAATCAAGATCACTATTACGACTAAGTACTTCTCTGAAGTTAAAATGTTAAATCCACGAAGTATCAAACTTTAACATACATAACCTTTTAATAATTAATATAGCTTATGACAAAAAAAAACATAAAATTTGTAAAAAGAAATTCTACTATTTCGATTTCATGTAGAAAAAAATTATAATACTCTAGACAAGTATTTTTTGATAAATACTCCTCTTCTCCTGACCGAAAAAAGAGGACAAAAAATAGTCCTCTCACAGTCATCTCTGGTAAACTATTTTTTAAAGTATAATTTCAGAAAAATACTGTCATTTTAATACTAAAAAATTGTTTTCATAGGCGGATAATTACTCCCTTTGCAAAATTGAAGTGATGAAAGTTCATATTTCAATCGCATGATTAATAATTATTCATAAATTATATCTCACGGCAAAAAGTCTCGTCGACAGTTTGACAATCCTGCTTAGATGTGCTGAGGCGCGGGAAATTCGAAAATAAAAACGTTTCGATTTTGTTGACTTATTTATAATAGAGGCGATATTTTTGTTAATATGTGTATCTATTTTAACAATATATAATGTATCATCTTTATAATATTTCTATTGTATATAATATATCTAATATATTTATATAATATAATAACATTTTTTTACATTATATTATAATATCCCAGTAAACATTCGTGATTATTCGTGATCATGATCCCAGTCATATGTGACGCGGTTTCTAGAAGAAGGACCTAACAACCAAAACAGCGTTTCGAGAAAAACGCGTTTAAAGTTTCAGTCTCGAAAGCAGATAAATCGATGCGTATTTTTTTCCTTCCTTTCCTACTTTCTACGCAATTCTTGGACGAAATAGGCGTGAACTAGAAGATTTCATTAATGATTCGACACAATGAAAATACAAAGGGACTAGAAGAAGTTTGTCATTGCTCAGTTGTGTGTTGCATGACGAGGATGGTTCCATAAATTAAAAGATCGAAAATGTTGACTAATTATTAAAGCAAAATTTTTTAGACCGATGTAGTTCGACGATGTTTTCAACAATAAGAATGTAAGTAACAATAGAAATCTTGGAATTCTCTAAAGAATTGATTATAATAATTGTAATAAATAAACTTGTAGTTCCTGATAAAGGCAAAAGAATGGGACCATCTAAGCTTTTGATTGATTGTTAGTTCGACGATGTTTTTAAGAATGTAAGTAACAATATAAATCTTAAAGTGTCACTAAAAATAATTGTAATGATTGTAATAAATAATTGTGTAGTTCCTGATGAAGGCAGAATATATGCCGAAAGATAGATAAAATTGTTGTTTTTATTGAAAATTGACTCCATAAGTGATCGTTGTGAAGAAAAATTTGGTCAATACAAAGGGACCAGTTTCCGAGGGACCGTTAGGTACGGACACCTAAGCAAGTAGAGTGAGACAGCGATGCTTTAGCCAGATTTTACCGAAAATATTATTGGAATACACATTCAGAAAAAAATTTATCCTGAGCTTAATTTTTATCGTAGAAACGCGAGACTGGCTGCAAATGAAAGATAATGATTTACTCCATCGACCTATGTAAAAATCTCAAAATCGAGGTTTTGATCGTTAGGTCCCTTTCTAGAAACCACGTCACATATGATGTCATATCACGAATGATATCATGATGACATGCATATGCGGAAACACATGTATGTCATCATGACATCATGATGACGAATAATCACGAATGTTTACTGGGATGTCATGATAACATACAGGTGTCTCCTTTAGACTATATAATACATGGACTGCTACTCGCAAGAAAAAAACCGGTCAAACATGAAAGGTGAGAGTGACGTCACAGGGCCAATGGCCGACAGCTGAAACGTTACCTGTGTTTATGTTTACTTTTGAAACATAGTTGTGAAGAGTTGTTTTTTATTGTTTGAAGTAATGATGTGAATTGAGCTGAATGTGATTTACGGTGAATCAGTAGGAGGAAAAAAAATCGATGTAATAATGTGATTCAGTGACTGAAAAAATGTCTAATTTTTGCCTGGTTTGCAGGAAGGTTAAGTTTCACTTATTTAACCGCTTCTTTTACTTCCCCGCGTTTTCCAAGTGATGTTTTAGAAACATTTTATTCTTTGCTGCAGCTTTTAAGTAATTTTCTAACAACTCGAAAAAATTTGTAAACATGGGGCGAAAATAATAAGTATAAGACTAGTAGGCCCCCGGGGGATTTTGTGCCTAGATACGGGCTTGGTTGGCCCTGTGACGTCACTCTCGTCCGACATGTTTGACCGTTTTTTTCCTGCCGGGAACAATAGGCAGTAGCAATCCATGTATTATATGCGGAAACACCTGTATGTCATCATAACATCATGATCACGAATAATCACGAATGTGTACTGGGATATTATGTTATATTATATTATATCGCATTATATTAGCTTGGATTCTAATAATAATGATGATAATAATAATAATAATCCAAAGTAAAATTCGCAGAACGAGTCAAAGCGTCGTCGTGGGGCAGTTGCATACGCAGAGTTTCGCCGTGAATCGGGCCCAGAGGGAAAGCCGGTTGCTGGCGACGAAACAGCAGCAACAGCAACAGAACCTGGGTGGCAGTGGCGTAGCTTCCGGAGCGACGGGCAAAGACCGTCTCCGCGGGAGTTCCGTCCCCAGCGGCGACTCTTTGAGCGAGACGACGACGACCATGACGCGGCGCTCCGTGCGTCAGAGCACCGCCTCACCGCTCGGCACCCCAGCCGGTAACACGCGCGGCGCATCGCGTTCCTTGGAAGACGTTAACAGAAGAAAAACACGCAGCGGAGCTGGTGAGTAACGTGGCTCAACGGCATGTGCGACATTTACGGATTCCTGGATTGGTTACTTTTTTTTCTAATATCGAATTTTTTTTTTCAAAATGGTGAATTTCAGGGATCAGGAAATCGAAGAGATTGGAGACATTCAGAAAACGATTCTGAATGGGGATAATAAAATTCTAGTCGAGTTTTATGATAACGAAGAAAAAACAGATGTATTAGTAATTGTGTTTACATAGTGGTAAGTGGTTATTGTCATTGTGGCGTTAAAATAATGATGAAAACTAACGTTACCATCCCGAACTCGTTTTTTCTTGCCTTTGAAGAGTTTCTTTGCAAGAGCAAGAGAATCCGAGTTTGTGGTGTATTTTTGAAAATGCATCTTCAAGTTGGATATTGTGTCAGCCAGGGAGATTCGTACATTGGATTTTGGTTATTTTTTCATTTCTAAGATGTGAATACATTTGAATTCGTACTATTCATTCTTTAATGGATAGAAATGTTGACGATTACAATAAAAACAATGAAAGTGTACAAATGTAAATTTAAAAAAAGTGCAAATAAAGTAATGTGAGTAAAATATAATTTTTAATAACAATATGACATGTATAGAGATGCAGAATGACCGATCATCTTTTGCTTTTGGTCAATTGACAGTTAATTTTTAACATTCAACTTTTGTAAAAATTGACCGTCATTGGCCAAAACAAAAAAATGACAGTCATTTTGCATCTCTAAACATGTATGAAAAAAAAATTAACAATGTTACTTGTTATCGACGAGAAGGTAATTTCACATAAAATACTAATTGAACTATTCTTTATAAAAAAGAAAGAAATTGGGAAACTTGAGTAAACCTGATTCCTTGTATATGAAGCTTATGCTTGTATGTATTTAGAGTATATAGACATTCAAAATTCCTAACATTTTACTCGATTTTAAAATTGCATGTAATTTCGAAAATCTTGCTAAGTTATACCATGATAAAGTTGAAATTCATATTTTCCTGAAATATTTCATGAGTTTTTGTTAATTCTTGACATTTTTGGTGTAACTATATTCGAATTTGTACCATGTATCTGTCCATGGATCCAAATTTACAAAAATGTAACAAAAATTATGCATATTCATATAATTTCAAATAACAATATAGATCAAAGAAATAAAAAAGCATTGATTATTTACAATAACATAGATTGCGCATTCAACAATTATTAATAAAAAAAATATTAATTATGAAAACATGCTCTTTTGAGTTTCTCAATAAAGTTAAATTTGTATTTGCACATTTGAAATAGTTAATCCGAGTCCTGAAATTGTATGTAATTTTAAAATCTTGTAAAATTATACCATCATACAATTAAAAGTTCTTGAAACGTTTTATAACGTTTTGGAAAACTTATGTTTTGCATTTAATTATAGGACGCCGTACAAAGGTTTAGAAAAATTTTGAAATTTCTTGAAATGGAATCAGAAATTTCTTGAATTGAAATTTGAAATTTCTTGAAATGAAATTTGAAATTTTTCCAAATGAAATTTGAAATTTCAAAAATGCATTTGACCCCATCAAATTCTAAGTTATTTTTTGGAATTTTTCATTTTTAACTGACAAAGTCAATTTTTATTTTCAATATGTAAGCTTCTAAATATATATTCAAGATGAAGTATATAAAACTTTACATGACTCTAAGAGAACATGTCTTCTCTTGACAAGTACCTTAACAGAATTTTTGGTTTAAGAATCCGAATAAAACTCATTTGAAGTACCAGATTTGAAGTATAATGTGTTGGGAATTTCGAATTTGGCTCTTTTTGCAGTTGTTTGCTTACTATAAGATTATTATATATTTATATTTACATTCAGTATCGTGTAAAAAGTTTAAGCGTACGCTCAAAACTCAGAAGTAAATCTCGTAAAACTCGTTTTTTCTTACCTTCAAGAAATTATTCCCGTTCTTCTCTCATGGATTCACGTTATCAGGGGTGCAAAAATCAGGGGAAATGGAAGAAAAAAAAGTAAAAATCAGCGAAGCATTTTGGAGCGAGAAAAAAATTTAGTACAATTGGAGTTTGTAGAATATTGTCATCATGCCAATAACCATTAACAGTTCACGATTTATTTTCTACAGAATGTATATTAAATTTAAAAAAAATTATGCAAGGCTACCCAGTAAAATCCGTGATTATTCGTGATCCTGATGTCCTGGTGACGTACCACTGTTTACGCAAATGTATGTCATCATGATGTCACTTATGATGAAATACATATGCAGGGACAGTGGTACGTCATCATGGCATCATGATCACGGATAATCACGAATGTTTACTGGGAACTATTATTACCTAGTAAACATTCTTGATCATTCGTGATCGTGACATCATCTACGCAGACACATGTTGGTGCATATGTATGTCATGATGATTTCAAGTCATGCCATCACATCATATGATGTCATTATGATGACGTTATATGATTTAATGTCATAATGATGTCATGGCATGACATGACATCATGATGACATACATATGCACGAACATGTGTCTGCGTACATGATGTCATGATCACGAATGATCGAGAATGTTTACTAGGTTAATGCACTCTGTTGTTTTTTAAATTAAATGATAAATGTTGAATATTCTCAGGCATTTTTGATTGGGAAATTTCTATAATTGATCTGCTTTCATTGCAAATTGAAATTGAGCTGCAAATTTTTGCTCAATTGTATCAATGACTTTAATTTAAACCTCGTTTTGAGGTTATTGATGATAAACAGGAATCCGTTAATGTTCCACATCGTCTTAACACATCGCATTCGTACCATCATCAATGACACGAATCGACTCCACGCGAGACTGTCCCAGTGCTCACGATCGGTCCGTTTACTGTTGCTGTGATAAGTGTGCATTCTAAGGGAACATATTATTCATAATGCGGACGTTGCTCGTTTTTTGGAAAAAAAGCAAAAAAAAAAACAAAAAAAAAGATAGAAGAAGTAACAGTAAAGAAAGAAAAAAAAGATAATGATGATAATTATGGTAACGGCGTGTAATGGTAAAATACAAAAATAACCTGGAGTTTTTGGAAAAGACTTTGTGACCGTTTTTTCGATTGTGACAAGTTGGCGTTTATTTCGTGACGTTGACAAAAATTCCAGGATATAGGTCGTTTCGAATATCCATATATCGCACATTAGACTTGAATCACTGATTTTCCTTTAGGATTGTTTCGATTTTTTGTAATTTAAAAAACTCGTGAGATGAATTTTCTTGATAAATTTGTTTATGAATGATAAGATAAAATTGATGATCGTTTGTGGGTGAAGTGGGAGTTATTTATTTTGGTAGTTTATGGTGAATTGTACAAAATTGATTCATGTGGGTTTTATTATTTTCTTGGGCGTTAAAGGAAATTGATTTTTAACTCTCTTGATTCCTTGGAGTGATTTTTCACTCTTAGAGTGAATTTAACTCTAGTTAGAAAGGAACCTTACTAGAATTTAAGAGTGAAGTTCAACTTTTCTGAGAGTGAAAATTCACTCCAAGGAATTTAAAGAGAAGTTTGGGAAATATTGAATCTATTTTGAAAATAAAAGGTAAATGAAAATGGATACACTAATTTTATAAAAAGTTTAATATCTTAATTAAAAGTTTGATTACCTTACATTTTTTTTTTTTTTTTCGAAAGCAATATTAAACTCAAGTCAAATTGGAAAATTATTTTGTACAAAATGAGAATGATTTTACTCGTTTCAATTTGAAGTTTTGATTTCGTAAAGTTTTTTGTTATTCGAAAATCAATAGTAAATTATCTTGAATATTAAAAAAAATTATTGTGAGTTATGAGAAAAATTTAATATTATCAATTACGTACAATTGAAATAAAAGATATTTCAAAAAAAGGTAGTCAATAAAAACAAGATTTTGACTGTGAAAATGACAAAAAAAAATACCATGCTTTCGAAATTTTTTCCAACATAGATTTCTTTTAATTTTGTTTTAGTTAGTAAAAAAAAATCTTCAAATCGTTTTTTCACGTCATTTTGCTTAATGAGCCTTACCAAAGTCTTAGCTTTAATTATCATTCGAGTTTAAAAAAAATTCTATATCGATAAAACTTTAACGTTAAGTTGACGTTTGTTTTTCTAACAAATTCTCTTACGTAATGTAGAAATTTTCATGTAAAAATTGGCTCACTACTTAAAATTAGTTAAATTCACTTACACGATACTCGAATTTATTGAAAAAATATTCGAAATTGAAAAACTCGCACGAGTTTACAAGTTTGAAAAAATCATGAATGAGATTGTCGCACCAGTGAAAAAATTGGTAGCGTTTAAGATCTGATTTGCGATATATATGTCCCTCCATATTTTTTACATACGCAAACACCACTCATCCATGCCCATTTATGGTAATTTTTTTCCAAGGGGAATGGTACACACGTCAATATTTTCTATATTTAAAATTTCTAAAAATGTTGGATGTATGCTTGTTGATGGAATTTCTATTGATATTTTTAATTCAATTCGAGAAAACATAAAAAACTTGGAAAAAATTTTATTCGTATGTTGATCAAATTATGATTTGTGTGTTTTACGTAATCCTTATAGAATCAACAAATAATTAAAAACAATAATAAAGAAAGTTCACAAGTTGATTGATCCATAGTAATATATTTTATCAATCTTTTTAGGGTAAACAAGTTAATTAATAAAGAGACGTAGGCTGAATGGGCCTTTTGTGGAAAATCATACTGATACAAATTTCGAAGTCAGAAACATCATATTTTAATATTCAAATTTTCACTCTTTGAAGATTTTATTTTCATGGTTAATATTTTGATTTGCGGTTAACTTCTAAAATTCGAAATTCCAGAATTCTAATTCCAGAGTACAGATTTCTAAAACAGTCCACCAAAAATTTTCTTTTGTTCATGTAATTTTGTTTTACAAATTTTCTTGATACGATTTACATGGAAGAAGTTTTTTGTAAAAAACAAATTTTGTTTCGAGCAATAAAATATTCAGAACACAGGTTCTTACATAGTTTTTATGCCTTCTGTGGAAAATGAGGAAGAATCAAATTCGGATGTAAATCCATTTCTATCATTTAAAAATTTACTTTTTCAATAAAAAATTTTTATATTAACACCTAATACTTTGAGAGTTTGGTATTCTCGAAATTTTGCTCAAATCACTAAATTTTTTAAATGTATAATCGTTCAGATCTTGAAAAATATTTTTTTTTGTCTTTATTCAAAATTCAACTTTAATTCTTGAAAATCTAGTAACTCAAGGATTTTTTAAAATTTGTTTCGTTCTAGAATTCTTATTATTCTACTAAAATCTTCAAGTCTAAAACATATTAAGCGGATACTTATTTTATCTAAAAAAAAGTCCTTGTAACAGATTTTATTTTCAGAGTTTATGTTTGAATTTGTGTTCTGAAATTTGAAAGTTTAAAATTCAAATTCCAGAGTAGAGATTTTGAAAACAGTCGACAAAAATTTTTTCTTCGTTGAAGATAGTTTCATTTAATAAGTTTTTTTTATTATGATGTACTTTTTAATATTTTTTTGTGGAAAAACAATTTTTTTCCACATTATTATATTCTGAATAAAAGACTTTTTTCCAATTTCCATGATTTTTGTGGAAAATTACGAACATTTAAAATTGCATGCATATGAATCATTTTTATCATTCTGAAAATTTATTTTTGCAATCAGAATGTGGCTTTGATAACTAAAAGTTTTGAAATATACAATCTCTCAGATATTCGAAAACATTTTATTTTCTTTCTATATTTTAAATTTTATTTTATTTACTAGGAATTGAGTTGATTTAGGATTTTTTAAGATTCGTTTTTTTTTTTTTTTTTTTTTTTTTTATATATATTTATTTCACATCAGCCTATTTGAATTTCCAAGCCTAAAACATAATATCAGAATTTTCATTTTTTTCAATGACGGTTTTTATTCTTCAGAAATATTTTTTTTTGGTTTATATTGTAATAAGCGTTTAATTATTGAAATTTTAAAGTTTATAATATTACATTCTTCGAATTCCAGAGTAAAGATTTTTAAAAACAGTCCAAATATATTTTTTCTTTGATAAAGATTTTTTTGACAAGTTTTCTTATTATGATATACTATTTCAAAAAAATTTGTAAAAAAAAATATTTTCGAGCGTTAATATAGAGAATACAGACTTTTTTTTCTTCTGTGGGTGAATATTATAAAGATTGAAAACTGCACTTGAATCATTTTTATCATTCTAAAAATTTTGAAGTATATAATCTTTCAGATATTCGAGAAAATTTTCTTTCTGCTATATTCAAAGTTGGACTTCAATTCTTAGAAATTCAATCAAGCTATTCGATTTTCCAAATCTGGAACATAATATTTGAATACTTATTTTAACAATGAAATTCTCCATTTGTAAAAAATTTCATTTCCAGAGTCCATATTTGAATTCTCTTTAAATTATTAAAATTCAAAATCTAAAACACAGATCAGAAAGTTTGATTTGACAAGTTTTCTTGTAACGATTAATTTTTTTAAAGTTTCTATGAAAAAAAATAGAATTTCAAACATCAACTTATTCAGCATACAGACAATTTTCGTTATTGTGTATCGCACCCATGACCGTGATAGAACCAGGAAATATTGATGATATTCGTACGATTCCTCTTGGAGAAAAAACAAAAATAGAAGGCACCAAAGAACTCAGATCTACCAAGAAAAACAACGGTGAACTTTCCTGCCAGGAGATGGCAGTACAATCACAATTCCGGTTTTCGACCAATAGTATTCATAACTGCAAGACAAGTGACCGTGACGAGTACTTCTCTGTCTCCTTCTTACACATTACAAGGATATATGATTGCTTGCAGAGCACCCGTATGGAAAATCTTGTAATTCATGAATTACAGACTATTACAACCGGCAGGGTAGATTCCGACTGTACCAGTTGATCATCCAGATCATTTCGTTTGAATAATTACCAAAGTCTCAGTGTTGGAGTTGAAGTTCTATATGAATCTTTCATAATTGTAATCACTGAAAGTACATTTAATAAGTTAAATGCCAGAGAAACATAAATTATATATTTCCTGCCAAGAAATGATCAGGTTGATCAGCTGGTAGAATAGGGATCTACCCTGCCGGTTGTAGTAGTTTTGTGATTCATGAATTACAGACTATTACAAGATTTCCCATAGGGACTCTGGTGTCTGGTGGTCGCGTCTGACCTCCACCACGAACTCTGCGTAGAAGCTCAAAAACGCGTACGTTGTTCTTCTTTTGGTAGATCTGAGTTGTTTGAAAGAACATAATGAAAATGAGAATGAAGAAATAGACAAGCTCGTGTGTACAAGCGGAAAAAAACGATTTTTTAGTGACGGCAGAGACGACAGCGGAGCAGGCGAAACGGAGGCGATTGTCTCGGGAAAACAAATGACCTTCGGATAGCGACCTTGACAGTGATTAGCTAGTGCTGGTCAAGGCCCGGGTTCTCTGTTTGGTTGTTGTCTGTCGCTGCTCCTTTATCGGTGTGTCACTGCGTGGCTGGACCCCACCTGGTGAATTCCCCGCATTTTCCTAGCGCACAAACCGCGAAGACGACGAGCTGTTGTTGTTCTTGTTGTTAAAAACCCACCTATTCCCAGTCTGGGCACCATCCACTACCACTACCACACGTACGGCAGGATTAAGGAAAGCTCGACATTATTTTTTTTTTTTTTTTTTTTTCAATATTTTATTTCCCTTTTATTTTCCCTTCCTACGAGCCCTCCTTCGATCTCTCGTACGTACCGACAAACAAGCTTTTTTTTTTTTATTGCATCTTTGTTTGAAATTGAAGGCTGGGAATTTCGAAATGCCATTCCTTCAGCAATGTAGTTGATATTAGGTTGATGTTGACAGTAATAATATTCGTGGTTTTGGAAGATTTAGATATCATCATTTATTTGATAAAGTTATTATTTGTTGTGGAATTTTTATTATTCATTGGTTTTCAAGGTGAGGAGTTTGTTATGAGATTTTTATTAAGGGTGTTTCATTGATTTGGCGAAAGGGGTGTGAATTTATTTTTTTTTGAAGGGGGTGATTTGAAAGTTGAGAATGTTTTCTAATTTGAAATATAGTAAATTTGGGGATTGGAACTTTAGAAAGTAAAGTTTTGGCATATCAATTAGAAAAAAAAATAAATAACTAGCATGTGTATCCAATATTTTTTTAATTCTATAAAAATAATGAATTCTCAGAACTGGATGCTTTCATAAAATTTTATAAATTCAGAAAATTGAAGAGAAGAGCTCATTACAATCTTTGTAAGAACCTAAGAACTGGAATTGTTTGAATTGGTTATAGTATAAAAATATTTTCAATATTTCAGTTTAGGGATTTGAATTGTTTGACAGAAAAATTTTTATTAACATTTTTTATATAAAAACTTCAAAAATTGAAATTTTCTGATCCGAACACATTTATGAAAATATAAAATTAGAGAAAATCCAAGAGAATGAAAAATTAAAATATGTGTAAGAACTTGAGGACTGGAAATATTTAAATTATTCATATTATACATAAATTTTGTTATTCATATTATAAATAAATTTTGAATTTTTAATTAAGGGTGTTTCATTGATTTGGCGAAAGGGGTGTGAATTTATTTTTTTTGGAGGGGGTGATTTGAAAGTTTAGAATGCTTTCTGATTTGAAATATGATATTCAAAATTTGGGGATTGGAACTTTAGAGAGTAAAAGTTTTGGCATATAAATTAGAAAAAAATAAATAACTAGCATGTGTATCCAATATTTTTTGGATTCTATAAAAATAACGAATTCTCAGGACTGGACGCTTTCATAAAATTTTATAAATTCAGAAAATTGAAGAGAATAGCCCATTACAATCTTTGTAAGAACCTAAGAACTGGAATTGTTTGAATTGTCTATAATATAAACATATTTTTAATGTTTCAGTTCAGGGATTTAAATTTTTTGACAGAAAAAAATGTCTACAAACATTTTTTGTATAAAAACTTCAAAAATTGAAATTTCCTGATCCAAATACATTTATGAAAATATAAAATTAGTGAAAATTGAAGAGAATGAAAAATTAAAATATATGTGAGAACTTGAGGACTGGAAATATTTAAATTATTCATGTTATGAACAAACTTTGAATCTTTGGACTTTGAATTGTACATAAAAAATAAATTTTTTAATACACAAACTTGAAAACTTTGCATTTTCCTTTGACAAGTTTCAAAACTAGCACAAAAATGTAAAAAAGTCCTAGATCTTTGAAATGTCCCAAAATTTTTTGTCTATGAAGAACTAACTCTATCGATGTATTACAAATTTTGATAATTTACGATTGGCAAATGAAAACAACACAAAAATTTTGAAAATTTATAAAAATTACTCGGAAATCAGTAATGGAAATGCTTAAAGATTCATGAAATTATAAAATTTAAAAAAAACTGAAGAAAATAATAAATAACATTCATTTAAAAACTTGACATTTTTCATTGACAAATTTCAAAACTTGCACAAAAAATTAAAAATTTCTAGATGTTTAAAATGTCTCAAAATTTTTTGCTTTTGAAGGATTTGGCACTATTAGAATGCTATAAATTTTGATAATTCACAATTGAAGAATTAAAACACCGCAAAAATTTAAAAAATCTATCAAAAATTACTCGAAAATCAGGAATGAAAGTACTTTAAGATCAATAAAATGATAAAATTAAAGAAAATTGAAGATTATAATAAATAACAATCTTTGGAAGAACGTAAGGAAGAACTGTTTGAATTGTTTGTATTATAAACAAATTTTGAACATTTGAATAAAGAGATTAGAATCATTAAACATAAAATTGTCAGTACACTAAAAATCAATATTTTTACATAAGAACTTATAAACTTGGCGTTTTTCTTTTAAAATTGCTAAACTTACTGAAAAAAGTTAAATAGTTTCCGATATCGAAAATGTTTTAAATTTTTTTATTGAATACTTTGACACCATTCGACCATTATAAAGTTTTGAAAATTTATCAAAAGTCCATAAAATGCAAAAAAAATTGAAGAAGATAATAAATTACACTTTGTGTAAAAACATGAGAACTTGAACTATTTAAATTATTTATATTATAAACAAATTTTGAATATTTCAATGTAGGGATTTGAATATTTGGATATGAAAATGTCAAACTAAAAATCAACATTTTTAATGCAAATACTTGAAAACTTATTTTTTTTTTTTTTTTATTTCAAATATTCAAAACTTAATCAAAAAAGTTGAAAAGTTCTCAATTTTTCAAAATGTTTAAAATTTTTTTTAGTGAAGACTGGCACCATTTCCTTATTATAAATTTTTATATTTTAAAATTGGGAAGTAAAAACACCAAAAAAAAAAATTTTTTTTATTGAGGAATGAGAATAATAAACAATTCAATTACAAAAATGCTTGAATAAAAATCTTTAAGATTGTTAGAGCAAAGATAAAAAAAGTTGAAACAGCAGCTCGAAAAAAAATAGAAATCTTTTTTTTTTGTGTTTTTTCATTGTTTGGTGCACTACACTTTCAAATATTATGTTCTTAACTTTCAATGTCACGAAATCACTCCAAAAATGCAAGTATTATAAATAACAGAAACAAAATATCAACTGCAATCTTTTACATGTACCCTCGCCCTGACTAAATTAATTAATAAATTTTGAAAAACCGTCGTTATACTGCCAACAATTTCGCGATTGCGTTTTCTGTGTTGCACTTTTCCTCCCCATCCCCCCTCCCTCCCCATTCTCCACTTATGAAAAAATTATTGTAAAAGGAGAATAATTATATATTTGTTTGTTGTTTTTTTTTTTTTTTTTTTTTTTTTCAAATCGACGATCTCAGACGACTTTTATAGTCCCACATCACAGACCGTTTCCTTATCGAAAAATTTGTATCATAGATAAAGAAATCAAGGATTTATATTGTATGAAAGAGAGAAAAAAACAAGGCAAACAAAATACGAGATTGAGCAATTTTGCGGAGATAGTTCAATCACGTATTTTCGTAACAAAAAAAAAAAAAAAAAAAAAATGTTTGTGTATATAGAAGAGTGGTGTAAATAGAGAAAACATTTTTCGATATCACTTTAGGTTTCGATATTTAGTATGTGTACTGTTTTTTCTCCTTTTTTTGTAATTAATTTATCAGAGCCAAGAAGTTGCTTGTGTTTACAGTGTATATAGTATATAAATATATATATATATATATATATATATATATATATATATATATATATATATGTATGTATATATATATTGTGGCGGAATTTCCTTTTTTTCTTTTTTTTTCGTATTTTTTTTTCTCGAATAATGAAGTTCAAGGTCCACGCTCGATATTGTGATGGGATGATGTGTAATTTGTACAAGTGTAGGGAAAAATTGCCAGCTTTTAATGGATTTTATATAACCCCTTTATTCTCCTCCAATTTTTCCTTGTCTTAATTATTATCGTGCGAGATGTCATTAATTTGTAAAATACTTTTTCTCCTTGGCATATTCGTCGCGACATAATTATGTTATGATTCAATTTATTGACCACTACGACTACATCATTGTATAGATCATAGTGAACAAATATCATGGCTTCGCGTGTAAATACGGAGATGAAAGAAAATCATGGGATTTTTATTCGGAGGGAACGCAAAGGGCTCGGGGGGTTTTTTATTTTTTTCTCTTGGGGAAGAAAAATTGCGAGTTCAGAAACGCCGCGGGCCCTTTGAATTGCCGATGGAAAATATTGTATCTTGTATGATGAGGACCTTCTTCGATAATAATATTGGGAGGGCTCGCGATTTTTTGCTGACACATTTGTATTTTTAGTATAACATGAATATAAATAGGAGTGAGGTAAAAATGGTCGATAATAATCCACGTGGAGTATGTAAAACAAAAAGTAAAAGAATATTAGATACCATATTATATTTGTAGAAAGGAAAACAAATCGAGCACGTGAGAAAGAAATTGCGCTATTATAACGGAGAAAAAAAATATTACGATTATATTATTATTCTATTATTACACAAAGTGAATACACGACATAGTAATTTGCTAATTGTACCTTTTAATAATTACTGTAGACACTTTGATGATGAAGGTTTTTTTCTTGTTATTAATTATTAATTATCATAGACTTACAGAAAATGAAAAAAGTGTTATAAAAAAAATTTTCATAGTTGTCTTGTGTTTACCCTCCGTTTTGTTTGTTTTATTGGTGTGTTTTTTGGGTTTTGTTTTGTTTTTTTGCGCCCGATGGAGTTACGAATAGGGCGTTTTTTTTTTTTCAAGAAAAAAAAGTTGTTGAAAAAGTGCTGCAACATAATTTTGAGGACTCACTTTTGGTCGAATGGACGTTTGTGTCGATTTGCACATGTGTAAGTATGTACTGTACATTTTCAGTATTTTGCCAATAATAAATCCTTAATGTTGAGATTTTATTTTTGATTAACTGACAATTTAAGTATGGAATTGCATAACTTGATTTTAAAAAAAAGTTTCAAACGTTTTTTGAAGGAATTACACGAACGAATGAGAATGTTAGAGAATCAATCGCAAGTCATTTTATGCACTGTCAAAAAAATACGGAAATGTCCTATACAATGGTACTGCAAATTTACTATTCTTTCATTTTTCACATTCTTGAAAAGGAAAATTTCATCGAAATATGGAATATTAGTATAAATAAACTGAAAAATTCCAACTGTTTATGGCAACACTATAGTAAAATTTCACCATAAGGTAATGGTTAATGACTTTCGTATCGGTACAGTAAAATTACCACAATTTTTTTTAGTGTGAGCCTGAATTTGAAAAAATTAAATTCTAGTTATTAATAAACAAATACCTCTGTTTCCGTCAAAGAATAAAATGTTTTTAATCCTATTTATAAATTGTTGATAAAAATACCATTTTACAATAATTAACATTTTATCTGTAAATTCCAGGCTGATAAGAAGAACAAAATAACGAAGAGGCAAAACCCTGCCGAAAATTTCCAATCGATTTTCCAATTGGTTTGTCTAATTTAGGAATCAATTGGATCCCCATTTGGAAATTCAATTAGACGCTTTAACTATATTTCTACAACAAAACTGATATCACAAATATAATAAGTTTTCCATTTGTAACTGTGGTTAAAGTGTTTGGAAAAGTATCTGATTTTTCAGGTGGAAATAAACTTGATTTTTCAATTGGAAGAACCAATCAATTATCTATTAGGAAAAACCAATCGATTTCCCAATTGTAAAAACCAATTGGAATCCAATTTAATTTTCCAATTGGAAAATCAATTGGATTTCCACTTCGAAATTCAGTTAGGCACTGTAGCTATATTCTGACTAAAAAATAACGTCACAAATACGATTAGTTTTCTATTTTTAAATATAGTTGAAGAGCTTGAAAAAAATGTATTTGTATAATTGGAAATTCCATTGATTTTCCGATGAGACAAACCAATTGATTTTCCAATTGGAGAAACCAATCAATTTTTAATTTTGAAATTCAATTAATTAGTTAATTTTCCAGTTGGAATTCAAATTGTATAAACCAATTGAAAACCATTGGAAAAAAGCCATTTGTTCAGTTTGTTTTCCAATTGGAAAATCAATTGAATTCCCACTTGGAAATTCAGTTAGACACTTTAGCTGTATTTTAACAAAAAAACTAGACTTCACAAAAACAGTCAGTTTTTCATTTTTAAATTCAGTAAAATTGTTTTTAAATATATTTGAATTTCCAAGGGGAAATCCAATTGATTTTTCAATTGGAATCAAATTAATTTTACAATTGTACAAACCAATTGAAAACCATTGGAAAAACAGGCATTTTACCAGTTTGTTTTCCTATTTGAAGATCAATTTGACTCCCACTTAAAAATTCAGACGCTCGAAATATATTTTAACAAACAAAAAAAAATCTGAACTCTCCCATATAGTTAGTTTTCAATTTGCAAATGCAATTCAAGTATTTGGGAAAATATTTGAATTTCCAGATTAAAATTGAATTAACTTTCCAGTCCAAAATTTAGGAATCCAATTGATTGCAACATGTTGCATTGAACAGACTAATTGATTTTTCAATGGACAAACCAATTGATTTTTCAATTGGACAAACTAATTGATTTTTCAATTGGACAAACCAATTGATTTTCCATTTGAGAAAACCAATTGAGATTCCAATTGATTTTCCAGTTGGAAAAACGGCCATTTTTCTAGTTTGTTTGCCAATTGGAAAAACGATTGGATTCTCACTTGGAAATTCAATTTGACACTTGGTATATATTAAAAAAAAAAAAAAAACTGACGGCGTTACCAATATAATTAGTTTTCCACTTGTAGATGTAATTCAAGGATTTAGAAACATATTTGAATTTCCAGATGTAAATTGAATTTCTTTTCCAATTGAGAATCCAATTGATTTTTTAATTGGACAAACCAATTGATTTTCCATTTGAAAAATAATTGAGATTCCAATCGATTTTTAATTGAAAAAACCGATTGAAATTCCAATTGATTTTCCAGTTGGAAAAAGTATTGTAAAAACGGCCATTTTTCAGTTGTTTACCAATTGGAAAATCAATCGGATTCCCAATCGGAAATTCAATAAGACAATTAAAAGTATATTTTTACAAAAAAAACCGACGACGTTAGTTGATTTTCCAATTGGGGAAAAAAGCAATTGATTTTACAATTGAAAAAGTTATTTTATTTTAAAATTGATCTTTCTTTCGGATAAACCAATTATGTGGCTTCCCGCCATAATCGAGAAAGTCTCACATGCCATAACGTTTAAAATTTTATCAGGATATTATGTAAACTGAGTCTTATGGCACAAGTGACTTTCTCGATTATGGCGGGAAGTCACAGAATAAAAAACCACTGGAAAATCAGCCGTTTTTCCAGATGGTTTTCCAATCAGAAAACAAGTTGGAAATTTTCAGTTATTTGTTTATATTTTAAAACTAATTGGTTATTTATTAATAGTATTATTATCTCATTATATAAATATGTGTTATAAATTTTTAATATTTTTATTTTTAATTTTCGTATTTCATATTACACTCCGGAATGTCGTTTCTAAGTTTAAATGTTTGTTTAATTTTCTTCATAATAATTTTTTTATATATGCAAATATTAGACATAACTTTAACACCTTCAATATGTATTGTCATGTTATGGTTGAAGCAATGGAATGATTGTAAATGAATTAAAATTAATAAATAATATATAATATTTAGTTCATTGAGTTTATAATTAGCATAAATGAATAACATTTAGTAATTATTAATAATATTTATGATAATTTAAGCATAATAATAATTAGGTGTTATCATTATAATAATTGTTTATAAATCAAAATTCATCTGTATTTTTTTTTTCTAAATTTATCAATAAATTCTTTTAAACAATTACTGTTCATAACAATTTTCTGGAATATCAAAAAATTTTACTATGGTAAATTCCTTATTAAATAATTTCAAAGCTTTATCAAAAGCTGGATATATCTTTTGCAATTTTAGTTTTAAATCGCTCTATATTTCCCGCGTTTGTGCAAGAAGTCGCCATATTTCACGCATGTGAAAAACATCGTATCTCTCGGAATTGTTTTTTTTTCCTCTTCCGCTATTTGTCTTCTGTCCCGCTCAATTTCCATGCAAACACATTAAATAGAAAAAGAGAGAAAAATAACAGAAATTTCGCGGACGTGCGCACATATGATTTTAAAAGGACTGGAAAGGACATTTCAAGGTCGTTTGAAATCGGTCGATCACTTCTTGCGATTGACAATCCGTTATCCGCTGGCCTAGATTAAATATTCAGATAATGTAAACGTCCCAACCCGTGAATTGACATTTTATCAAGTTCACTAGACAATAATAATTTGCTTTCGCACGCAAAACGCGATGTTGTTCAAATAAAATGTGTGTTTCAATTCTCTCTTTTCACCGGAATTTCGCAACTTGAGCGAGTTGCGGATATGGTTGTATTTAAATTAGTAAATCAGGGTCATTACCCTTACTAAATCAGTCTCCCCATTAAAAAATTTAATGCGAATAATTAGGTATTGATAACTGTTATTGTTATATGATGACGCACGAGATAATTTTCTCCGCCCGAAACCCTGAATCATCAACAAAATATTATTCAAATTATTGGTACGTTTTTTATGTTTTAGTTTTGAGATTTGTTATTTTTAGAATTTTTCATGATGACTAATGTTTTGTGGCTTTGCAGACATGAATTGAAGGATTGAAAAACTGAAATCACGATGGATTCTAATGCCAAAACGGACCAAACTCCTATGGATAGTCTTAATCTTGCTTTAGTACAATGTTTCGCAGTTATTTTGTGCGGGTAAGATTTTGAAAATTTTTTTGGGATTATAGAATTCTGTTAAGCGCAGAGATTCAGGAAAAATAAGGGAAAAATGCATGCAAAATGAATAAAAAGTTTTAATTATTCATAATGGAAATTTAAATTATGAAGAAAAATAAAAAAGGGTTTCAAATCTCTCCCAAAATTCTGATAAAATCAACTAATATTTCATGTAATAATAGAAAAAATTACATCGATAAATAATAAACATATAAGTTACAAAACCAATTCAGGAAAATGTAAGTAATATTTTTTTGTAAAGAGTAAAGTATCAAAACGTAGGATTATGTAGAAAATATTAATTTGAAAAATAAATGTGATCTAGAGGAGAATAAAATAAAGTTCAATCCTACGGAATTGTTAAAAATTTTTAAATTAGGTATCTTATGTCATTAAATTTTAGAAATCTTTATAAAATCCATATAAAAATATTAAAAGTTATTAAATTCTATGAAAAAACTGTTTTTTGAAAAATCTCGTCAAATACTCCTAGGATTTATAAATTTTTGGAATTCTGGAGTATCGAATTCTAAATATACTATCACTATAAAAATTGTTGAAAAAATTACAATATTTTTTAAATATTCCTAAAATGCAAAAAAACAAGAACTGAATAAAGCATAAAAAATTTGTATGAATGTGATTTTCTCATTAATTTATGGAATTACTAAGAATAGATGGAAATCTACATTTTATAACATCGAGTTTTTTGAATCATTGTAGCAATCAATAAAAATATAAGATATATATTCAACTTCTGAGAAATCCTCCAGAGTTTTTTTAGATTATACTAAAAAAATGCGAAAAATACTACTAGCAATCTTCTAATACATAAAAACTGTTGATATAATAAAAATACATCTTATTCAATTTATGCGATTAATGAAATTAAACATACTTTTCACTGTAGATATACTAAAAAATATGACATAAAGTTATTCAAAATCTTTCTAAAAGATACTGTTTTATGAAAAGTTAACTAAAATATTCAAAATTGCTGAAAGTTTTGATACTTTAGCATCAATTTTCAAAAATCTTATCCATAAAAATATTAGAAATCTATAATAATACTAAAAACTACTATGAAATTTGATAAATAACATACTATATGAAAATTTTATAAATTCGTAAAATACCTTGAATATATGTGTTTATAATTTCGTCAAAAGTCTATCAAAATATTTGAATTTTTTAGAAATTTGAATCCTAGAGCATCGAATTTTAGAAAGCTCTATAGAAATTCATATTAATATCAGAAAATCCTTGAAGTTGTGTAAATACTAAAAGTAATAATAAAAAAAAATTAAAATCTCAGTGACTAATTGAAAATCACAAAAATCAAAATTCATTATTTACGAACATGAAAGATGCGTGACTATGGACTCCAAAAGTTGTATAACTTTTAAATTATAAAATTTCAAAAATCTAAAAATAGCTCCCTTGTAACTACAAAAATAATATAATCTTGAAGGAAATATATTTTTTAGACAAACCCCTCCCGAAAATTTTTTCTGTCTACGCCCCTGTAGTGAATAATAAAAGAAGATGATACTGTCAAAAATGAACTTACTGAAATTATAAGTGCATTACAAATGTTTTCATGTAAATTTTGAAAGTTAAACAGTATTCAGAATTTCCAATTTCACTAACTGAAAAATAACAATAACCCTGGTTTGCAAAAAATTTTTTCTCATCGAAATTCATATTATACATTTTTAGCTAGGGTAATGTAAGAAATCGAAAATTCGCAAAATTGTTTGAACCTAGTGAATTAATAATAAAATTAAAATCCATAAACATGCTAAGAATCGAAAGAATTTTTAATTCTGGAGCATTGAATTCTAGAAATCGGTTTATAAATTCACGTACACTATATTTAAAATTCTCAATATAACCAATTTAAGAATAACAATAATTGCCTCAGAAGAATTTTTTTACAAGCTAAATTCTTATTATAAATGTTTTACTATGATCACGTAGAAAATAAAAAATTGAAATAATCGTTTCCACCTAGTGAATCGTGAAGAAAAAATAGAATCTACGAAAAATTTAAAAATCTAAAGAAACTTTAGACCCCGAAGCATACAATTCTAGAAATCTACATAAAAATGCATCAAAATACCAAAAAAACCTTTGGAATCATAAAAACTTGAGAGAAATAATAAAACAGAATTCCATGAAAGAACTATTTTCTGAAAAATGTAAACAAATATCTACAATCTCTAAAACTTTGAATTTTAAAGCATCAAATTCTAAAAGCGTTCATAGCAACAGTATAAATCTATATGTTAATAGAAAATGCTGTAGAATCTTACGGGTATTGAAAAATTATGAAAATACAAGATTTATTTGAAGTACTTATAATTTATACAGATGTAATTTTATCATAAATATTTGCAATTACTGAATTCCGGTCGAAATTTAAATCCTAGAGCATTAAATTTAAGAACTCTACAAAGCAATCTACAAAAATACTAGTAACTTACAAGTAATCCTTTAAAGGTTTCATAAATACTACAAAAATGCTCTAAATCTTGAAATAATTACTCAAAAACTATGTAGAGACATAATTTTCTCAAAAATCTATAAAACTTGAACTCCTAGAGCACCTCATTCTAGAAATGGATATATAAATCCATAAAAATACCGGGAAATTCTTCAAATTGCACAAATGCTAGAAAAATATGAAAAAAATCAAGAAGTAAAAGAAATGAAATATTAGGAATTTATGTGAAAGTGATTTTCCCAGAAATCTAGAAAATTACTAAAAATCTATCAAAATTTTAATTTTAGAGCACAAGATTCATGAATTCTCTTTATCAATCTACAAAAATACTATAAATCCACAAAAATCTATCATTTTCATAAATACTTTATAGAATCCAGGAAACGCTAGAAATCTTTCAATGCTCAAAAATTGTGTAGATATTTTCTATTCAATTCATGAAACTTTGACTTCTGCAGTATCTAATTCTAGTAATAGATATAGAAATTCATTTAAATAACAAAAACAATTTCATATCGTATGAATGCTTAAAAAATATGAAAAAAAAACCAAGAAGTATTAAAGATGAAATACTAAAAAACTATAGGTATGTGATTTTCCCAGAAAACTATAATATTACTGAAAATCAATCGAAATTTAAAATTCTAGAGCATCGAATTCAAGAATTCCACACAGCAATCTACAAAAATATTATAAATTAAAAAAATACGAGAAATACTGAAAATAGTTTGATAAATATTAAACATTATTCAAAATAAAAATAAAAAAAATGAAAATTTATGATAATTTAGAGTTTGGGAATTCAAACGCCTAAATATTCTCAATTCAAATAATCCTTGTACTTTGAAATTGCGAATTAAAAATTTTTAACTGCAAAATCGATACCTACAATCTGAATTTGCAAGCCTCGGAAATTTTACATGACTTTGATTCCCCTTAATAAATTTTTCAAAGAGTTCATTTTTCCCCCATAAATAATAAATGAAACTGCATGTATATATATACATATGTGAATTATTTTTCACGTTTCAGATATATCGCGGGGAGAATGAACATTGTTAGAAAATCAGAAGTTAATGGCCTGAACACATTCGTTGGCACATTTTCCCTCCCTTGTTTGATTTTCTTGTCATTGGCTGGATTGGATTTTTCTTTAGTCAACTGGAAGTTCCTCTTAGCTATTTTAATTGCAAAAAGCATAGTTTTTTTCTTGGTTCTCATAGTTTCCTTGGTGACCACAAAAAACTCCAACGCTGGACGCTCGGCTTTATTTGCAATATTTACAACTCAGAGTAATGACTTCGCTATTGGATACCCAATTGGTAAGTTGAGTTTTCTCAATGTTGGATACAAAAAATATTACACGCAGTTTCTGTAGTTTTGCAGCATTTCCGAAAATTTCTATAATCTACAAAATTTGCGTGCATTTTCTGATATTCTACGTATATTTTTATAATTTTTCAGGATGATTGAAAATCTTTGGAATTTCAAATATTTTCTGTTTTTGAAAAAGTTTTTAAACTTCAAATGTACATAATAGTATATTGAATTTTTGGCAATTTATGAAAATTTGCCTAACTAATGCAAGTGCTTTCTGAGTATTCCAAATTTTGATTAAAAAAAATTCGTCTTAATGCATACTTCGAAGAAATGTAATGAACACACGTAACATATTCCGGAATTCTATAAAAATTTCGATTTTTATAGAAATATCGACGAATCGAATTTTTTTACATTTTTCTTAAAAAATTTCAAAAACACTATCATGCATATTGTAAAGAAATAATAAATATTTACCTATGATAATGAAAACAATGTGAAAAATTCATTAAAATTTTATGTAACTGTGGCGATTTCTCGAATTTTTTTGGATTATTAAAATTATTATTAATTATCGTTATATTATAATATAAATAATATTATAATATAATGTAATAAATAATATAATAATAAAATATTATTATAATCAAAATTATTATTGATTTTGAAAATGATTGATGATTTCTCAAATTCTGTAAAATTTTCGATTTTTTTAGAATAATATACAGTTTTCGGGTTTTTAATGAGTTACGATTTTTCCAAATTTATAAAGTTTTTAATAACATCAAACCATTTACTCAATACTTTCAAAATTTTATAAAGTTTGTCCAATTCGTAAAATTTGTTGGTAATTTTTAAATCTTTTCAAGTCTTCCAAGTTTTCGTTAGAAGTTAAAAAATATTAATATGCACAGTTTAAAGAAATTTAATGAGAAACACAATTCATAAAATTATGCACATTTTCGGAAATTCTACGAGAATTTCGATTTTTTTAGATGTATTTGCATTTTTTATAATTATTTTCAATGTGTACTGATTTTCAGAAATTCGAAAAATTTCTAACATGGTACTAACTACTCAATTGTTCCAAATGCAATAAATATTTATTCAGCTCACAAAGATCTCTTTTGATATTCAAGTACTTTTCAAGTATTTCAAATTTTCGTTCAAAATTAGGAAAAAAATTATCGTGCTTATTGCATATGCAGAAAAAACATTCTCACAAAATTATTAAACATTTTCTGATATTTCGCGAATTTTCAAAAACTATTAGCAATTCAAAATTGTGTCGATTTTTTCAAATTTCAAACTTATCGAAAAGTACTTAAAGTTTCGAATGATCATAAAAATTGTCCAACCTAATAGGAATTTTCCTAATAGTTTTTAAGTTTCTCAGTTTTTTATTCAAAAGTCAAAAGTCGTTTTTTTTAATTTCCCGACTTTTCGATCATTACTTCGTGATCCTTTTCAAGAATATATCAGGTATATTTAGTCGAAAATACTATCACTCGTAATATAGATCTGATGTCAAACTAATTCATTATTCAAAGACGAGAAGTTGTTGCAATCATGATGAGTTCCGAAATTCGTCAATTTAAAATAATAACAACTTTCCATGTGAACATTTTCACAGTTCAGACGTCATCGTCATTCCTCGATTTCTACAATTATAACTGTTATAATGTAGTCATTATGTCATGATATCAGTTTGACACATAGACCTTATAGTATACATGGACTGAGCTCTTAGGCCCGGAAAGTGTGCCAACATGATTTGGCCATAATGCTAAAACAAAAATGGCGTCCTGCGTGCTATGAGCTGTGTTTATCTTATAAAAATAGAATAAAATCGTTTTTGTTAAAGTGAAAGTGCCAGCAAAAAAGGTGAAAAATCAATAGTCATTTATTTTAGTCATTTTAGTATTTGTAGAAGTATAAAAAAGAAGCCAGAAGAAACATTTTCGTCACACAGGCACAGTGGCGGACTAAGTACTTGTGAGGCCCGGGGCGGTCCTGTCACGTAAATGGTTGGAAAAAACGCATTTAAAATATTGTTACCTATTATTAATACTGTTAATAATGTTTTGTGGTTATTGATTGATTGAAAATTTAATTTTCTAAAAAAAAACCAATCAATTTATCGCCGTACCTGAATGACGCAGGGTGCGGGCCGTAACCTGCCGGTCCTGGTTAGCATAATCGCCAAATCATGTTGGCACATTCTCGTCAATGGATTGGGATAGGCAGAGCTCAGTCCATGTATACTATAAGGTCTATGGTTTGACATCGAATCTGCATTATGAGTTATAGTATTTTCGACTGGATTTAATGTATTCTTGAAGAGGATCACGAAGTAGTGATCGAAACGACGGTAATTTGAAATAACCGACTTTTGACTGGTACTGTCGTATCTATCCAATAATTAACTTTTACCAAAAAAGCGGCCTCTTGTTTGCAGTGAACGCTTTGTATGGAATTCAGCACCCCGAGTATTCAGCCTACTTGTACCTGATGGCGCCCATATCACTTGCGATACTGAACCCCGTAGGCTTCGTATTCCTGGAGATCGAAAAGCGCCGCCACGAGGACCACGGCTCCACCCCGAAGATGCTCTCATCCATCGCCAAAGGCGTCGCCCTGAATCCCGTCCTCCTCATGACCATTCTCGGGATCCTCGGCAACCTCGTTTTCAGCCACAACGTTCCACCTCTCATAGTCGCCGTCCTCGGCGTCTTCGGAAAAGCTTTCTCGGCCAGTGCGCTCTTCCTCCTTGGCCTGATGATGGTCGGAAAGTTGCACCGGCTCAAGGGCCCCGCTCTTGTTGTCCCAGGAATCCTCATTTGCGTCAAACTCCTCGTTCTTCCTCTCATCATTCGAGAGTCGGTCTCTTTGTTGAACGCTGGCGAAAACGCCAACGAGACCAGCCAACTCAGCACTTTCGGATTTCTCTACGGGACCATCCCAACGGCCCCGGCACTGTTCATTTTCACTTTGAGGTACAGCATTGATATTGACTTGATCGCCTCGGCAATGGTCGTGTGCACTTTCCTTTCGGCGCCGTTGATGTTCGTCTCGGCGAAACTGATCAGTGCCAGCGGAACTGGTGTCACTCCGGATGCTTTCATGAAGGGTTTCAAGTCGTTCTCCGAGGAAATTGGCATCGTTTCAGTGTTAAGTTGTCTTTGGCTTTTGATGTGCTTCCTTGGGTTATTCAACAACAAGTTCAGGAGCATCACGCACCGGTGCACTTTGTGCCTTGTTTTGGCACAGGTGAGTTTTGACAATGGTAATAATGATGATGATACCAATAATTTATTGACGTTCGTCAAATTACAATATTCGTGTACATTCAATGCATCAAACTCCGTTTAGGAAACAATATTTCTGAGTACGGTTGTCATAGTGAATCTTACATTCACTTTGTATTATCGTAATAACGTTATCTTATAGAAGCATCAGCTTTTAAAGAACGTCTGCAGCGATTTATAGAAATATTAGGAATCTACAAAAAATAATAGAAGAGGTACGAAATTTCGTAGGTTAAAAAAAATACGGAAACCTGAGAAATCTTTAAAATACAAAAATCTGTGTGGATGTTATTTTCTACAAAAAATTATAAAAATACTGCAAATTTTATTGAAACATGAATTCAAGAGCAACAAATTATATAAATATATGTTAGAAATTTACTTACTGTTGAGGAGCGTTAATATGGGTTGAGGCAATAAGAACACGTAAAATTCTCTTATATCACTATATTTATTTAAACACAAAAACTTTCACTCTACACGTTAATTCAACAATTAGCGAACGTGGCTACAACCGACTTTCGATACGACACGGCACCGACCGTACAATACTTTCTTTTCGATCCGAACTGTTCGAGCTTTCCGTTGGAACTGAACTGCACTCGCTTGGGGCTCCGCCTATATATAGGGGAATCGCCTGAACGCCTGGACTTTCTAGATACTTCCGGCTAGAAGATTCTAGCGCGTTCTATCCCTACCCCTAGCGTTTTCTAGAACATACTAGGCCGTACCTATGCCCTTCTATGTCATTCTATGATATTCCATACTATTCTACTCTATTCTATGTTATTCTATGTCATTTCGCAGTGTTCATATTTTGATTATATTAACCTAAAATTAGATTGCTAACATTCGGTCAACCTAGCTATATCTTGGTCCTCCAAGATTTACATTATAACTTATAATCCGACAAATGTTTGGGCGCCTTTTTGTTTCTTCCCGAACGTCTCACATCTTGTACACCTTTTTCATCCGTAGTTCCACTTAGCCTCTCTTTCGTAACATCCATTACACTATTATCGCAAATTTCTTCGTCACTATCCTCACATTCACTCTCATCCTCTATTTCCGCACACTCCGCAATATCTCTTGCGCGCCAGATTTTCAATTGACTTACATTCGCCGTTGTTTTAATATTTGTCTTCCTATTTCCCGAAATTCTCGCAATTTCATAGGTATCGCCTGGTAACTTCTGAACAATTACAAAAGGACCTTTGTACACTTTCTGGAGTTTCGTACTTTCTCCGGTTGCGACAGGATTCGTTTTAACAGAAACAATATCTCCAATATCGAATCTAACATTTTTCAAACGATGCTCATCAAAATTCGCTTTATACCTATCCTGTGCGTGCATGATATTCTCGGTAACTTCTTTCCGTATCTCCTGAGGTAGACGATAACTCTCACAATGGTTCGTCAAATTTCGCATTTCGCCGTCCTGGAACCTTGGCAAGTAACCAAAAAGTGCCTCAAATGGTGCGACACCCGTTGATTTGCTAATGGATGCATTTAAATCGCGTTCAATGAATTTCAATTTTCTATCCCAGTCCGCGCAATCCTCCTTCTCTGACGTCGCCCTCATCAACGGAATCAACGTCTGATTCATACGCTCAACTAAGCCATTTGCCTGCGGATGTCTAGAGGCGTTCAGCGTATGCCTAATTCCGTATTTTTCACACAATTGCCGAAAACTATTTGACGTAAAACTCGTCCCTCTGTCACTCACAATTCTTTGGGGAGCTCCGAATCTATCAATGAATCTTTCAAAACGATTCACTGTCGTAACCGAATCAACGCCCTTGACCGCGAAAAGATTCACATACTTGGTCAGATTATCAGAGATCGCCATCATGTACCTGTTCCCCGAAGAAGTCGTGACAAAAGGACCGACGTGGTCGACATGGACCACCGCGAATGGTCTAGGACCTGGCGGAATAGGGTGGAGTTCCCCTGGTTGTTTCCCCCCCCTTTTTTTGCTCAAAATGCATTCAAGGCAATGCTCAATATGTCGTTTCACATAGTTCCTCATTCTCGGAAAATAATAGTAATTTCTGATTCGTGCCACAGTTTTATCTAGACTTAAATGACTCGCAAGATCATGGTATTTTATCACAATAGACTTTCGCAAAGATCTTGGGATCACATATAGGAGTTTTTCGCGATCATTCTCGTGGTTCCGGTAATACAATATGCCCTGAATCAACTTGTAATCGCGAACCAAACCACGTTCTGACTTGGTGCGCTCGGTTTCCGGTTTACTCAACGCATCACAAATGACTTTCAATTCTGAATCGCTCCGTTGATGAAGCAAAACTTCATCTTCTCTAGTGACAATTGTAAAAACTGGTTCAGCATCGGCATTTTCGTTCTCTGGAGTATCAACCGGTGCACGAGACAATGCATCGACATGTCTCATCGACGAACCCGCCCGATGTTGAATGCTAAAATCGTAATCTGACAGAGTGATACTCCAGCGAACGATTTGAGGATTTGTAGACTTGTGCGCATTTAAGTAAACAAGAGCCTGACAGTCGGTCACAATTTTGAACTTTAAACCAATCAAAAACGAACGCAACCGCTCAACCGACCATATGACCGCCATCAGCTCCAGCTTACTAGAGTGGTACTTCCTCTCTATCTCAGACGTCCTTCTCGAAACTGCATAAATGGGGTGCAATTCGCCCTTCGAGTCTGATTGGAACAAGATTCCTCCAATACCTTCTGAGCTTGCATCACAATGCAATTCTGTAACCCCCGCATTTGGGTCATAGATCCCCAAAACAGGCTCAGAGCACAGAATCTTCCGAACCCCAGAGAAAGCTTCTTCCTGTTTCTCCCCCCAATTAAAAGGGACATCCTTTCGGGTCAATTCTGTAATCGGTGCCATAATTTTCGCAAACCCGGGTACAAATCTTCGGAAGAAACTAGCAAGGCCATGGAACCTCCTCACCTCGTGCACATTCCCTGGTCTTGGAAAATGTTCAATAGCGCGAACCTTTCCTTCACCCGGCTTTATACCGTCAGCCCCCAATGAAAATCCAAGAAAATCTACCCTTTTCAACCCAAAGAAACATTTACTAAGTTTCAGTGTCAATCCCGCTCCTTTCAAAGCTTCAAGAATTTTTCGTAATCTTTGCAAAAGATCATCCCAACTCTCCGCTGGTACAAGAATGTCATCCAAGTAAAATAGCAAAATCTTGTTCCGCAAATGACCTAAAATATTCTCCATCAATTTTGAAAAGTAAAATGGGGCGTTTGACAGTCCAAAAATAGCCCTAGTGAATTCCCCAGTGCCATCTGGCGTAATAAAAGCTGTCTTCTCCCGCGCCTCTTTTTTCAAGGGAATATGCAAATACCCATTCGCGAGATCCAAGGTTGCGAAAATTTTAGCACCATGCAAGGATTCAAGAAACTCGTCCATGTTAGGCAAGGGGAAATTTATACGCTGCGTCTGCGCATTCAATCTGCGATAATCCACCACCATTCGCGCTTCACCATTCTTCTTTCTGACCAATAGAACCGGACTTGCATAAGGTGAACTTGTTTCTTGAACAATCCCCGCCTTTTTATATTCATTGACAATATTCTTTATCGTTTCGCGTTCTTGAGAATTCACCCTATATGGTTTACAAGCAATAGGTACACTACCCGGTTTTTCTACTATATCCATTTCAATCGCGTCCGTCTTTCCTAATTCAAAAATATTCTTCGCAACGCAAACTCTGTATTCATTCATAAGGTTCAACAACTCACATTTTTGGGTTTCGGGTACTCCTGGCTCGAAGTTCAGCTCCTCCATGTAAACTGGTTCTTTTCTTTCTTCAGTTGGCAAGACTGCTTCCACTGCCATGATTCGTTCATCAATCTGCTGTCCCGTCGTCAGGGGTCGTGTTTTGTTATTGTGATTGATGACAGGTAGCGTCGACTCCTCTGTTTTCGTGGTCATCTTGATGAAATTTATTGACCCGGGTGCCAATATTTCGCGTTTTGTTGTACTTGGTTTTTCCGTGGAGTTGTTTTCGGCACTAAGCGTCATGTTCTCGAATACTTGGCGGTCATGGAATTGTAGTTTATCGCCCACCTTGTAGTACGCGACGTGAGGTTGATCGATGTAGGTTCTGCCAATGATCACGTCGTAATCCTGGACATAATCGGGAACGACGCGGAAGGTAGCTCGTGATGGTGTGACGTCGTCAATCTGGGTAACCTCTTCGATGATTCCAGGGGAAGTTATAATGTTTTTCGTCTGACCAAACCCTCGGAGTTCACTCGGTGTTCTGGTAACCTGGAACCCTTCGGAGATCACTGCGTTCGCCCGGATTGTGCAGATGCTGCTCCCCATGTCCACCAATGCGGTAAAAGATGCATCTCCGATCCTTATTTCCTTCCGGTATTTTTCTATTGATTCATCTGGCACTTTGTTTACCAGAGTGTGGACAACTGGTAATTTGTTATTGTTTTCTTTCTGCGATCGTTGTGGTTGAATATTGATATGGTGATTTTCATTATTTTGGCAGTGTCTCGCGAAATGTCCCGGTTTGTTGCACTTAAAACACACGATTTCACTGTTCACATTTTTCACGGGATTTCTGGTAACCGAAAATTGCCCCTCCTGGTTGTTCCGTGGTGAAAATTCATTTCGCTGATATTTTCCTCGCAAGTATCCTTGCTGCTTACGTCCCTGGTCAATTCGGTGGTAGTGGTGTTGATTTTTCATTACTTTTTCAAACGCAATTGTATCGTTTAATAGGTCGTCGATTGCTCGGTGTTTATTATTATACAGGAAACTGGATAATTCTCTGCTTCGAAATCCCTCGGCCACACGTTCAATAATTTCCTGCTCAGGTAGTCCAACGATTTGACATAGCCGTACTTTTTCCAGGAAATAGGCTGCTACCGACTCCTGGGGTCCTTGTACTCTTTTTTCCATGTTTTGGAAGGCTTCGGTGACACTTGCATTTCTCAAGAACATCCTCTTGAAGGTCTCTTCGAACTCGCTCCAGGTTTTTGTCGTTGCGCATTTCATCGCCCACCAGGATTTCGCCGCCCCCTTGAACCTCATACTCGCCGCGGCGAGGGTGAAGCTATCCGTCCAATTGTACGTCGTTGCTGTCAATTTCAACCTTTGGAACCAGATCTTTGCCTCCAGGGGTCCTTTTTCGCCGTCAAACTCGCCGATGGTCTGCGTCAAATCCGGTGTTATTTGGAAATTATTGTCTCGTTGAATGTTCTGCTGCATATTTTGGATCATTGTTGAATTTTGTTGAGAAATCTGGGCCAGAACATTCACAATTTGCAGCATTGCTGGGTCCACGGTCCCGTTAACTTGACTTGGAAGATTTTCTGCTAGTAGTTGGTGGTTTTTTTTTACATCGTCTCGCATCGTGCCCATGTTGTTTCTCATTTCATCAATATTTTGCATTAGGCTAGCTTCGTGTAGTCCTGGGCGATTAATTATGGGGCGAATCGTACTCTCCAGGTCTGCTTGGCTGTCGTCGAACATCCCCGCACCACCGATGTACGTCGAAGATGCTGCTTGGGCATTCACCCGGCGTTGAAAACGTTCGAATTCGTCCAACTGCATATTTCTCGTATCTCGCGATATTTCAATTTCCGCGCCACGACACTATACGATTTCGAATTTTCGCGCCACGACACTATACGATTTCGAATTTTTGCGCCACGACACTATACGATTTCGAATTTTCGCGCCACGAATGCCTCTCTACCCCACACTTAGATTGTTAGAAATTTACTTACTGTTGAGGAGCGTTAATATGGGTTGAGGCAATAAGAACACGTAAAATTCTCTTATATCACTATATTTATTTAAACACAAAAACTTTCACTCTACACGTTAATTCAACAATTAGCGAACGCGGCTACAACCGACTTTCGACACGACACGGCACCGACCGTACAATACTTTCTTTTCGATCCGAACTGTTCGAGCTTTTCGTTGGAACTGAACTGCACTCGCTTGGGGCTCCGCCTATATATAGGGGAATCGCCTGAACGCCTGGAACTTTCTAGATACTTCCGGCTAGAAGATTCTAGCGCGTTCTATCCCTACCCCTAGCGTTTTCTAGAACATACTAGGCCGTACCTATGCCCTTCTATGTCATTCTATGATATTCCATACTATTCTACTCTATTCTATGTTATTCTATGTCATTTCGCAGTGTTCATATTTTGATTATATTAACCTAAAATTAGATTGCTAACATATACATATATAGAAATCTACAAAAATACAGAAAAATCCTTCGAAATATCATAACTAGTACAAAAAGGGGCAATAGTAATA
Organism: Platygaster robiniae; assembly: GCA_028476575.1. Classification (NCBI taxonomy): domain Eukaryota; kingdom Metazoa; phylum Arthropoda; class Insecta; order Hymenoptera; family Platygastridae; genus Platygaster; species Platygaster robiniae. Next base: position 23,547,896 of record CM052023.1, read on the forward strand.
TTTTTGTACTTTAAATGATTAATACTATCACACATTTTCATAATGAACTTATAATTATTGTAATACTGAAATAGATATACTAAAACAATGTTTACATTATTTTCTCAAAAATTTATAAAATTTTGAATCCTGTAGAGCAAATAATTGTAAAATTTATATAAAAATCTATGAAAATACGTACAATCTTCCAAGTCTTACAAAAACTGAAGATATTTTTTAAATTATCTACTGAAAATTAATGTAAGTACTGTTTTATGAAAAATTTCAACAAATACCTAAAATTTGTAGAACTTCGAATTCTAGAACATTAAATTCTAAAAATTCTATGTGTATCTGTAGAAATACTAGGAATTTATAAAAATACTAGAAAACTCTACAAAGTCTTATAAATATTGAAAAAAAAAACGAAAATACAAGAAATTAATAGAATACTGATAATGTTTATATAATTTACTCCTAAAACTATAAAAATACTGAAAATTTATCGAAATTTTACTTCCTAAGCAACAAATTCTAGGAATCTATTTAGTAATCTACAAAAACATTAGAAGTCTTTGAAAATACTTGATAATCCTTCGAAATATCATGAATAATTAAAAAGAGTGAGAAACGCCAGAAGATACTCAAAAACTAAATGTAAGTATAATTTTCTCAAAAATGTATAAAACTTGGAATCTTAGAGCGTATAATTCTAGAAATCTATATAAAAATCCATAATAATACCACAAAATTTCATACAAACACTGAAAAATTACTTTAATTTATATACGTATATGAAAAATGCGTGACTGGACTCTGAAAGTTGTATAAATTCAAAATCCTGAAATTCAAAAAATTAAAAAATCGTTCCCTCTGAACCACATCGTCAAAGATTGAAAATTTTCAAATCCTGTAGAAAATATATTTCATTTTTTCGAAAAACCCCTAACAAATTTTTTCCTGCCTAAATCTCTGAATTTTATTCATGATTGAATTGAATATTTGCATCAAACAATAAACTGCGATCCATAGATTAAATCTTCCAATCCGTTATTGCATATGGTACAAAATAGTCCTATAATGTGAAATAATATTTCTTAATTTTTTCAGTTGATGTCAGGAGTGGGACTCATTATCTGGTCGAGGCTTGATACAAAAGAGATTGGTTCAGTTTTATGGTAAACAAAAATCCGAGACAAGTGTTCCTGTTCATAACAGGCTTCTTTTTCTCAAACTTTTCATCATCCAGAGCTTTTTTCTACGAATTTACTTTCTGTAAAAAATTTGTGCAAATGAAAATGTGCATGCTATTAATAATCGAAAGTGAAACTTTCGAAATATTTTACTTTGTTCACACAATTACCTGTTCTGTATTTTATTTTATAATAAAAAAATTTTCCAAAAATCTTACTCCAGATTTTTTACTTTCTAGGTATTCATTTTCTTTTGATTGGAAGTATACTTGGATTTTATGTAAGTAATTGGATACATTTTATGATTTTCTGTTCTTAGGTATACCCAATTTGTTCTCATCACTATTGGGGTTTATGCAAGTCGATTATGGACAACTGCTACATCTATAGTATTATTATTTCTGAGTTCTCGAGATGTGTTTTCCACGAGCAAATTGCTTAAATGGTTCTCTGTAGCAGGATGGGGGTAATTATCTATTTCTTAGTCACTTTTTATTGTAATTTATCAACTGTTATTTATCGATATTTCATTTTTCAGGGTTCCAGTACTGATCGTCACAATGACGAGCTTGTGTTTGAAGCCGGAAATTCCTTTGTCCCACGAAGTTACGAATCCAAAGTTTCAGCTTGGTCGAGTTCAAGTTGCTGTTGTGATAACTCTTCTGATATTTTCTTTCATTGGTATGATATTTACAATTATACATTTTTTTAAATTTAAAATATCCTAAGGAGTTCAAAAATACATTTTAATATTATATTTTTATTATTATTACATTATTATATTATTGTTTTATTTTCTCTTTCATGATCATAAGCAGATAATGTACTATTATTGATTTCGATGAGATATCAATTTTTGAAATTATATATCACTATACCTACATTAAATCTAATAAAAGTTATACTATGTTATTGATTTTAAAAATATCTGAATAATATAATATCATGTCCCATGATTAATTCATGTTTAAATATAAAATAATCGATATTATATATCTGTACATCAATTAATGAAATATAATTATGTGACTTCCCGCCATAACAGAGAAAGTCACTTCTGCCGTAACATTCAAAATTTTGTCAGAATATCATGTAAAATGAGCCTTATGGCAGAAGTGACTTTCTCTGTTATGGCGGGAAGCCACAGAATTTTTGTAGCTATTGTCTATTCAGAATTGTTGTATCTCATTTTTATCATAATTATATTTGTAACTAGCTGTCACCCGCTGCTTTGCCCGAGGTCAATGGCCAGTTTGTGGTGGCTATTTCCTATGCTTCCCGATATTCATAAAATATCGAGACTTTTGGCAACTATATATTCTATATTAGTATACAGAAAATATTCTTTTAGTCAATGATATTGAATTAGTAAATCTATAGCGAACCTACTTTTATGAAGAACTTTTATGTACATAATTGATTAAAATTTTAGTAACAAATCAGAATAAGGTTGAGAAACCTATTGATAACAAAACGAAATTTGAAAAATACCTTAAAATCTAACACTTTATTAGCTATAAGAGTCATGAGAAATATCTCCGAAAAAATTCTGCTAAAAAATAAACTTTTATTCTGCCATTAAATCACTAAATGATGAAACGATATTTTATCATTGACAATCAGTTTTGTAATTTTGTTTTTTTTTTTTTTTTTTTTTTTGATGATTGGAGAGTTTAGACTTTTAGGTTTATAGGACAATTTAATAATTTTGATTGATTCCATTATTTCGTGAAATTTTGTATTTTGTACCTAATATTCTGATATTCCGCATATTTGTAAAATTTTGTCTTTTTGTGATATTTCATTTTATGACATTTTGTGACAATGTGAGATTTTGTGAAATTTGGCGATGTCTTGTGATTTTGTGACATTGTGGGTGTATGTGTCTTATTCCTTCTTTTTCTGGTTACTCAACCTTCTGAGAATTTGAAATTTTCTTTAGCTATAAACCATCCTTGGACCATAACAAAATATTTAAAAAAAAATCTAAAATCCATCTAGTTGTTTTCACGTGATGCGGTGACATGCAATCATAAATTCTGCTTTATATATAGACTTATAATAATTTTAGGAACAAATCAGGATAAGTTTGAGAAATCCATTGATTCTAAAACAAATTTTAAAAATACCTCAACATCTAACACTTTATTAGCTATGGAAATCATAAGAAAAATCTCCGCACAAATTCTGCTAAAAAATAAACTTTTATAGTGCGATTGAATCATTATAAACAAACAGATTTAACAATATTTTATCATTTAGAATCAGTTAAAAAAAAATTTTTTTTTTATGATTAGAGAATTTATACTTGTAAGTGTGTAGGTCAAAACTGATAAGACAATTTGTTAATTGTGAGTGATTTCATTATTTCGTGAAGTTTTGTAATTTTGTAATATTCTGAGATTTCGTGAATTTGTGATATTTTGTGACGTTTGGTGATAATTTGTAACATTTTGTGCTTTTGTGACATTGTGTGTATATTTGTCATATTTCTTCACTTCCTTGTCACTCAACGCTCTGAGAATTTGAAATTTTCTTTAGCTATAAACCATCCGCAGACCATGACGAAAAAAATACAGGGTGCGCCATTTCTTATGTCGGTATTGTAACATTGAATAACTTAAACATTTGACAACCGATTTACTTGACTTCACTTGTTTTGGAAACGTCAATTCAGTACAATTTCAACCATGTATCGCTTCACACCAAAAGAACGCGCTGAAATAGTTACTTTGTACATTGAAAATAGTCGTTCAGTTGTGTTAACTCAACGAGCATATCGTCGAAAATATCTTGGCAAACAGGCACCATCTGACAACACTATTCGTCGTTTGGTGTCGAATTTTTGTGACCACGGGACAGTGAAAGATCGCGAACAACCCGTTCATCAACGACCAAGACGTTCAAATGAACTGATTGAAGCTGTCAGAGAGAGCGTTGCCCAAAACCCAAAAGTTTCATATCGTCACCGCGCTCAGCATCTCGGCATCAGTGGAACCACTCTACGGCGCATTTTGAAAGATGATTTGCATTTGTTTCCGTACAAAATGCAATTAACACAAAGAATATTGCCTACAGATCATCCACGTCGCTTGGAATATGGACAAACAATCGCTCGAATAGTTGATACTGATTTTTGGAAGCGAATTTTAATGACCGACGAGGCACATTTCAAACTTTCTGGAGGCGTTAATAAGCAAAATTGCCGCATTTGGGGAACGCAGAATCCACACGAGATCCATGAAACGCCATTGCATGACCAAAAAGTTACTGTTTGGGCCGGCGTTTGCGCCAAAACCATCATTGGTCCTTATTTTTTCAAAGAGAACCAAACGATCGATGGAAACCGATATCGGTGGATGTTGGCTCACTATGTCTGCCCACAAATGCGTGAAAAAGGTCTTGAAGATTACTGGTTTCAACAAGATGGTGCGACCTGCCACACTGCGAATCAAACAATCCAGTTTCTGCAACGAAAATTCCCTGGACGTCTGATGTCAAAAAGAGGCGACATTGAATGGCCACCCAGATCTCCAGATTTGACCCCTCCAGACTTCTTTTTGTGGGGTTATTTGAAAAGTAAAGTGTACGCCAGCAAGCCGCAGACCATTGAAGAGCTTAAGGAAAATATTCGTGCCGAAATCATTGCTATACCACCCGAGATGCTCGAAAAGGTAATGGAAAACGCCGCAAAAAGGGCATATTTTGCTGTGAACAATAAGGGCGGCCACTTGATTGATGTTGTGTTCAAAAACTAGTCTAAATAAATTGTAAAGGACCAAACTAAATAAAAATACCTCATTTACAGAAATCGGTTGTTTTTTTTTCAAGTTATTCAATGTTTACATGCCGACATAAGAAATGGCGCACCCTGTAAAAAAAAAAAACTTCGGAAATCCGTTCAGCCGTTTTCGCGTGATGCGATGGCATACGAACATACATTCTGCATTATATATATATATAGATATACAATATTTATTATAATATAATAATGTTTAATAATATATCCAACAATTTATTAATGATTCATATAACAATTTTTTACACACAAAATACTAATCCTAAATATTTGAATGTCATCGCTTATTATTTTAAACTTGGGAAAACATTTTTTCTTGTTGCAGTAACGATTGGTTGTTTGATCATGCAACAAAGATATCGTCGGAGGAATATTTTATCGTCGCGTTTGATTCCACAAGAGGAAGCAGAGCCAAACCCATGCGATAGAAATGTTGTTGATGTTGAAGATATTATGTCTCCAAGAAGAACGGATCCCGTCAAGTTAGTTGTTTAATCCTTAATTTTATACATTGTTTTTTTCAATTTCCCTTTTCTTTGATATTTCTAGCCGAACACAGAAATATCATTATAAATGATTAGCTAGTCAAATTGAAGAAAATGAATGTTAGAAAAATTGTTTCAACCCAGCAAATATTACAGGAAAAATCAGAGTGTACATGATTTACGTTTATTGTTTATTTTATAACTTACAGATGTGAATAATGAGTTTTTTTCAGCGAATACTACGACCAAGACTGCCTTCGTGGCTCGTGCCAAGAAAGCGAATGCTGTTCTTACGAATCACCAGAAATCGTTGAAACTGAAGTTGATGACTATCAAATATTAGAGCATTTAGTGTTGTTAATTTTGCTCCTGTGTTCTATGTTTGTTGTAAGTAGAGAGTCGTTATTCAAATTTTTTCAATTTGTAATTATCGACAATCTAAGTGTCTTGAAATTGACACAAATACTTACCGTTTTTTTATTTTCTTGCCATATTTTCTTATTGATACAAAAAAATGAAAATTCTTATTTCAGGGTTTATCGATGTCAGTGGGTTCATTAATCATGGAACCTAAAACAGGGATTTATACAGAATTGGCTTTTCTGGATGTTGCTTTAAGTTTTGGTCAGTCTCTCATTATTTTAGCCATTTTTGGACTCAATCCTGGACTTGGAAAACTGGGATGCTGGCTATGCCAAATCGCCAAAAAATTGCGAGCGGGTAATTTTTGAATTATTGAACATGAAAATTGACTTGAGTTCAAAAATCTAATCGTCTTCATTTCTTACTAAAGTACTCAACTGTCCTTGATTGAATGGAGTAGAATTTTTGACTGGAAAATGAAAATATCCAATTTCATTCACGTACCGAGTAACCTCTGAACACGATTTATTCGTCCAAAGACAAAATTTTGATGTGTGAAAGTACAAAAATTAAGGATAAGATTATTCCAATTTTAACAATGTCAACATTTTCATTTGTTGTAGACCCGATTCTCGTGTTGCCAAACGAAGAAGCGCTGAGTTCGGAAGCGAAGTTGATCCGGGAACAATTTCGGAGGTGTCATTTGGCCGATTGCCAATCGAGAATTTCCATTTGTCGGCGACGACTGCTTCGGGTTTACAAAGAGGTTTTCACTGGCAAGGAACTCGTGAATTGGCTCCTGGAAAAAGGCGTAACGTGCAATCGCCAAGAGGCAGTGCATTACGGGCGGTGTTTGCTCGAAAGCCGAGTTCTGCACCACGTCAACGGAACCCAACACTTCGAGGACGCAAATGTTTTGTATAGCTTTGGTGCATAATTTACAAAAATCTATTTTAATCAACTTTTTGAACTTTTTTACAAACACTATATTTTTCGACATTCCTATTCTGAAAGTAAAAAAAAACCAGCAGCTTTAGCTTTATGCACAACGATCTAGTCAAAGTATCTTTTTTTCTTTTTTTTGCGAGTTGCATACTATGGAGCAAATCAAGTGTGATGTGTCAATGTTGTGATTGCAAAATAAAATCTTGTTATGCAGCAATGACTTTTAGTATTTGAGTAAAACGGAATCTACAAATGAATGTTGACATTGACATGTGTGAGAATTTTTAATTCTGAAATGAAGCTTCAAAAAATATCGCCTTTATCAAGCTTTAACTGGCCAACCTCATGGTAACCATATCAAGACCATAGTTAAGGCGAAAACCAAGCGCTGCGACAGCTCTCACCTCCAGTTCCATGAGTTCCAAAGCCAGTATCGTGCCTCTATAGGGAACGTCCTGAACCATGGAAATCACTTGCCAGCCAATGGCATTCAAAGTAGGATTCATCTTCTGAATCACATTCAGCGCCAAATCCGACTTATCCACCACTCCTGGAAGCCAAATCGTGGCACGGCGACGTCTTTGTACAAGGTCAAGCTCCACCGCCTTAAGCCCCGATATTTCAAATATTTATAAAAATTCTCTAACCCCGAGGTTTCTGCAATAGTCCCTACGGTTTTGCCAGACAGTTCCAATTTTCTTTTCGCTTTGAGTTTCCTTCTTAGGGCCCCGGATAGTTTTCGGGTCCCTCCAGTGGCGCAGTGCGTCGAACTCGGCGGAGCCAGCCAGGCCTCAGTCGACTGGACGGATCCAGTGCCCAAAGATGGTATCTTGTCTCCCATGTCCCCCCCTGAATCCCCAAAAGTTTTTGAAAATGATGAGATTTTGTTCCCACGAGTAGCAAGAGAAAGGACGGTCCACCCGGGCAGAGCCCCGCATGCCCGGGTAAGGCCTACATACAACAGAGTTTGGCCAGGTGCTCTGAGGGCACCGTTAGAAACACCTCACCCTGGGTGCCACGCATCCTTGGCACGGTTGCGCACACGCTAAATTAGGGCACAGAAACTGCCTATGAAAGGACAGTCACCCGATGGTCCGCTGTGCACGGGTCCATCGGGGGGCCGCTTCTTGGTCGCTTCAGAGTCCCTTTACCTTTGCTCGTCCCTTCCTCCAACAGGGATATCCCTGGCAGACCGAAGAGGCAGTAGCTACGGTCGGCGTCCTGTCGCAGCATTCACTATCGCATCCAAGGATAGGCCCGTTTATAGAACCACCTGCCATTTATGGACAGGGCTCGTTTATAGAAATGTCCTTCATTCGCCCGTGACCTGACACCGCTGGATCTCCGAAGCTCAAGCCCTCGGACCACGACAAGGTCCCACGGCCCTTACCGAGGGCTTTTAATGGTTTTTTACTTTTGATTATTACATCATTGATTTTACTTTTGGACTTTGAAACTCGAATTTCATTACAAAAATTATGATATTTTTTATCGTTTTAGTGATAAATCTTTGGCGATATTCCATATTGAAATTCAATCATTAATCCCAGTAAACATTCTAATCGTGACATCATGTACGCAGCAGACACATGTTTGTGCATATGTATGTCATCATGATGTCATGTCATGCCATCACATCATATGACGTCACGTGATGTCACGATCACGAATGATCACGAATGTTTACTGGGATGTCGAAATTTTTGAACTTTCCTCACTTTTTTTATACAATATATATTTTAAATTTGTAAACTACAATCAGAACTTAGAGTATGTGAAAGTAATCATTAACCAGTCAATACTTGTTGATTCAAAAACCAATTTTATTGTAATAAATAATCACAGTCTGTTTGTCAGTTTCACAACTATTGATATTGTTAAGGATTTTAGATCGAACTTCAGTGTTGGTTATACACTCGTGGGAAAACTATTATACATTTTCCACTTTGTATGAAGACTTATCACCACTAATCAAAATTTTTCCATGCTTTCAACTCGAAATTTCGGGTATGAGAAGTATAGAACAAATTTTTGTGCTGAAAATATGCAAAAAATCAATTCTTTTTAATTGATTCATAAGCTGCAATACAAAAAGAGGAAATCGCTGTCTTCATTTCATACAATGCTTTCCCCAAAAATTTTTGTTTGCATGGAAAATTGTGCTCTTTCGTTTTTGTTTTGTAAACAAAATTTTTCTTTATTTTGAAAGGATGCTTGCAATCAAAGAAGATAATTATTTTTAAATATTGCACTTGAGAAAATTTTTCCCATTTCCTATTATGTTAATGCGTGGAACTATCTTCTTTCAAAAAATAGGACGACAAAATCAATAATCCATATAAATATCACCCATAAATGTTATGAGTTGATTAATATAGTGAATTTGATTATTCGATTATATAATGAATTTAACTAACTTTACTGAAGAATTATTTAAATTAAAACAACTTGACAATAATAATTTAGGAATATCGCCACTTTCAGGCATAATTCACATATAAATTACAAATTCAAAGTGTAATTTTTTGAGTTTCTTGATCCTCCAACTTGAATATTCAAAATTTAGGCACACTTTTTTTAAAAATAAATTCTATGAGATTCTTCATCAGGAGTAACAATTATTATAGAAAATTTTATAATTTCTATGCAAACATACTTGAATTTCTAAGTTTTTTAATAAAAGGCTTAGAATTTCGAAAATTTGAAGCATCAAAATTCCGTTTTTAAAATATACAGATGAATTTTATTTATTCATAAAACATAAATTTTGAGATGTTCGAATCCACTTATTCTGATATAATTTTTAATTACAGATCTTATTAGCAGTATTATATTTGAATTTTGGTAATGTATTTTGTAGCATAAATTTTTGAAATCATGTACTTACTTCATGAAAATTATAATTTTTAGTCTATTTTTAAACTTTCTCAGTTTTTAGATTTATGAATTCAATTATTTTGAATCGACATCAAATTTCCAAAATCTCAATTGAGATGTCGATTTTCTTTTGATGTGTTCTATTACAAACATTTATCTGCGCTATTATTCAAATTTTAATTTCTTTGGTATTTTCTGACTTCCTTCGGGTTTTTTTTTATAACTTGTCATTATAAAAAAAGAATTATAAAAACTTACAAGTAAAAATCAAATTCAATGTAAAGTCTAAAAAAAGGGATTAACTTAAAAATTGAAACCCCAAATAAAAAATCATGATCTCAAGTAGCCTAATGTTTACAATTATCCAAACTTAAATAACATGATTAATTATTTATACTCCCTACAAAACACGAATTATTTTCTAATTTTGTCCTCCAATGAACGAAAATTCATTAAAAAAGTTCTCTACATACTATTAAAATTCCGCATATCATCAGACTTGCAGGTACAATATTTGATTTTTTTTTCCTTATTTCTGCAAAATGCAATTTTTGTGTAAAATATCATATGAAATGATCCTAAAAAATCGTGGGAGAGAGCAAAATAAAAGTGTTCGCTTAGAGTACCATTGCAGCAAAAATAGCAACGAAGGAAAGGCTGTACTGGGACAGATCTGCGTAAGGCACCTCATATCGATCGCAAAAATCTTGGGAAAGAAAACGAGGGACAATATAAGAAACTGCCAAGCTTATGCTCCCGTAGGATTCGTTTTGCAGGCCGACGAATAATGTCACGAGCGCTTGCATAAGCACGATCGCGTCCACTGAGAGTGCCAATTTTTCACGATCGCGCATCAGCGACATGGACTCGACGATGGCCGGCAGAATGCCGCTGCACAACAAGAACATCCTAATTTCCTCCGAGATTTGGTGCTGAATCAAAATTTCCGATGTGAAAAACACGAATGGCACGATCTCCACGAGACTGGAAAACCAGTCGTAGAAGTTCCGGAAACGTTTCGTCGTGTTACGGCCTCCTAGGCATCGAAAAGACGATAACATTATCGAAAGCTCTTTTTTCTTGCAAGTTTTTTATGACCTTTAAAACCAAAAAAATTAGGAACGGTGTATTTTTCACATCCCAGTAAACATTCGTGATTATTCGTGATCATGATGTCATGATAACATACAGGTGTTTCCGCATATACATTTCATCATAATATCATTCGTGATATGACAGCATAATGACATCATATGACGTCAAAACATGAATGACACCATGATGACATGCACATGTGGAAACACCTGTATGTCATCATGACATCATGATCACGAATGATTACTGGGATGAAACAAAACTTTTTTTTTGGATTGATAAATTTTCAAATTCACTTTACTATTTCTGAACTCCAGATCAAACTTGGAAAAACTAATCAACGTTTGTTTTGAAAATTCAAATTTTCAGAATTGTGATGGACATGTTATTTCTGTACTATATTCAGGGTCATAATGAAAACTTTGTAAGGGATTATTTCAACAATTAGAATATTGATAATTGGAAAAATTACCAAAGCGAATGATTCCAAGAATGGAGTGAACGAGCAAAATTTGGTAAGCCCGTACAGCCCATATGTTTTGGTGTCCGTGGAGTGGAAAAGAGCCTTTGAAAAACTGCATACATATTACCGTAACAATGAGTTTGATGATGTGCGCAACAACTGTTCCCACGTTAGCCATTCTTTCATTTCAGCTATGAAAAAACCTGTAAAATTATAAACAATTAATACTAGTTTTTAATGGATTCTAATTTCAAGGTTCTCAAATGTCAACATTTTAAAATTGATTATTCCTTATGTTCTCATTTTGTTATTAAAACATTTTTTGTATAAAATGGATAAAAAAAAGTAATAAATTATCAATTATTCGGAACTGTGATTTATTGCTAGAGTACAAAAATGTTTCAATGCGAAAATTTTGAGAAAATTCAAAATTGTTTTTTTGTACGAAATTTTTAAAAGAATTTTTATTAATAACTATTATTTATTATTAATATTATTTTACAAAATTTTATAAGAAAAAAGTAGCATAATCAAATATTAATAAATTGTACATTTATAAATTTCTCAACAATAATTAAATGTGGAAAATCAACTGTACCCACGTTAGTCATTTTTCTATTTTAAGCTATAAAAAAATCTGTACAATTTTGTACTATCATCGTTAGTTTCTAATGGATTTTCAATTAATAATTTCTTTTAGATTTAAATTTTTAAGTTTCCAAATTTATTATTTCCTTTGTTCTTCATTTGTAGTTTAAACATCAAGTGTACTAAATAAAAGATGAATAAATAATTAATTCATTTTTTTATTTATTAGTAATATTTATCTGTTCATACAAACCAAAATCTGAAATTTTTACTTTTCTTGGCAATAGTATCAAAATTTATTGATGGGAAAATTTCAAGATAATTCAAATGATATTTTTCAACAGAAAATTTGAAATTATTTTTCAAGTTAAATAATTCGAATTACCAAACTTCTTTTTTTTTCTTAAGTATAAAAAGCCCCCATTGGAAAATAAATGTACATTTTTATTATATATTTCTATATAAACAATATACTTGAATTATTAAATGTTAATATTTATATTCATAGTTGTTTTTATCATTTAATATAATCATACAGGAAAAAAATGTAATGATTCAATAACAATGTATTTTACATTAACAAATTCATCAATAATTATCAAATGTGAAAAATCAGCTGACTTTACATAAGCCATTTTTTCATTTCAGCGATGAAAGAATCCGTAAAATCGTGAATAATTATTTCCAGTTTTAAATGCAGTCTCTATTTCCAAATTCTATAACTATTCTGAATTCTGATTCTAATTTATAATTATAGATTCTAATTTCAAGTTCTTTAATGCCAAATTTTGAAATTTATTATTTTTGATACTCTCAATTTGAAGATAAAACATTTTACATACTGAATGAAAATTAAATATAATGCATAAATTATTATTTAAAAAAATCATTGATATTTTGTTGTTGATATGAATAAAAATTCAAAATATTTAGTTTTTGCAAGTCGAAGTACCAAAATGTATAGACACACAAATTTTGAGAAAATTCTAAATGATTTTTCTTCAAAAAATTATTCAAAGACATTTCTAAATAGTTTTGTAGGAAATTCCAAATATTTTTCAAAATGTAATTACTCAAGCACAACACTCTTGTTCTTTTTATATACAAAAGTCCTTGCGAGAAAATAAATGTACATTTTTCATTATATATATATTTATCTGTAAAAATAAATATATATGTTCATATTTATGAACATTTTTATTCATACTCATATTTTTATTCTCATTTTTTTATATTTTATCTATTCATATAAAAAAAAACTTTATTCTTGAATAAGAATGTTTTACATTCATTTTCAACGATAATTGAATGTGAAAAATCAACTGTTCCCGCGTTAGCCATTCTTTCATTTAAGATTTTAAGAACCTGTAAAACTAAACAATTCAAATATTTTTGAATCCATTTTTAAAAATGATTTCTTCTTCTATATATTCCAATTCGTGAGTTTTCAAATGTATAAATTTCATAACTTATAATTTCCTATTGAATGAAAAATAAATATAATAAATAATTAACTGTTTGAATTATATATTAATATTTATTAATTTACATGAACAAAAAATTAGTTTTTGTTAGTCAAAGTACCAAAATTTAGTATGCAAATTTTGAAAAAATCTTTTTGATTTGGATTAAATTTTTTTCCAAATAATTTTTAGAAATTACAAAACTTTTGTTCAGTTTCCAGTATAAAAGCCCTCACCAGAAAATAAATATTTATTTTTTTATTATTGTTTCGCATTTACATTGAAAATATATTGACATTTATGAATGTTAAACTTCATATTTATAAATAAAAGTTATATATATGAGTATCAATAGTGATATTTATAAATATTTATATTGTAATTATAATGAAAATAAATCGAAATTTAAATAATTTTACTTATTAAATTTATTCATAGGTAAATTTTATTGAGTTTGTTAAATTCATATTTTAAAAATTATAATTATTTTTATGACCATGTAAGGAAAAAGTTTTATACTCTAATAATAAAATTTTGTACATTAAAAGATTTCTCATTGACCACAGAATGTAAAAAATCAAAATTAATGCATTTTTGCAATTTGAAAATTCCCTGCATACATTTTCAATAAAACTCACACACACATGTATGTACCATGCAGCATCAATGTGTGTGTCACAGAACTGCAAAAACCGAAATGCATCATTTTTGACAATGTGTGTTGATTCTGTTGATTCCGGTTGATTCTTAACATTTTAACGTACAATGAAAATGTACAAATCAGTATGAATATATTAATATCGAATAAATAGTGATTTAAATCGTTCTGGAAATTCCCTCATGGATAACACGGATTTTCCAAGGTATTTAGCATGTTGTTTCGAAATATTTTTGTGTTATGCATGCAATCATGTAGTAAACATATTATATAAAGGAAGGTTACGTTTTTCCAATCTCAAAAAAAACCTTTTTGACGAATTAAAGCTTCAGTTAACGACGTTTTACGATTCTGTATTATGTATGTAATTGTTTGAGTAAAATTTTAAAAATTGCATAATTTCAAGCATCGCAAATACATGTGTACGAAATTTATACCTCCATGTATGTCAATTTGGAGTCCTTTGGTTTTGGACTTTTTGATTATTAATCACGAGATTGACATCATTATGGTAGGGTTAATTAGGCACGTTTTTACCGAATTTCGGTTGGGAAAAACTCGAAAATAATTTGGGGAAATTAACAGAGCAAAAAAGCAAACACACTGTACAGTGCATCACAATCAAGTACAATTCGTTCGCGTATGTATTTTAAGGCACTGTACACTAATGCAAGTAAATATAAATCGAAAAGTTCGGTCGAATTTTCTTGTCGGGTCTGTAGTTTCCTGGACGAACCGTTACCTCTACTTTGACATATGGATCATTTTACATGACATTAAAATAACATTTTGGTCCTTACGTTAAAGCACCCCTCTGAAAATTTTTAATTGGTTCGTCCAATTAGAAAACTAATCAGATTTCCAAATATGATTATAAAATGGAAATGTAATTGTATATTTAAGACGTCAACTAAACGTAAATTATGTACAAATGTATTAGTTAATATAGATTTGTATTAATTATTTTGATTAACTTCCTCACTTGCAGATTTTGTGTAATACAATAGAAACCCTTCAATCGCATTTCAATTGCAAAATTAAGCATTTGAATAATGTGTCTGAAATTTTTCCAAAATATTTCAGTGAAGAATTTTCGACGGATTTCAGAAAGATAACATTTCGATGTTTCACAACGTTTATAAACTTAGCACAACTATTTCAACAATAAAAAAAAAATACTCCCGCAGTTAATTTGCCGCAAATTAGCCCTGTAAAATAAAAATTTGTAGTTATAATTTTTCTTAAATAGATGGTTGTGTTGAGTTAACGTTAACTCAGCACAACCATCATTTTTGAAAAGAGTAAAATAGCTGCAAATTTTTCTTTTTCACAGCAAATTTGCACATGACTTTGCTCAAATTCTCACGTGAAAAATGTGCTGAATTTGAAGTTATAAATTTAGTATCTTGATATGGACAACAAATAAATTGATATGTACTCAGTTTAAAATCCTCAATTACTTTGGAAATCTGGAAAGGTATAACTGTGGAAATTTTCTAATTTATAAGTCATTTGAGTATTGGATTTAGATTTTCAAATTTATTTGCATATTCAAAGTTTTCAGTTCGAACTCGAGAGTTTCAATTCAAAATCATCAGTGAACTTCAAGTTTTCAATAAATAAAATTTTAAAGGTATGAGTGTGGAGTTTGAATTTCCGAACCTGAAAATTTTTCAGATAAACCATTTTTGAATATTTTAGTATAAAATTTTATACCTTTGACTTTTCAAGTTCAAACTACTAATATTTTTAATTCAATTGTTAAAATTATGAAGTTTCAAAAGATAAATCCCGTTTTAAAAATGCAAAATTTCTTCTGCA
Organism: Platygaster robiniae; assembly: GCA_028476575.1. NCBI lineage: Eukaryota > Metazoa > Arthropoda > Insecta > Hymenoptera > Platygastridae > Platygaster > Platygaster robiniae. Next base: position 23,563,625 of record CM052023.1, read on the forward strand.
TGTACAGTGTTCACGAATCAACACAAGAAACAAACAAAAATTAGAAAATCGCGATATTTCACATCGATGTTTTTTTTCTAGACCAAAAAAGAAAATGAAGTTGAACTAAATTAAGCCATGATGAGTGCTGAAGTTATCGAACATTTTTTCGGCGTCTACTTATTGTACTGTAGTAATCCAAGATACAAAGGGAGAACTTACGTGGGCTTCACAGTAAATCCTAGTCGAAGACTTAAACAGCACAACGCGGGACAAAAATTTGGGGGAGCTTATAAAACGAGTAATCGTGGTCCATGGTAATTTCAATAAATATTCGATCTTCATATTTATTAAAAATCAAATAGCTAAGTGGTCAAAATTTCATGTCGTATAAAAAAATGCAGGATAATCCTTAACATAGCATCTATATAATGTAATTAAAATTTATTTCGAAATCGACACAGAAAGATTTATTATTAACCATAGTCAAAAAATATGTCGTAATTTTTGACACATAAAAAACAGATTAGAATTTTTAAAAATTAATAAAATTGCAAAAAAAAATATATGTTCAAGATTTCGAGTGTGAATTATTTGAAAAATGTTATAATTTGTTTCAATGATGTACTTTTATCTTGAGAATTCAATACATTGAATGTATTCGTTTTTTTTTAATAACAATGTGTTCAAAATTTCAAATAAGAAGGACGTGCAATTGAACGTCAATTATACCACGAATAAAAAGAATAGTAATTTTTTCACAAATAAATGTCAATTCTTTCCAAGTGCATTTCAATATTAGAACTTTTTTTTAGGAATATGGTATTAATTGTGCATGGCTTCCCAACTACGGTTTCAGCCTTGAGGGTAAGAAATTTGAATGAAAAATAAGAAAATGATTGCATGTAAAAATTAAGTTCAATACATTCTAGCAATATGCTTGACAAGACTGAAATTAATTCCTACTCTCTTAACTAAAAATAGTCAAATTTTTATTCTTTGAATTAGTCATTCTATTTGATTATTTGAATCAGTCATTCATTAGTCATTCATGACTACTTAAAAAGTAATTTCCACGTAATCTACTACTAATGATCGTCGAATTTCAAAAATTGAATAGTCTTGTTTCAACTAATCACAATCAGTCATTATTTCTGACAACCGAATTAGTCAAACATACTCTACTGCAATTATTAACTGTAGTTTTAACCATTAATTGAATAGTGAAAGCATTTTTCTATCATGCAAATTAGTTATTAAACTCAATTGTAAATAATTTTAGGAATCGATGTATAGAAATTGATGAAAATACTAAAAATACTGAAATTTTATGGGTACTAATTCGACGAAAGATAGTACTTGAAATCTATGAAATACATATTGGAAATCTTTAAAAATTATAAAAAAATTTGTTCAACTATTGGAAATATGTCTAACTTTGAATCCCAAAGCACCAAATTCTGGAAATTTAAGTAGCTATTCATGAAAGTGCAAGAATTCTATGATAATACTAACAAATTCTACGAAACTATATAAAAACTAAGAAATGTAAAACAAATACAAAAAATATTTAGAATCTATGAGATTATACTTTCCCCTAAAATGTATAAAAAATTTAACATCAATAAATTTTCGACCCTAGAGCATCTAATTTTGAAAATCTACGTACATTGTATTAAAACACGATTTAAAAATTTTTTTTGTTTTTTGTAAAGTTTTTGTAAAACTTTTCAAGAATTCGCCATCTTAAAAAACACCAAATCAATAAAATTCGTTATAAAAATATAATTTTGTACATATATTCGAATCGTTAAAAATAAAAGGAAATCCTTGATATTGTAAAAATACGGAAGAAGTAGTAAAAATACTGAAAATTTAAAAAATCTATGAAATACCTGATAATGAAGACACTGTTTTATGAAAACTATATTCAAAAACATGCTTTGGAACATGGATGCTTTGAAATATTTAATATTTCAAAGCATCCATGTCAAGAAATCTATAGTCATTCATTAAAATAATAAACATACAGAAAAACCCTTAAAAGTTTTCTGAATACTGAAAAAGAAAAAATATTAAAAATAATTGTAGCTTATTGTATACCTCAAATTTATGTATGTATAATTTTCTAAAAAATCTGTAGAAATACTAAGAATCCATAAAACCATGAATTTAAAAACATCAAATTCTAATAATAAATCATCAAATAAATCTGTAAGAATAAAAAAAGTGTTAAATTAAAAAAGTGAAAAAGGAGCTACTAAAGTTTTAGTAAAAATCTACTAATTGAATTAGTGATATAGATTACTGATGAAATTAGTAATATACGACGAAAGAAAAAAGTGAATAACTATCTTAAAACTTCAGTAAAAATCCACTACGGCAGTAAGTAGGTTTTGACAAGTCTCATTCGTGCATTATGACTGGAAGATAAGTATAGTTCAATTAATGAAAAAGTCAATTTTTACTAATACTTTAGTAAATAGTTACTGTTCCTAGTAATAAATATTTACCAGTGCAATTATTGATAACCTCAACAGCATTCAAACGCTACTAATTCATTATTGTTTTACAGTAAAGAATCAAACAAAAATAATAGACATGTTTAGACAACTGTTAAAATATTTATTCCTTGAAACATTAAGCTTTTTACGATGTTTTTTACATGAACTTTTTTTACAACTAGGTACACATAATATATAGTGTAGTGGAATACAACTATTTTTTTTAGTCAACTTGTTGAATTTTACTAATTTATTAGTACATATCTGACTATCTCTGACCTAATAATTGAATTGATAAAAATTTTACTAATTCGAACTGAGAGAGCATGATGTATAAATTACGAAGAAATCCAAAAAATACTATAAGTATCAGTAATATCTGAATAACTTGATTTTTTTAGATACCGTTTTTTGACAAATCTATCAAATACTAAAAATAATTTAAACTTTCGCTACTCGATTATCTATAAAGTAATCCATGACAATACTATACATCTATAAAAATAGTAAAAAGTTGACAAAAATGGCGAACTTTTTTCATTAAAGTAACTTCATTTTGTATTGAATTTCTATTCATGTGTTTGTTGAGTAAACTGTTACAGAAAACTAAATTTTTACTCATAAAATAAGTTAATAACTGCTTTTTGACTAATTAAAACAGTTATTTTTGATTATTTGACACAAACTGTTTTTCTCATATGCAAATTGGTCAAATTCAATTATAAAATAATCAAAATTGACCACGTCGAAACAGTAAATTTGTATTATTAGTAAAAATGGCTCTTTGAAATCATTTATCTTTTACTTACATTATTTAGTGAATTCGACCATATGAAAAAATCAAGTTTGGATTATGTATTAAAATTAATAGAATTCGATCAATTTTAGTAGTGGATGTTTTCCGAATATAATAGTAATTTTCGACCATTTACTAGTAACCGTCTTTTAGCCAGGCGAAATAGTCACACCTGACTGAAATAGTCGAAATTAACTATTTCAGATTAAGACAGCATGAAAATTCCATAAAGGACCCGAAACTTTACCAGAAAACCACATAAAAGATGTTCAGGATTTCTTTAAATTCCGTGAAAATTATTGCTATTATTATTTTAAAATTACTTACGTTCCAAGGTAAATGAATCAGTAGTTATCATTTTTTTTTTTGATTTTTTTTTTTTAATAGTTTGAATGGGCTTGGCAACATCCCGAAACAAGTCGTCGTCTGAAAAATGTACCGAAAAAAAGATCGAAAGAAACAACATTCGATTACAAATTAGTATTACTCGCGGAGATGTTGAAAATTGCTCCTTGGTGTCGACTTCCTCTGACTCTTCGTTGGCTGGACGAGGAATTTGGTTTAAAATATTCTAATCGAATTTTAGGACCGATGCATATGCCGATTGTTTACGGAAAAGTAGTCACTGATAAATCCAAAAAACTTGAGAAAAAAGATACGGAAATTTTGAAGGAACCTGTTGATAGGGACGATATAGACGACGTTTATATTTGTACGATTTGCGAGTCAGAAGTGCAAAACGAGGAAAAATTGACGTGTGCTAAAAATGATTGTTCTTTGAAAGTTCATTTGATATGTTTAGCTAAAAGTTTTTGTGAGAATGACGAAATGTTGCCTGTTGAGGGTTCTTGTCCTCTGTGTAAAACGTGCCTTTTGTGGGGTGATTTGATAAAAAAACAAAAGGGGTTTAATTTAAATGCTAATGAAATAAGTGATCAAGAATCGAGTGATAGTGAAGAGTCATAATTAGGATTGAAGATTTTGGGAGGAAAAATTACGGTTTCGTTCTCGGTAATAATTTTGTTGAATAATTGTGTCTTTGAACGATGTAACGATCGATCAAATGATAGAGGTTTTTTTATGAATACTATTTTCTTCGCATTTTCAAGATTGCTGCTGCAATATACATCGAATTATCCATCAAAAAAATGATATGAAAATATGTAAGATATGTATGATAGTAGGTTTAAGTGAACAAAGTTTTGATTTTTACGTATTTTAGGTGATTTGAATTGTTTGACAGTAATCAATTTTTTAATATATTGGAAATTACGCTTTTGCTAGACTTGAAAGCAATCACGAAATGAATTTGTAATATATTTGTAAAAAATTTCAGCTCAGAATAAAACCGATCTTTTTATACATATTTGTATTTATATTTTGAAATAATTTCTTGCTCTCAGACTGAAAGAATTCTTTTTTCTAACCTAACCTAACCCTAGTGAACTAGTGTTTTCAAGTATTCTGACTCGAACGCAGTATTATGAAGTATTATAGAGTTTTATAAAGTATTTAGGAGTATTATATAGTGCTATAGTGTTACAATATATTAAGGAGTATAAGAGGATTAAGGAGAATATTGTAGAGTGTTATTCATTGTTTCTTTGTTTATACAAGCTTGTTTATTGTTTCTTTAATACGATTCTGACTCACGTGAAGTATTTCACAGTATTCTGACTTGAATAAAGTATTTTAAAATATTCTCACTTGAATGAAGTATTATAGAGTGTTATAGAGTATTTAGGAGTGTAAGGGGATATAAGGGGAGTATTATAGAGTGTTCTTTGTTGTTTCTTGTTTAATACAAGCTTGTTTTAATTGTTTATTGTATAATACATGCTTGTTTTATTGTTTCTTTCATACGATTCTGACTCAAGTGAAGTATTTTCAAGTATTCTGACTCGGATGCAGTATTATATAGTATTATAGAGTGTAATATTATATTAAGGAGTATAGAGGGATATAAGGGGGTATTATAGAGTGTTATCTATAGTTTCTTGTTTGATGCAAGCTTATTTTATTGTTTCTTTAATACAATTCTGACTCAAGTGAAGTATTTTTAAGTATTCTAACTTAAATGAAGTATTATAGTGTTGTAGAGTATTTAGGAGTATAAAGGGATATAAGGGAGTATTATATAGTGTTACGTTATTATTATATAGTATTATAGAGTATTTCACTATATTAAGGAGTATTGTAGAGTGTTATTCATTGTTTCGTTGTTTATTGTTTCTTTAATACAATTCTAACTTGAATGAAGTATTTTCAAGTATTCTGACTCAGATGAAGTATTATATAGTATTATAAAGTGTTCTAGAGTATTAAGGAGTATTAAGGGGTATTATAGAGTGTTATTTGTTATTTGATACAAGCTTATTTTGTTGTTTCTTTGATACAATTCTGACTTGAATGAAGTATTTTTAAATATTCTGACTTAAATGAAGTATTATGTAGTATTATATACTACTATACAGTCCTTTGGGAGTATTAAGGGGTATAAGGGGGTAGTCTAGAGTGTTATTTATTGTTTCTTGTTTCATACAAACTTGTTTCAATTGTTTATCGCTTAAACAATCTTAATTATTGTTCCTTGTTTATACAAGCTTGTTTCATTGTTTATTATATAATACAAGCTTGTTTATTATTTCTATGATACAATTCTGACTGAAGTGAAGTATTTACAAGTATTCTGACTTGAATGGAGTATTATATAGTATTATAAAGTGTTCTAGAGTATTCAGGAGTATTGAAGGGTATAAGGGGATATTATAAAGTGTTATTTGTTGTTTATTATTTAATACAAGCTTATTTTGTTGTTTCTTTTATACATTTCTGACTTGAGAAAAAAATATTTTTTTCTCATATTGTTATTCAATAATATAAAAGTTCACCTTTATTAAAAAAATTGATGTTTACATGAACTTAAATTATTGCAAACATTTTGAGTCTATACTTCTGTAGCGACGCATTAGAAATCAATTAATCATATGTAGTGACGCATTAGAAATGAATTAATCATATATGGATGACTTTAAATTTCATGTACGGGTTTCGAACATTCCAGAGTCTTCCACTCATTGTATCTCAGACTTTCTGGACTATTCCATCCGTTCTCTCATTTTCTCAATTTATCTGGAAAATTCCATTCTCGAAGTTTCGATGACTGGAAGTATAAATAAAGAGCAGGCCCCAAGGGCCAATCAGTTCAGTTCATTTCGAGACCCACGCGCGAACGATCATTAGTCAAACGTTTATCTCGGTCCTTGTCACGCGTTACAAAAACAAGTCGTCGTTGTAATCGAACTTACGCTTCTAAATAAAAGTACCTATTTTCGTGATTCGCCTACGACTTTTGTGGATAACCTTTCCCACACTTCTATAATTTTTTTTTTTTTCATTTTCTTGTGAACACTCAGCATTAATTTTCCTTGATAAAATTTTAAATAAACTGACCGGAACTAAAATAACTGACTAAAAATATTCTTTTCAGTATATTTTTCTAAATTAGTGAACTAGATAACGTATTCGAAAAAAAAGTTTTCATGGTTCATTATTTAAGATATTTTATTGTTTTTCGTTTGATGAACTTCAGTATATCATAGAACATGTTCAATGCATTGAATTTACAGCAAGGTTATACAGGGTAAATTTATATAAAAAATCACTAAATTCAGCGATATTATTCATTTGAAAAGACACTCGTACTGTAAGTACTTAAAATAAAGTAAGTTTACATTTTTTTACTGACGTTTTTTGCCAGAAACTTTCTGAAACAAAATACCGAATGTAAGTTTTGCAAATTCAATAGTATCGTCATCTTGTTCTTCTATTATGTCCCTTGCTTTCAGTAATATTTTGTAACTTTCTGCGAATTTTCCCAAAGTTATTTTGATCCTGGCTTGCATTAGGTATAAACCCATCAAAAAATGGTTATATTCATCCTGGTAATATCTGCAAGACAAGACGAGAAAGTCCCGTTATATATTTTCTACGATCAAATGATGACAAAATTCTTTTACACAAAATGCAAATAAGAATTACATGTGTGAAGGAATGCATCTAGACAAACAAAATTCTGTAAATTCCACGTGTCGATCATCACCAAACGATGCTGTACAGCCTAGACTCAAAGTTTTCAAGTGTTGCACATTAAAAATGTGCATTACTTCAGTTTGCGACAGAACTAAATATTTCAAAATCGAAAGTCCTGCATCACCTGTTGAAAAAGTAATATCGAAATATTATGAAATTTTGGAATATATAAAAAATAGGATACTTTTATTCCTTGATAAATCATGAATTGCCAAAAGTTGACTTGTGACTCGAACAACTTCTTCGTATTTTTCTTTGAAGCCTTTTGAAAATTTTTGTCCACATCCTGGACAATTGGTGTCGTCTGGGACACATTTGAACTGGCATTTTTTGTTTTCACAGGCAACTAATGCCTCTCGATCTGTGCATCTGGCGCAATTGCACAGGAAAAAATAAGATTTTTGTAATCTCTCACGACTCAATTTCATATCTTCCATGACATTATTGTAACGAATGGTCAGCTGAAATCAAGTACGAAAGTTAATACTTTTTATTATTACGTGCATGGTAGCTACTATAAGTTTCATTAAAGCAAATTTAAAAGTTGCATGGGGAGCTTCTTTTTATATTTGGTCAGCGCACAATCAGTTCTACAGACATGTAAAAACGTTCCTGATACAACTCGCAGCACAATGTGCTATTTCATCCATAACACTAGTTAACATAAAAAACAATAGCTCGTGATTAAAATTTTCAAATAAAAAACTAAGAAACTTGAAAAACAAAATTATAGAAATTTGTATTGAAGTGGAGAATTTTTTATGATTATTGAAAATTATTTAGTAGTTTTTAATAAATTTGAAATTTCAAAAAATCGAAATTTTGGAAAATTCGCGAAATTTCAGAAAATGTGAATTAATTTTGTTAGAATTATAAAATATAGTTTTTTTTTAGTTTCCATGATGTTTTCCCAAATTTTTGTTAAAAATTTGGAATACTCAAAAAGTACTTGGAAATCAAAAGAAATCTTCGTGAGCTTGGAAAATTTTTTAAAATATGGGAAATTTGAGTAATCAGTACCATGATAGAAATTTTGGAAAAAAAAACATTGGAGATAGTAAAAAATGTCAATAAATCTTAAAAAATCGAAATTTTTGTAGAATTTCAGAAAATGCTCACAATTTCATAGATTGAGTTTCTTGACATATTTCTTCGAAATATACATGGTAATATTTTTCATATTTTTAACAATAATCTGGAAAACTTGAAAAATATTTAAAAATCCTAAAAAAATTTCATGAATTTGACAAATTTTATAAAAATTTGAATATGTTGAGTAATTGGTTTGATGTTATTTTTATGAATAATGAAAAATCATGTCACATTGAGCCATCCAAAAACCGTCAAATATTCTTAAAAAATCGAAATTTTCGTAGAATTTCAGAAAACAACTATCATTTCAAAAATTGTGTTCATTATTATATGTATTTCGACGAAATAGGAATGCATAAAAATATTTTTTTTTCATTTTTTCATGAAACTTTGCATCACCTCAAAATCATTTAAAAACGAAAAAAAATCTTGGGAAGCTAGATAGTATTCATAAAATTATGAAAATATTAATAGTCTGCCTTACCGTTTAAAATTTTGAAAATTTTTAAGAATCAGAAAACATTTTAAATTCTTAATGCTAATAATACAAAAAAATTTGAAAAATCAGTAGAAACTCAAAAATTATTAAGTTTTGTGTACTGTTTTTATCATCATACAAATTTATTATTTCTCTGAAATATGCATGATAGTGCTTTTTAAGTTTTTTAAGAAAAATTTTGAGTTAAGTTTTAAAAATGACGAGAAATATTCATCAGTTGCACAAATTATTGTAAAATTGTGAAATATTTTGATATTTAATGTAATGTCAAAGATTTCGAAAATTTTGGGAAATTTTAACACATCGGAAATTTCAATAACTGAATAATTTTTAAAAAAATAAAAAATTGTGTGAAATTTCAGAATACGTTTATTAGTTTTGTGATTTGTGTTCATTTCTTCGAAATTATGCATTATTAGGAAATTTTTTTTTTAAACTTTTGGAATACTTGGAAAATCTATGCGCATAACTCAGGCAAATTTTTATAAATTGCGAAAAATTGAATAGTTTCTCACGTTCGAAGTTTAAAATTTATTTTAAAATAGAAAACAGTTAATATTCCAAGGATTGTCATACTTGGAAATTATAAAAATTTGTAAAATTTCAGAAAATGCACGTAAAAATTTTGTAGATTACATAAATTTTCGAAAATGCTGTAAAACTGCAGAAACTTCGTGTGACTTTGAAAACTCTTGAAATCAAAAAGTTTTTTTTTTTAACTCTAAAACTTTAGACAATTTTTATGAAATTATTTTGGTTGTGAAAAGTTTAAAAAGTCGATAAAACTACAGTTTACAAATTTATAAATTTTTGAATGATACTTATGTATTTAATGGTTATAGAATCTGCCATTCTTGTTATTTCTGATAGATATAGCTGAAAAAATGTTTAACAACGTGTTATGTCTAATATTTTGAAAACGTTTTTCACAAAAAAAAATTTTCGTACTCAGCGTCCCTAAATTAATCTAAATAACATTTCTTCCCGAGGTAGTCGCAATTATCAAAGAATTGGTAAACTAGTGTGATTATTAATGATCATAATATACTTGAAAAGCATAAAATATTATTACCTTTGACAAGTCGGTAGTGGACAGATTTTTCAAAGCTATTACTTTAAAAATTGGCCCTGTTTTTATAATCCAACCAACATCAGGGTCACAGTTGTGATCCATGATAGATGGTGCCAACAATAAGGTGGTTCCATTCTTTCGCAAGTCAAAAGAATTGATCTTAATTTTCCCATATATATCCAACAGAAAACTTTTTTTCATTTTTAAAGTTTTTGGCTTCATTTTTGATAGCGAGTCAACAGTGCTGTAAAACTTGATCATTTTCTCTGGGCGTTTCTGAAAATTTTCTGCATCTAGAATGTTTCAGAATTGGATTAGTTTGGTACAATATGAAAACCATCGTAACTCAAAAAACTCATAAAAGTAATATTACGTACGAGACATCAAATCTTTGAACTGTCTGAATCCATTTTTCGAGTAAAAATCTTTTTCTTCTGCACCTCCTCGTGCAAGTTTTTCGATAATTTGTCCCATCAATCTTGCGTCATCTTTCATTTCAAAATAAATGTCGCGTAAATTATCATCATCGAATTTTGGCCGAACATCGTCTATTGCTTTCAAAATTTTCAAACCACCGCACTCATGCCGGTGGAAAATCCACCCTTTTTTTTGACACCCAGCGTCACAATATTTTACTGAGTAGCAACCAGTACAACGTCTCAGTTGGTTGTTCCTGTTAAAAAAAAAAATATTTAACACCAAAGAATGTATTTCATTTGATAATTACAACATTCAAATTCGTGGTAAGCAAGGGTTCACGTGAATGTATATCAAATGAATGCCTGCTATGTTAAAAAATGATGAAAATAATGTTTTTTCATAAAATAATTTGTTCAGTCATTTCATTATGTTAATCCTGTTTTCTTCTTGATCACAAAATTTTATTCAAATCGGTCAAATCGTTTTCAAGAAAAATGAATTTGTTAGAATAGTTGTCGGAAATTCATTTTACAATAATTTAGCTGAAAAATTTTTTTTTAGTTTTGTCAGGATATTACAATAATATAGGGAGTAAATTTTTTTATGCTAGTTTAGAAAATCCTGACCCAATAAAGTATAAAGTATATGAATATTCATAAAATCAGTAGATTGAGAATTTATTACTTGCATATTCTTTATTTAACTGCCCATCAATTATTTATTCAAAAGTTTTGAGTATTTTTTTTTTTTTTAATTTTTTATACATTATTTGATGTTAGTTGATTTAAACTTGACTCATTTGTATATTTAACTTATTTATTGGATAGTAGTTCAATTATTTTCGATAATCATATGAAACCAAGAAAATGAATATTGTCAAAAATATATTTAACAAAAATGATGAGACTATCATATTGTTTGAAGATGAAGCAAATGATATTTAAAAAAAATTAAAACTTTTTTCAAGCCAGGAAAAATTTAAAATGTCCCACTTATTATATTGTGGCTTCCCGACATAACCGAAAAAGTCACTTCTACCATAAAACTCATTTTGCATTATATTTTGATAAAATTTTAAACCTTATGGCAGAAGTGACTTTTTTGGTTATGTCGGAAAGCCACAGATATAGCTACCCCAAGAAAAAATTTGTTCGATATGAAACACTTGAAAATTTCAAAATATGTCTGTAAGAAAGTTAGTATAAATTTCCGAGATTATATGTTATTATTGGAATTTTTCATTGAAAAACACCTTTAGAGCATTATTTTTCAGTAATTTCTCTTTTTTTTGTTATTTTCATAATTTCTACATTCCATTTAACGCATTCGAATTACCACAAAAAAAGTGTAATATTCTCTAAAAGTTTTGAAAGTGTTTTTTAAAGTTTTTAAAAATACTCATATACAGTCGGACATCGACGGTTGAGACGGCTCGGGGGTTTAGATTTTTCTAAAGTAAACAGTCTCAACTCTCGATGCTGTCAATCATGAGTCCAGAAAATCTACCTGCTTGACCCGTCTCAGTGGCGTACTCATGCGTCTCGAACGCCTGTGCTACATGGATCTTATTCGAATGTTCATCTAACGTTATGCTTAATTGTAAAAACTCAGTATACATATTTAAAATATGTTAAATGCTTGAATACTATCATCTTTGCAAAAAAATTAACATATGGAGAAAAAAATTCTCAAGTTTATTTAAATTTACATTTTGAATATATGTAGAAGCAAAACTTTTCATTGATACAAGAAATAATTTTTACTTCAGAATAACTTTTACAATTTTCCCTAAATTACACTTTATAATTAAAAATCATGCTAAATACATACATTTACAGAAAATGTATAAAAAATGTAGGAAAAGCAGATTCTCCAGTAAGTTGAAAAAATATGTTTTTCCTTAACGAAAATTGATTCTACAGTTTCATCTAAGTCATGAAGTTAGCAGCAATTTTTAAATAATTTATTTTCAATAAATTTGATAAAAATCAAATATGGAAAACTTGTGTATTTTATAACCTTATAGCTTGGGAAGCTACAATAAATTCATTTTATTTTGCGTATTCAATTAATTAATATGTATGTATATATGTATATATGTAATGTGATCTCTGAGGTTGGAAAAAAGGACAGAAGACTTTTATTAAACATTCTGTATTTCCAAGCAAATTATTATTACATGTAAAATGACATTGACAACATATGAATAAAGTTGAAAAAATTTTTTTTTCAACTTTATTTTTCCTTCATGGACACAGTGATCGATTGAAAATTCATAAAGATTCGTAAGTTTTCTCACTATTAACTGCTTTGCCAACATTTTCACGTATTCGCTTTATATGCAGTAGTTGCCTAACAATGTTTATCGTATATATATGTGAGGCGATCCGAGAAAAGGGACCTACTATCCAAAAAGCAAATTTTACGGGACGGGCGATTGAATAATTCAAAATACACAACGGTAAATGGGATGGAAGATTGTTAAAAATTCATAGCTTGCAAAAAAATCAAAGTTAGTCAATTCTGATTGCACATAATTAAAGATTGGATTAAAAATTTATAAAATCACTCATAATCGGAAAAACCATTTTTTGGATAGTAGGTCCCTTTTCTCGGATCGCCTCACATATGTAATTCTTAGAATTGGAAAAAAATTTTTTTATTTGGACCGTTTATCGAAATCACGTTTTATGTAGTACATACATTCAAAGAATGTATCAATTTATTTGCCAAGTACATATCTGAATAACTTGGATCGACGAATTTTCATAAAATTTGGAAAGTTTTTAATACATACATAGTTTGAAAAATGCTTCCTATTTAAAATTTTTAAAAAATTGAACAAATCTTGGAAATTTAAAAGATTGTTAACAATTCTAAATAATTCTAAAAATTAGCGAAATCTCAGAAAATATTTATGAATTTTATTGTGTTCAGTACCGCATTTCTTTGAAATATGTATATATTATGCTGAAAATGTTATTCACTTTGCAAGAGGAATGAAAGAAAATCTCAGTGAGTTGGAATAATTTTTATAAAATTTGCAAAATGTAAAGTATCCAGTATTTCGCGTGAAGCATTCAAAATTTTGAAAAAATGAAAATAAAAAAAATCAGAGATTGTCAAAAATTATTGAAAATTTGACAAATTTCTTGAATTTTAAACAGAATGTACATATGTTTGTATATATCTATAAATTTTGTACATTGTTAAATATTAGGTATATTTCTTTGAAATGAGCATATTAAAAAATTTTTTCACACTTCCGAATAAGACTCTGATAATCTTAAAAAGAAATAAAATTTAAGAAAATACTTCTTATGACATGAAAAATATAAAAAAATTCAGGAAAAGCTTAATTAAAGTAATGTATGTATTTTATGTACATACGTACCTTGAACGTTCTTGGACCTTTGTGAATTTCATTAAATTGCAGAGCTTTTGCTTGCAAAATAGGTCCACTGACTGGTATTCCCATATCCCTTTTTTCCGTGAACCATCGAAACAACGAAGTTTCCACCAACGGATAAGGCGACGATACTTTCATCATTTTTTTCTGAACTCAAAACCTCTACTATTAACTTCTTCGATTTCCTTCTCGTGTTGAAGAATTCTGTAGTAGGACGCTCGAGACAAACCGTACTCGCGAATAATGTCATCTTTTGAAACACTACTTTTAATTTTGTTGAGTATTTTTACTTTTTCTTCAAAAGTGAAATATTTATTTTTTCTTAATACAACTTGCGCCATATTCGCAGTCTCGCGAGCAAATGATTTTAAAGGTTTTGAGTCGGCACTGACTTAATGACTTTTCTAGTGGTGTCACTTTTCCACCCGACTGACGACTCGAAGCCAGACAATACATTATCTTTTCACGGTCAATTTAGATTCTTAGAACGTCTCAAGCGTCGATTTCTCAACCGTCGATGTCTGACTGTCGTTGAATCACTCGAATAATTTTAAATAATTTGAAAAAACTAAAGACGAAAAAATGGAATATTTTTAAATAATAAAATCGCAATATTTATTTATTTGTATACAATATGTAGATATCTTGAATTTCGATTGATATATATTGAAACCCTATTATACATAACTACTAATGTTATAGTTATTCAAGGAAATAGTAACTACATTGATTTTCAGTATTTTACTGACTTCAAGTATTTTTCATTTTTTTTTTTGGTAGAAATAGATATATTTTATCAAATTTATTAGAATCTATTAGATTTGGTATTCTTGAAAGGTGTCTAATTAAATTTATTAACTAATTGATTTAACCAATTAATTAAAAAGATTGCAGAAATTTTATGCTCTCGAGTCTGAAATTTTAGGATTTTTATCATTTCAATAAATTTTTTAAAAAGAATCATTTTCACAGATTCAAGTATTTGAATAATTTTGAAAGTTGTTAGTAAATTTTTTGTATTTTCAATATTCATGAATTTTATTGAATTTTCTAGTATTTTGATAGATCATTCTATATATTTTCAGAATTAGATGCTCCACAATTGAAAGTTTCAAAAATTTTTGTTACTTTTATGAATTTTTGAGGAAATGAAGTCTATAATATATACAATTTTCTTATTTCAGATATTCCTATTATTTTTATTATTTTTCATACTCTACAGTATTTATGAAATCTGCTGTTTCCCTGTATAAAAGACGAAGTCACACATGCCATAACGTTTAAAACTTTATCAGAATATCATCTAAAATGAGCCTTATGGCAGAAGTGACTTTGTCTGTTATTCCGGGAAGCCACAGAAATTTCATCGTATTTTTCCAGATTTTTACTATCTTTATAGACTGCCAATGTAAATTTTGAGAACTCAATACTCTAAACTTAGGAGTTTCATAGATTCCTAGTCTATACCATACATTTTTTCAGAACACATTTGGTTTATGGATTTCTTGTGTTTCGAAAAATTCAAATTGTTTGTTTTTTATTTTTTTTTGAATATAAATTTTTCATATATTTATAGATTTGTTGGGTTTTCATATTTTTCCAGCACGTATTGAATTGTGTACGATTCTATAGTTTTTTTTTTTTTGAAATCCTATATATATATATATATATATATATATATATATATATATATATATATATATATATATATATATATATATATATATATATATATTGTCCCCTCTGTCTCCCTGGTTGTGATGTCACTGGTTAACTATGAAATAGGCTTAGTCATTTAGAAGCGAGAAAATTGTTTAATTGGTAAAAATATTCATAATTCATGCAGAAATATATTTGAATGTATGAGAAAAACCTTTGCATAAAAATTTGGAAAAAAAGTAGAAATTTTGTATATCCGAATATAATTTATTCACAATAATGAGCCACATTCTTATTTCTAAGCTGAAAAAAAATAAAGGAAAAAAAAAACGTTTTAGTTTATATTGTTTATATGCCAGAAGAAAACAGTATTTTTTAAGGGACTTGTGTTCGAAACTTGTCTTCGATAATTTTTCTGATGTGTTTTATCTTGATCTTGCATTATATATTAAAATAAATCTTATTACTATTCAAAAATTTCAATTATTATGTTTCAAATATCCAAGAAAGCACAGTATAAATTTTGTTTTTTATTGTATTTCGCAATAATTTTCGTTATATTTCCTTCAAAATGTAACAAACAAGTGTGAGCAACGTTTCAGTCAAATTATGATTTTTTATTTTTAACGATAAGTTTGGTCAGAATCGTAGTCAAATGCAAAACCACAAATCTAGGTACATACAATATATCCGAAAAATTTTGTCGCACATTTTCTTGAATCTAGAAAAAATTTGCTTATATAAAATTCTTAACAGGGAAGAAAAATGATCTTCACAGTAATCTACGTGTTCAGCCAAGTTTTAAATCTGAAGAATTACAAAATACATACGGTTTTGCGCAAAAATCGCATATAGTGTCCATGTTTTTCGTGCCTACGACGTATGCAAAAGGCTTGCCTTCAAAAACAGTTTTCCCTTTTGGGATCATTGTAAAAACTTCTCTTCTCAAATATCGTAATAGGTAAATTAATCAAAAAAAGTACACTTCGAAACTATAAAAAAATTCACAGTGAAAAAATATAATCAACAATGGACGATTCCGACTGTTTCTTGTTTCAACGCTTTATTGTCACAGCATTGTCACATAGGGTATTTCATTTGGAAATCGTTGATTCGTTTATTGCTTCGTTAACCGATCTTCATTTATTTATCAGTATATTGTTTTTTTAAACTTTTTCTATCGATTTTAGATCGATGTTTTGCGCTTAAGAAGACATGGAGGATGTTCCCTTTGCGTTTTTTTTTTCCTTTCAACCAGTTTTAGTTATTACATAATCTTTACGATAAAATAATGATAATAAGTTAACTTTGATTTAGAAAAAGTAAAATGTTTTGAAATAAACTCAAATTTATGCAATGTTTTAACTCCTTAGAGAATTTTTCTGAAACTTTTTCTGGAATTTTCTATTTTACTTTTTTTCTGTGAACCCTCAGCATGAGTAATCTTGTAGAAATAAACATTGAATTATAGTCGGTCCTTTTGAAAAATTTATTATTTCTACTACATTACTTACCATTTGATCAGTTTTTTATGATCGTTAAACGGAGCCTAACTGTCTCTTTTCTCAGCCCGCAGAGAGTATAAGATAAATATTCAAAAACAAACAGAAAAATCGCTAAAAGGGGGAACAGTCGCTATTTTTTGAGTACACTCAGAAATTTTTCTATAAAATTTTAGAGACTGTCTTTGAAGCAGATTTCCCATACTGTCTATGAAATTTTCTATCAAAGTTATGGACGCAACTATGAAAAAATAGACACTGTCTACGAAAGTTATAAACCTTCTATGAAATCGAAGTGTTTATTTAATATAAAGCAGACATTAAAATCATTTTACCTTCAAATGATTTCGACATAATACACTTTTTTGGAGCAGATTTTCCCTCATTTTTCAACAGCTATTTGGTTATAACAAAAAATTTACATTTTATGGAATATGAATTATATAATAAAAATTATATTGTAGGTATATTTGATAATATGCAAAAGATATTTTAAAATATTTGAACATGTAGTGTCTTAAAATATAATTAATAATAGTAAAAAAAGTATTAAAATTAATATATCTAATATGAAAACAATGAATTTGATATAAATTTCTTTGAATTTCTTTTCATATACGTGTCCATGAAATTTTAAATATGATTTTAAGAGAAAAACTATAAGAGATGTTCGAAATTTCAAATTTTTTTTGACAGTGTAGAATAATCCAAAACGATTAAATAGTAAATGTCGATTATTACATAGAAAATTAAAAAAAATATATATAATTCTATTTTTAAAATTTCATTGCTGATTTTAGCTATCAAGAGCATAATAAATGCATATATTCAACATAAGAAATTGGAACAAAATCAATTTTCATATAACTCTTGCTATCTGGAAGACGTAGAATTAAGCAACAAAATTTATAATAAATAATAAGATAAATTTAGCATTCCTTTTGCGATATAGTTCGAATAAATATTATTCTTTTCTTCATCCCCATGTTTCATTTTACTGCAATGCATTATTATTTTCAGTCAGGCCCGTGAGGACGGGGCGGGGGGGGGGGGGGGTAGAACCTCCCTTAACGAGATTTTTCAAACGATTTCAATGAAATGCTTCTATTATTGGTTTTCACATTTTGATATAAATTTTGATATCTTGCATTGTATGATATTTTTCCGAAAACAGCGGCTGAATAGTTTTTTATTTCTTTTTGCAATTCTTCATATATACCTTCTACGATCTGAAGGATTGTTCAGTATTTCTGAAACTATTCGTATTTTTCAATATCTATAAAATGTTGCAGGATTTTCTAGTATTCTTATATATTTCTAGCATTTTCATTTAAATTGTTTTCGATTCCGAGAATTTCGAACTGTAAAATTTGGAGTTAATTGAATTTTACGTGTTCAAAGGTTTTTTCAGAAAATAGTGTCTCAATAGATATTTATTTATTCTAGTATTTTTCGTATTTCTTCAGTTTTTCTACGATTTGAAGGATTGTTCAGTATTTCTGAAACTATTCGTATTTGTTAAAATGCATAAAATGTTGCTGGATTTTCTAGTATTTTTACGTACTTTAAGCATTTTTATATAAATTTTTATACATAGATTTCGAGAATTTCGAGCTCTAAAATGTGAATTTCAAGAAATTTTTCATGTTCCAAAATAATTGTTCAGAAAACAGGTGTCTCAATAGATTCATATTTCTTTTAGTATCCTTCGTATTTCATCAGTTTTTCTATGATTCGAAGGATTGTTCAATTTTCTTGTATATTTTTGTATAAATTTCTGGAATTCGATGCTCTAGTTTTGAAAGTTGTATAGATTTTGAATATTCCATAGATATACTTGATTTTTCTATACATGTATTTTCTAGTATTTATAGAAGGTTGGAAAATTTTAAGATTTTTCCAAAGATATCTTTTTGGATTTTGTTTGAGAAGGGAAATGTTCGGTCCAGGAGGCCTCTATTGTTTCAGAGGGCTGACGAAGGAATTTTGAGAAATACACAACAACACCACTTCAAATAAACCTCCGGTATTTATTGAATGAATTATCGAACACTTCGAAACAATTTCCCGCACAATTCAGACTATTTCCGCCCACGCCGCGTAACCGAACTACGTGTCAGAACGAGACGATGTATAAGATGATGTTAACGCACCGAACTACTCAGCGAGACTGACTGGACGAGTCAATGACCCGTCCAGCCATACCCACGCACAAACACACACACGACCGCCCACTACATACATATAACACGAGCAATTCACACATCCTTAATCCTAAACAAACCGCCCGCCTTGAAACCTCCGTTTCAAAATCAAACATAGAGCACACAAAAAAAATGTAAAACAGAACGTCGCCCCAAGACCCGTATATCGACGTAATACAATACAAAGGAAAAAAAAAGAAAAAAAAACCCAAATCAAAAAGAGAAAAAAGGAACAAAATAAACCAGAGAACAAAACCAAACACAAATCCATTCACAACTCAGACCCTGGAGCCGACTGAGAGTCCGCCGGAGGCTGGGCCGTGGTTTCCAAATCAATCGGCAAGAGGGCCAATTCAGACATCGGCCGCTCGAACAGCGACGTCGCAGTCCGCAATCTCACCACGCGAACCCGACCCGCAGAATCCGGGAGAGTCTCAATCACTCGAGCCAAGTTCCACTTCGTTGGTGGAACATTTGGCCTCCGCATCAAAACCAACTGACCACGCTTTATCGATCCGCGCTCGGCACGCCACTTAGTCCGCTGCTGCAACGACTGCAGGTAATCCGAGGACCAGCGCCGCCAAAACAACTCAGCAAATAGCCGCACTCGTTGCCACCGGGACAACCTATTTTCAGCCAAGTCAACCACCGATGGTTGAGGCACCGCGTTCAAAGGACCCCCCACAAGAAAATGACCCGGAGTCAGGATCTCGAGATCATCGATGCCGTCAGACAAAGGCCCCAAGGGTCGAGAATTCAGCATTGCCTCAATTTGGCATAATAACGTAGCCAACTCCTCGTAGGTCGGAGTGTGATCTCCCAAGACTCGTTTCAAGTGAGTCTTGACACTTCGAACGCCAGCCTCCCACAAACCACCAAAATGGGGAGCCGCAGGTGGAATATAGCGCCAAGAAATCCGCTCACCAGCTAAAAAATGACAAACCTCCGAATCGTTCAAAACCTTCCTGAAATCGTCATCCAAAACACGGTTGGCACCTTGAAAATTAGTGCCATGATCAGAGTGTATGCGAGCAGGACGTCCACGACGAGAACAAAAACGTTGCAGGGCTGCAATGAAGGCACTTGTAGAATAGTCCGTCACAACTTCCAAGTGAATTGCCTTCACAGCAAAGCACACGAACACCGCGATATAGCACTTCTGTGCACGAGAGCCACGACCACCGGCCATTCTAACCTGAAGAGGCCCCGCATAATCAATCCCACAATCGGTAAAAACCCGATCAGGACGAGTGACTCGCCGACTCGGCAGATCCGCCATCAACTGAGTAGCCATTTCACACCGGATCTTCGCGCAAATCAGACAATTCGACAGAACGGATTTGATCTGTGCCCGAGGGTTCATTAGCCAAACCGTCTGCCTCAGAGTTCCAAGAGTCAATTTCAACCCACCATGTAAACAACGCTGATGAGTCCACCGAATAAGCAATTTCACGAGTGGGTGACTTGCTAAAATCACCGGATGCTTCGACTGAAATGGCAACGTTGACCGATCAAGCCTGCCTCCAACCCGAATAAGACCCCCATTATCAAGAAACGGAGTCAACGAAGCTAAGACACTTCTCGGTGAAATCCTTTGCCCACTCTGTAACGCGCGAAGCTCAAGTGGAAACTGAATGGCCTGCAATTTCCTAAACCAATAATCCCGCATCTCATCTAACTCCTCAGCTGTAACCTCACTTGGATACCGAATACTTCGATTTGAGCTTTTCGCACGACAGAGTCTGATAAATCGGAAACACATCGCCGAAACCCGTAGTAGGTTTCCCCACGAAGAAAAACGATCTGAAAAATCCGGCAATGTTGCCACAGGATCAATTCGAACATGATGTACCAGAGGCTTGAGCTCGAGATCCACATCATCAGGGACGGACGGGGGGTTCCCGGGCCACTGGTCAGGTTGAAGCCTCAACCACTCAGGTCCTTCCCACCAAAGTCGACTCTCAATCAAAGTAGAAGGATCACAACCGCGCGATGATAGATCCGCAGGATTGCTCTCAGTGGGCACATGGCGCCACTCATGGTCGGGCAATAGCGTCTGAATTTCCGCAACTCGGTTCCCAACAAAAGTCTTCCAAGTAGACGCATGTTTCCTGATCCAGGCCAGAGTAACTGTCGAGTCCGTCCAACATTGGATCGGGAGATCATTGAATGATCGAACTTCCCGCATGGAATCAAACAACCGAGCAAGAAGATGCGCAGCTTGAAGCTCTAAACGAGGAATTGACAATCTCTTCACTGGTGCCACTCGCGTCTTGCCTGCTATCAATGAAACCGTAACATCAGATGAATTCCTTACAACCCGCAAATAGATGACTGCTCCATAGGCGTCTTCGGAAGCATCGGCGAACCCGTGAAGAGTTGCCTGAGCTTGAGATGAAAATCCAGTCCATCGCGGAATTGAGACTCGATTCAAATGAGTGAGTGACTCAAAATAATTCCCCCAGGTGGCAGCAACGTCGGCCGGAAGATCGGAATCCCAAGAAATCGAGTCACGCCACAACCTCTGCATCAAAATCTTCCCAACGATAATTACCGGAGATATCCAACCAACTGGATCAAAAAACCTCGACAAAATAGATAAAACTGCGCGCTTCGTCATAGGCGTCGGGAGAGTGACATCCGTAACAAAACGAAAAGAATCCGAAGAGGGATTCCAGCTAAGACCCAAAATCTTGATCTTATCTTCTGATGTAAGAGTGGCGTCCCACGCCAGGCCGTGATTCGCTGGATCAATGGTCGACAACAAAGAGGGAGAATTGCTCGCCCACTTCCTCGCTTCAAGTTGAGCCTTCGCGAGAAGACCTATGACTTCTGAACGCAATCCCGCAGCAGTCTCCTGATCATCAGCTCCGAACAAGATATCATCAACGAAGGTATCCCTGTCAAGAATCGAAACCGCCAAAGGAAATGCCTGACCCTCATCCTGAATCAACTGTTTAATGACGCGAAGTGCAAGGTACGGGGCTGCGCGCATGCCATACGTCACAGTCGCAAGTTGATACTCCTCAATCTCACCACCACGAGACGACCGCCATAGAATTCGCTGGAAGTCGCGATCGCGTTCATCAACCAAGATCTGCCGATACATCTTAGTGATATCAGCGGTATAAACGAAGCGGAATGAACGCCAATGCGAGAGAATAATCGATAGATCAGACTGCAATTTTGGCCCCGTCATCATATGATCGTTCAACGAGGTTCCATTGGTCGTCCTACTTGAAGCATTAAATACAACGCGAAGCTTCGTGGTGAGGCTGTGCTCACGAAACACCGGGTGGTGTGGGATATAAACCACCCCCTGATCCACTACTTCCTGACGAGGCACCTTCTTCATGTGTCGTAATTGGTCATATTCCGCCATAAATCCCCGATACAAATCCTCCCTCTGAGGATTCTTGGATAAACCCGACTCGATTCTAATTAGAGATTTCTCAGCGATATGTCGAGATCGACCGACGTCTGGAGGATGACTTCTGAATGGAATCCGAACAACATAGCGTCCATCCGGAGTTCGAGAGTGCGTGGAACGAAAGTAGGATTCACAGAGCTCGTCCTCTACTGACAAGATTGACTTCGTTGAAGGCGCCTCGACCTCCCAAAAAGAACGCAATGATTCATCAAGACGCCCATTTGAAACGCAATGATGAATTGAAATAGTGTCCCCGAGCTGGCCCTGGTCCGAGCAATCATCCGAGGAGCGATCACAACTAGTCCTCCCTGAAACTACCCACCCAAAAACCGTATTCTGGGCCACCGGCTCCGTAGCCCGGCCCTGCCTCGGCTCGCCAACCAACAAGATTCCATAAAGATCAGCACCTATTAGCACGTGAATCGGATCCCTGCTCGTCGGATCGTCGGAGAGCGATATCCCGTGCAAATGCGACCAATGAGATAACGGCGCAGACACGGTTGCGCTGTACGAGGTGATCTGAGGAATAACCAAAGCCTGAGTCGAGAATCTCTCTGCGCCTTCGAGATCTGAAGTCAAATCGATATCAACCGCTGTCGATGAAGTCCCAACCAGAGCGCCCCCAAGACTCGATAACCTTGCCGACACACGAGTCGGCCGGGCATCCAACATCTTCGCGAGCTGCTCGGAAACAAAGGAGAAAGTCGACCCTTGGTCGAGCAAGGCACGAACGCGAACACTGCGACCGTTGGAAGCAACAACCCAAACCCGTACTGTTGCGAGGAGAACAGCATGCAAATCCCGAACCATAGCCATATGCACTTGAGCATCGTGCGTCCCAGCAACCTGAAAACCGGAAGTCGCGAGCGTGGCGCCCTTACCCACGGGGTCAGTCGGATTCTCGCGGTGTAATAACGAATGATGCGACTTATTGCACACAGCGCAACGTCGCGAGCTCCCACATGAATTCACCCTATGGCCCCCCAGGCAATTAATACAAAGCCCCAATCCCTTGACAGAATCGAAGCGCTGCGTCACAGTCTTCGCTCTAAATACATCGCACTGGTAAATTGAGTGTGCCCCTTTACATATCGGGCACCGATGACCACCCGGAGAAACCAGGTGCGATGAAGCATTGACCCGCCCCAACTGTGCGCCCCCGAACTTGTGTGAAGGCGGTACGAACTTGGGAGGAGTCTCGATCTTCGCCCCAATCGATTCCAACGCCCGAATCCGGTCGAGCAAAAATCTATCGAACTCCCCAAAATCCAAACACTCCGTCCCAGCCGAAATCCTCATCTCCCAATCCCGTCGCGTCTTCACATCGAGTTTCTCGGAAATCCTATTCAGTAAAATATCACTATAATTCCCCACGGGGCGCCCGAGATTCCCCAGAGCCGTCATATTCCTCACAAGAGTGTTACGCAATTCGAGCAAACCGACCGCGGATTCCCCCCTCAACGGCTTAATCGAGAAAATATCGTCAATATGGGCGTTGACCGCGGCGCGAACATTCCGATAGCGAGTTTCGAGCAACCCCAAAGCAACCCCAAAATTCGACGCAATCAGTTGGACATTGCATATCAAATCTAACGCTTCCCCTTTCACCGACGACTTCAAATAATGCAGCTTTTCCAAATCCCCAAGATCCCCATTATTCGTGATCAATGAATCGAAAGAGTCTTTAAACCGCGCCCAATCCGTGAATCTACCTGAGAATGGCTGAATGCTGATTGTTGGTAGCTTCGTATGATGGACTTCTCGTGTGGGCCTTGGAGTGTGATTCATCTCAGAACCTGGTTGTGGGGGCCTTGTGACCTGTTGATGTAGATTTGCCAGCATGTCCATCGCGTCAATCCATTGCTCCTCGATCACAGTGTATTGCCCGGTGCTGAAGTATGATCGAGATTTCTTGTCACCTTCCGTTGCCTCCTTCAAGATGTCCTTGTGACGAACCTTGGCCTCTGCCCAAGCCTGCTGTAACTGGTGGATTCGATTGGCGACTATATATTCCGAGGTTTCAGCAGCATTCAAGTTTGCTATTCTTTGAAAGGCACGTCCAAGTTCGTCGAACGTGTCTTTTTGTTCGAGGAACAGGTCATTCAACCGGTTCCGAGCTGGCGGTCCAGATTTACTATCATCCATTTGTTGAGCCATTGGATCCGTCATAATTGATCTGAGCCAACCAACTTATGTGTGACCTACGATGATCGGCGGTGAGTGCGAGCAGCGGCGATGAGTGAGAACAGCAGCGATGAGTGAGAACAGCGGCGATGAGTGAGAACAGCGGCGATGAATGAGAACAGCGGCGATGAGTGAGAACAGCGGCGATGAGTGAGAGAGCAGTAATGGCGGCGATAAGATGCCAGAGAGTAATGGCGGCGATAGGATGTCAAGAGAGTAATGGCGGCGGTTGCGGGCGGAAGTAAGCGGCGAGCGCGTGATCCACGAGTAATGGCGGCGAATGCGGGCGGAAGTGAGCGTCCCAGCACGTGGTCCAAGAGTAATGGCGGTGAATGCGAGCGAGCGGAACCGAAGTTCCTTGGCACGAGTAATGGCGACGAACGCGAGAGAGAATGCCCAAAATTTCACAAAATGGCCACGAACTTACTAGGCTGCACCTCGTCAGTATCCTGGCAGGATCGCCAAATTTGTTTGAGAAGGGAAATGTTCGGTCCAGGAGGCCTCTATTGTTTCAGAGGGCTGACGAAGGAATTTTGAGAAATACACAACAACACCACTTCAAATAAACCTCCGGTATTTATTGAATGAATTATCGAACACTTCGAAACAATTTCCCGCACAATTCAGACTATTTCCGCCCACGCCGCGTAACCGAACTACGTGTCAGAACGAGACGATGTATAAGATGATGTTAACGCACCGAACTACTCAGCGAGACTGACTGGACGAGTCAATGACCCGTCCAGCCATACCCACGCACAAACACACACACGACCGCCCACTACATACATATAACACGAGCAATTCACACATCCTTAATCCTAAACAGATTTCAAGAATTAGATTTCCTAGAATTGAAAGTTTGAAATATTTGCAGTATTTTGATCGATTTTGCAGAAAACAGTTTCTTTATAAATTTAGAGTGTCCTCAATATTTTTTGAATTTTTAACAGATTTTAAAAATTTGAACATTTTTCTGGTATTTTTATGGTTTTCTATACACATATATTATTGGAATTCAATGCTCGAGAGATCGGAGTTTATTGATTTCTGGAATTACAGAAATTTCCGAAGAATCTCATAGCTTTTAGAAAAAAGTAAATAATATCTAGTATTTTTTGCATTTAATTTTTTTTTCTCTATTTTGTATCTATAGATTTTAGGGATCCTGCTATAGATTTTAAGGACTAAGGTTTCCAGTGTTTTCATGTATTTATATGCAGATTTCTAAAATGAATTGCTAGAATCGTGAAAATTTCTAATAAAAAGTGAAAAAGCATCATACTCTTTGTCGATATTTGTACATAAATATGTACCTGAAGTTCCAAACGTTTGAAATTAAACAAAAAGAAAAATTGAATCAATTTTCAATTTTTTTCATGTGCAGGATTGGATTAAATATTTTCTAGTGAGCATAAAGTTTGTTGTTTCATCCGAAATATCATTGAAAGCAAGAAGAAAATTTTTTTTTGTTAAATACTTGTCTTCTTTCATTTTTCATTTAATTTTAAACGTTTGGACCTTCATGCACGTACATAAATTACTAATATATCACTCTGTTTCATTTAAATTATCCGAAAATAAGGAAGTTAAAAAATTACTTATATCTAAGATTGACAAAATTTCTTAAAAAATTACAGATCGTTCTAAAAACTCAATGAGACAGATGCGAAATGGATAACACGATTTTCGTTACTCGTTACCAAAAAAAAAGAAACTCGTTCCCGTTATCGTTACATTAAAAAATGTTACGTTTTTGGATAATATAATTTCAATAGACTTATTGTATTTGCATTGCAGACACTGCAAGCCTTTCAAAAAAAAGTTGGTAAAGTGCGGTAACTCCATCATTTTTTGATATTTTTTTCATCAAATAATGTTTGTACATTAAAGTTGACAATATTCTATCACAATAATATAACTTCCATGTAATAAAATTATGTGCTATATACAGTAAAAAATAATCCAAACCGTCCTCAAAAAAGGTGTATAATCCTTTAAATATAGTGTAGTAATAAAAAGTGTTTATTTTTTTTATTTACTATGCATTCGTTGTATGTCTAAATGTGAAAAAGAGATAATAAACATGTTTTTTGCAATTGTGTATCTATAATACTTGAGTTGCTTGTGTTAAATTTGTTGAAAACATAACAAAGATTCAATATATAAATTAGAAGTTGTTGAAAACAAATGATGTTTTGATATTGCCTTACGTATTTGATTATTTATTGATTAATGAATTAATTAATTAACTTATTTAATCTACATGTATTATCTACATCACTATGAATGGACCATGTACTGTCAAACCAAATCAATTTCAATTGCATGCTATTCTACAAGTACAACATAAAAGTTGAAAACCCCCTAAAATACAGATTTCTGTGCACGGGCCTGTTTTCAGTGAATTTTTCTTAATCAGTGAACGCCTGTTAAATATTTAAAATAAAGTCTCCAAGATCCATTAGTTTAGATATTTTATTTCTTTTTCCAGTGCACTAGACTTGCATTATATAGATAACCATTGAATTTAGTGATATTATTAATTTAAGGCACAATAAAAACTTGAAAATAAATACAAAGTATACATATAAAAGAACACTACTACTGTAATTTAAATGAAATTATTTTCCGTTTCATTATGCCCATATCTTTTGACAAACTTCCTGTAACAAATCATCGAGCGTTTCTCTTTGAAATGCCAAGTCATCATCATCGAGTACTGATAATATCTTCCTCGCTTCCATTATGGCCATGTAACTTTCATTAAATTTGCCCAAAATTTTCTTGACGATTCCTAGTAATATGTATAAATTCAAGAAGTTCGGGTCATATTCATGGTGGTAATATCTGTAAAGTAAGACGGAAAAGTCACATTATATTTCTTTTACGATCAAATTTATATTTTATATTACTTGTGTGCAGGAATGCATCTAGTCAAACAAAATTCTGCAAATGTCGCACGTCGATAATCAACATCTGATGCTTTAACATTAAAACTGAATCTCAATGTTTCCAAATGTTGCACATTAAACATGTGCATGACTTCAACTTGCTTCATAATTAAAGAAATCAACTTCTCACTATCTTCATAACCTGTAAGAAAATAATACCGATGTATCATTAATTCACAGAATAACGCGCAGAAAACCTCAAAATATATATGAAATAATACTTTTTTTGCCAGGTAAATCTTTCTCTGCCAAAAGTTGACTTGTGACTCGAACAACTTCTTCATACTTTTCTTTGAAGCCTTTTGAAAATTTTTGCCCACATCCTGGACATTTGGTGTGATCAGGGCTACATTTGTACTGACATTTTTTGTTCTCACAGGCAGCTAATGCTTCTCGATCCGTGCACTTGGCGCAATTGCACAGGAAAAAATAAGATTTTTGTAATCTCTCACGAGTCAATTTTATATTTTCCCCGGAGTTATCGTAATGGATGGTCAGCTGCAATCAAATTCGGAAATTGAAGCAAAACATTTTAAGGGAGCATATTACGTAACGCTCTAGGAGGGAGGGGTCGGAACAAATGTCACGGTGTTACTAGGGAGGGGGAGAGGGGGGGGTCAAGCATCGTGTTACGTAACGAAAAAATATTAACTGCAAAGGTATAAAACAAACGTATTTTTGAATGTGAAGTAATGATTTGACCTACCATAATCATGTCTACTTTTTTGATTACTACACATCAATGACATTCAAATTGAAATGTATCAAAGTATTATAAAGTGGCGCTCTACTGTTCATAAACATTGACATATCAATTTTTAGTAAGTGTTGCATAAAATAATATTTAAAAAACTTATATTTTCATTAATAATGATACAATTTATGTACTGAAATATTGCACTGTATCACTGATTTAAATGAATTACTTTTTAGATCCATTTTTGCATTAATTTTTAAGAGAGACAATCTACACATTAGATTAAAAATAAAATTTAATGGAATGGATATATTGAGGAACCCACTGATAAAAGATTGCTTGAGACTGATGGTAATTTACCTAGGGCCTATGGATTGCCTAAAATATATAAGAGTGGTAACCTACTTGGGTTAATTGTATCTTCTATGGGAAGTCGAAATTACAAATTGGCTAAACATGTTCAAGATCTATTGGTTCATCATTTACCGACACCTAAGTGTCACATTGGTAATAGTTTTGTTTTAAAGGATAATTTGATGAATTTGGTTATACCAGAGAGATATAGATTGATTTCATTAGATGTGACTTCTTTATTCACTAATATTTCAAAAGAAAGAGTTGTTGAATCATTAAAAAGGAGATCTCGTTATTTGGAGGGGAAGATAATGATTCCATTGAATGAATTCATAGAATGTGTAATAACATTATTTGACTCGACTTTTTTCACCTTTAATAATGATGTTTACAAACAGATATATGGTACACCTATGGGTTCTCCTTTTTCCCCTATATTAGCTGACATGGTGATGGAGGATTTTGAGAATGAGTCTTTGATAAGGTTGGGTTTCCGACCCTTATTTTATTTTAGATTTGTTGACGACATTTTGATGTGCATAGATTTTAAAAAGATTGACAATACTTTGATTCATTTTAATTCTGGTGACGAAAGATTGAAATTTACACTTGAGATCGAGGTTAAGGGGATTTTAAATTTTTTAGAATTGAAGTTAATTAGGGAGAAAAATAAGTTGTTATTTGATTGGTTTGTTAAACCGACTTCATCTGGACGGTATATGGATTTTTATCCTCAACATCCGCTACATCAGAAAAAAGCAATTGTTTTTAGTTTGGCGGACAAAGTTCTGAAATTATCTGACCAGAGATTTCATCGAAATAATTTAGATAAGATTGTTGGTTTATTGTTAATGAATAATTTCCCTATTGAGTTTATTTTGAACAATGTTAATATTACGATGAATTTTCTAAAATTTGGAATGAATAGAATCAAAGATAGACATATTGATACAGAGAAGAATTTAGTTTTGCTTTATATTGAAAGTTTGCATCCTCAGATTTATAATTTATTTAAAAAATATGGAATAGGAATAATTTATAGGACGAATAATAAATTAAATGAAAGAATCATTAAAAGGGGAAAGATAAATTAATGAAAATGGATCAACAGGATGTTGTTTATAAAATAGATTGTGGAAATTGTAATTTTAGCTGTATAAGACAGACAAAAAGATGTTTAAAGACCAGAATATCTGAACATGAAAGCAATATTCGTCATTTAACTGGAAATCATTCAGTCCTCACTCATCATAGAATATAAAATGATCATGATTTTAAATGGAAAGATGTGAAAATTCTGGATAAAGAAGGAAATTATAAGAAAAGAGTGGTTTCTGAAATGGTGTTCATAAAGGGAACTGAAAACTTGAATAAGCAGGATGACACTAGATTTTTCAGTTCTATTTATGATGGATGTTTGAAGATATGATTATCAGTTCGTTCTTTAGATATGACTTTCATAGATGCCGAAGTTTGTAAAATCAAGTTTAGTTCTTGTTAGCAAGCAAGTTGTTTCTTGGTGTAATTTATTGTGAAAAAAGTTTGACTAAGTCTATGATGACGAATTATTGTAATAATCAATTTCTTGAATGTTAATGTGAATTCATGGAAGTGAAAAATGTAAGTAGAGAGAATTAGTTAAAATGGGATATTAATATTTAGAGATTAATTGTTATTGTAAATTTTAGTAGCTCTTGAAGAAGGCTTAATAAAATCCGGAAGCTCGAGAAAGGAAATGGGAAGTTAGAAGGAAGTCTTTTATTTCACAACCCATTGATATTGGCTCCCAACGGTCGTTTTCATGATGAATAAAAATAAAATTTGTTACACTGCGTTACCAGTGGAGGGGGGGGGGGGTCTAAAATTTCCAAAAAATGCGTTACGTAATATTTGAACTCATAATTGCCAAAGTTTAGGAAAAATTCAAAGGTTCAAAAAATATTGAAATTCGTTAAAGTAGTAACTGTATACGTTGATCCCCCCCCCCTTTTTATGTTTTATAGTGTTTTTACACTATCATTATAAAACATGAAATAATCACTATTTATTACTTTTGACAAGTCGGAACAGTCGGAAGTAGAGAGATTTTTCAAAGCTATCAATTTATACACTGGCCCTGTTTTGATAGACCAGCTAACATCAGGGTCACAGTTATGGTTCATAATCGATGGAGCCAAAAATAAACCAATGCCATTCTGTCGCACTTCAAAGGAATTGATACTTATTTTCCCATAAATGTCCAACAGAAAGTTTTTCTCCATTTTTAAAATTTTCGGCTTCATTCTCAACAACAATGCAATTGTTTGGTGAAACCCTTCCATCTGGTTTGGGGTTTTCTCAATATTTTCCGAGTCTGAAATGTCCCAATATTCCATAAGTTCGATAGATTAAAAAAAAATATCATCATTTGAAGCACTCATAATTATTTAACGTACGAGACATCAAATCTTTGAACTGTCTGAATTCATTTTTCGAGTAGAAATCTTTCTCTTTTGCACCTCCTCGTGCAAGTTTTTCGATAATATGTCCCATTAATCTTGCGGTATCTTTCATATGCAAAAAATTGTCACGCGAAGCAGCATTTCTGAATTCAGGCTGAAACTTATCTAATGCTTTCAAACCTTGACATTCATGTTGGTGGAATTCCCACCCTTTTTTTTGACACTCCGCGTTACAATATCTCACTAAGAGGCAACCAGTACAGCGTCTTAGTTGATCGTTCCTGTTAACAAACATAAAAATATTCAACATCAATGAAACGTTTCTTAAATGATCCTCGGTGCTAATTTCTTTCCAAAAAAATTACAGCGTGTTGAATCAACACGCGTTAGATGTAAAACTTTTCATGCTACTCTTTTTAAGGTTCAGATGTATGGATTTTTATTCCGCTTACCTTTTTTAGTTCTGACAGATCCGTCAATTTTGCTGTGTAGTATTTTTTCAGTTCTTCAACTGTCAGTTTAAAAATAATTCCTAATACTTAGTCGAATCCATCAATGACATTCTTACACTTTTACAGTGTTACAGACTTACGAAATCTCAAAATTGCTCCTTACACTCGAAACACGCTCGAATATCATCGACCTCCAACTATTCTGATCTTACATTACTCTTTTACAGAAATACAGATTTACAAAATTTCAAAAATGCTCCCTCAAAACGAAAACAGTACAGTCTTATATTGCGACAAAATCTCGACATTGCTCCCTGCAATCGAAAATATTACACTCTTACATCTCATAGTCTTACATCTTACATTGTAAAATCTCTAAATTACTCCCTACATAAATTACATTCTAGGAAAGTGACAATTCCCCCTAAGAAGTTTTACTTCAATTATTCCTTACACTCGGAATACGCTCGAATATCATCGACCTTTAACTATTCCGATCTAGCACTACACACTTACAGACTTATAAAATCTCAAAATTACTCCCTGCAATCGAAAATATTACACTCTTACATCTCACATTATAAAATCTCGAAATTACTCCCTGCAATCGAAAATATTATACTCTTATGCCTTACAGTCTTACATCTTCCATTGTAAAATCTCCAAATTATTCCCTACGTAAATTACATTCTAGAATTAATTACATTCCTGAAAGGTGATAATGCTGCCTGAGAACTTTTACTTAAAACTTCAATAATTAATCATCACTTATTGAAGTCAAACTTCTTAGGCGGCATTATTACTTTTCTAGAATGTGGTTTATTCTAGAATATAATTGATGCAGGGAGTAATTTGGAGATTTCATAATGTAAGATGTAAGAGTGTAATATTTCCGATTGCAGGTAGTAATTTTGATACTTCGTTGTAATGTAAGACGGTAAGATGTAGGATTGTAATGTTTTCGTTCGGAGGGAGTAATTTCGAGATTTTACAATGTAAGATGTAAGACTGTGAGATCCAAGAGTGTAATATTTTCGATTGCAGGGAGTTATTTTGAGATTTTGTTGTTACGTAAGACTGTAAGATGTAAGACTGTAATGTTTTCATTTTGAGGGAGTGATTTTGAGATTTTGTAAGTATGTAATTCTGTAAGAGTGTAATGTTAGGTCGGAATAGTTGAAGGTCGATGATATTCAAGCGTGTTTCGAATGTAAGGAGTAACTTTGAGATTTTGTAAGTCTGTAACACTGTAAGAGTGTAAGAATGTCATTGATAGATTCGACTAAAAATTAGGAATGGATTAATTTTTCAACTGATTTACAGTTAAACAACGAGAAGAATACTACACAGAAAAATTGAGAGATCTGTTAGAGTCAAAAAAGATGAGAGGAATAAAAATCCATACATCGGAACCTTAAAGAAAGCAGCATGAGAAGTTTTACTTCTAACGCGTGTTGATTTTTTTCTTTATATCATTACACTGTGCGACAAAAAAAAAATTTTATTTTGCTATAGATCTAAATGCATAAAATCGATTCCTAATAACCCCATAAACAAGTCTGCAAGAGCTTTTCACGAAGTTAGAGCAAGTTTCCGAGAAATTATTTATGCAAGATTTCGAAAACATAACTTTGTAATTCTTACAATTATGGCTCGTTTTTTACCGGATAAAAGCGCATGTCTATGTATTTGAGGTCGAAAATTCTATTTTCATCATAAAAACGTTGAAAAACTGCATTTTTCACATAGTTGAAACTTTGAAGAAAATCACTTAATGCAAATGACTAATGGTTGCTGTTGGGGGTCTCGCTGGCGCTCGATCGTCATGAATGCCTGCCTAGAAATTTGCTCTAACTTCGTGAAAAGCTCTTGCAGACTTGTTTATGGGGTCATTAGGAATCGATTTTATGCATTTAGATCTGTAGCAAAAAAAAAAATTTTTTTTTGTCGCACAGTATTATCGATTCCCAAGCTTTCGACCATCACTGTTTACGGTCCTCTTCAGGGGTAATCACATGAATTTAAAAGCACTTTACATAATTTAATTACTTCCAAAACATTTTTTATTTATAGACTTCGTCATAAAAAACATTCCTTGGCCACACAAAAAAAATCTTTCTCATTGTCATACAGCCAATTCACCAAGAATATAACGTGGCCCAATAAAAATATTTAACATCGAAGAATGTATTTCATTTGATAATTACAACTTTAAAATTCGTGAAAAGTAAGGCACCAAACGAATGCCAGTATATATTCAAAAATGATAAAAATTGATTTTATGTACCTCTGGCATAGAAAACGCGTTTCTATGCCAGCTCGAGATTTCCAAACGCGTTTTCTATGCCCTCGGTGCATAAAATATCGTTCGTAACAGGCACGAATGTGCTCATAGGCAAAACGGGTTACAGTCCTCGGCTTCGCCTCGGACCGTGATTTCCCCGTTTCACCAAATTCGCACGAAATATACTATTTTTTAATAAAGAATTTTTGAGTGATTCCATCAACTTGATCCTGATTTCTTCTTGATCACGAAATTTTATTCAAACCGGTCTATTCGTTTTTAAGATGAATGAGTTAGTGAATCGAAAAAAAAAAAAAAATTTAACAATAAGTAATAACACATGATGACAAATTTTTCAATAATTGCGACTACCTCCAGAAAAAGAGTTTTCTGAACTGAACTGAATCGCTGAATGTAAAAATAACTGTCATTCATTTTTTCATAGAAGCATTTGTAAAATATTAGCAAAAAGACATGGTTTTCAGATTTTTAAGTTATATTCAGAAATATCGAGAATGGTCGATTCTATTAGCGTGATTGTACATCACTCGAGAGGAGTTTAATTGTATAATGTTACGTTCAATACCAATTTTTTCTGGATTTTTCTATCGCTGCCGAAAAAAGGCAAACATATGTAATTTTTTGGTGCTTATAAAACATAGATAAGAGCGATAGAAAAATACAGAAAAATTTGGTCTTGAACGTAAAAGTTTTGCACTGATGAATTTTCAAACAAAATATATGAGAAACTACAAGTGAGTCCCATTTGAAACTTCAGTGGTTTTGTAGCACGCGGTAATCCTGTCCGATTTACTTCAAACTCTACAAAAACTTTTTTTTAATATCTTGATTGATTCAAGGCCCCGAACTGGAAAAAATTCCGACATCGCCAAAATAAGTGACTCCTGAATAAATAATATAATATATGCACGAATTAAGGTGAAGATTTAAATCGAAGCAAAACCGTTAACAGCGTTTTTGAATGTTATAAATATATATATTTACAACATTTTACTATAAATTGTTGCAAAGATTTTGAGAATTTCAAGCTCTAAAATTCGAAGTTTTAGTTATTTCAGTATTTTTCATATTTCTTCATTTTTTCTACGATTTGAACAATCTTGCAGTATTTTTATAAATTTCTTTATAAATGTCTAGAATTCGATGCTCCCGTTATCAAAAGTCGTATGTATGAATTTTTAATGTTTCATAAATTTACTAGTGTTTTTCTATACATATATAAATGTGTATTTTTTATTGTATTTCCTAGTATCCATAGGATGTTGTTGAATTTTTTTATTTTTTGAAAGATATCTCTTTAAATTTCCAGAATGAACAGTTAAAAATATTTGAAGTATTTTGATCGTTTTTACAGAAAACAGTTTCTCTATAGATTTATTATCAGTGTGCCCTTTATATTTTTGAAATTTTTTACAGCTTTGACGATTTGAAAAGTTTTCTAGTATTTTTATGAACTGGTGTATACATATATTAATTATCAGAATTCAATGCTCGAGAATTAGGAGTAATTTGATACCTGGAATTACATAAATTTTCGAATGATTTAATGGCATTTCAAAAAAACTCATTAAAATCTAGTACTTTTATTATTTTTCAAATTATTTTTTGTATTCGTTGTATTACTTAAGTTTTACTAGAAAGATCTACAGATTTGAATGATCCTGCTATAGATTTTGAGATATAGAGATTTTGAATATTTTTATAAATTTTCACGCGAATTTTTAAAATTTAATGCTTTAAATTGTGAAAGTTTCTTATAAAAAGTGGAAAAGCATTTTTTTACCAATATTTTTTACACAAATTACTAATATTTCATCTTTCAAAATCATTATATATATAGAATTTTTTATTCGAAAATAAGGATGTTAAAAATTACTTATATCTCAGTTTCAGAACGTTTTTTCAAAAGTTACAAATTGGGCGGAAAATATAATGAGACTGACTAAAAAAAACGTGAAGAAAGTAACGGGATTTTTGTTATTTTTTAATTAAAAAAAGTAACTCATTCCCGTTATCTTTACTTGCTAATAGTGTAACCTATATTTGAGTAAAAATTAAATAATAATGAAATCATTACATAAATATTAATTATAAGTATTCAGACTGTCATACTGTGTACTTGACGATGAAATAATTGATATTTAATAAAAAAAAATAAAACATTTTTCAAGTTAGGGAAAGATGAAATATGCCTGTAAAATATATAGGTAGCATGTTTTCCGAGATAATGTTGCTAATTCGAAAATTCTTAAGAAACAATACATGTTTTGCATTTTCTTCCCATTTTTTCATACTTAAATTCTAAGTTTATGCATTATAGTTCATACTTTTAAAATTTTTTCAGAAAATGCTGAAAAATATGTAAAAATAATTATTACTTTTTCATTAATTTTTTTAAAAATAGTTTATTTAGTTGTATCAGGTTTTAAAAGTATTTTTTTAAGTTTTGAAAAATCTCGTTTATATTATCGTTCGACACCATTTGAATAACTTAAACAAACGTTGAAAAAAAAAATCAAAAAATTCTAAACAGTATATTTTTGACTTTGATTATGGCAATTAAAAACCAATTATGAATATATCACCCTGAAAATCGAAAGATTAGGCGAAAAAAACCACTTATTTACACTTGAAATATTTTATGTACAAACAGTTTTGTTATTCATTTTCCGGGAAATCTACTCTAATACATTTTTACGAATAAAAATTATCTCTGGAAAAAAACGTGCTACAGTTTATACGATATCAGTTTCCAATAGCACTATTTCATTTTGAAAACCAGCTAAAGTGAAAATATCCTAATAATAAATATTTCGTAATAAATGTGATACCCTGAAATTCCACAAAAATTTGAAAATATATATAAACCTTGTTCACATCGATCGTAAATCATCCACCTCACATTTGACATATACTCAAAACTCAGATTTATTATTGTAATAAACAGGGATGAAAAATAACTGTCAAGTTAATCTCAAGTATTAAAAAATACTTACGGTTTTGCGCAAAAATCGCATATAGTTTCTATGTTTCTCGTGCCCACAACGTATGCAAAGGGCTTGCCTTCAAAAACGATTTTCCCTTTAGAAATCATTGCAAAAACTTTGAAAACCTTATTTTCTTCTTAAACACCCTAATAGTTCAAATCAAAAGCACACTTTGTAAAACTATACAAAAATTCACAGTGAAAAAATATAAACAACAATGGACAACTCCGACGTCTTTCAACTGTTTCTTGTTGCAACGCTGTATATTAAGTATATTATATTGCACTGCATTGTCATATAGTTTATTTCGATTGGAAGTCGCTGATTCGTTCATTTATTTATCAGTATATCGTTTTTGAAACTTCTTCTATCGATGTTTTGCGCTTAAGAAGACACGGAGAATGTGCTCTTTGTGTTTTTTTCTTCCTTCACAGCAAACGAGAAAATATTGGATGATCAAATCCTCAATTCAAACTCGATGACTTTGAATACTTTCCATAAAAGATCAAAGTGCCGACATGAAAAGTACTCAAAGTTATCGAGTTTGAATTGAGGATTTGATCATCCAATATTTTCCCATTTGCTGTGTTTCAATCGGTTTTCGTTCTACATAATCTTTACGATAAAATAATGAGTTCTTTTTAATTTTGAAAAAGTAAAATGTTTTGAAATAAACTCAAATTGATGCAAATTTTCTACTCCTTAGAGAATTTTTCTGAAACTTTTTCTGTGAACCCTCGGCATGAATAATCCTGTAGAGAAATAAAACATTAAATTAAGGTCAGTCATAAAATTCATTATTCCTGCTACATCCCTTGTAAAAAAAAATATTGAAAACTATTGGTAACTATTGATCAATAGTTTTCAATAGTTTTTTAATCCTATAGTTTCCAATATTTCAATAGTTTCCAAAATTATTGAAACTATAGACATTATGAAATCTACTGAAAGATAAATTATTGAAACTATAAAAACTATAGAAACTATTAGAAGATTAATTATTGAAGGTATGGAAATCATTGAAACTATGTCAATGATTGACAATCATTGAGATGATTGAAAATCATTGAAATGATTGAAAAACATAGAAAATCTTAAAAATCATCGAAAATCTTGAAAATGATGGAAAATTGTTTCCAATTTGAAAATTGCATTAAAAATTGTGCTTTCACAATTTTTATGCAAATAATCATTAAATTGTGATTTCAAATCGGATTAGAAAATGATTGAAAATCATTGAAACTCTTTCGATCATTGAAACTATTTCAGTCATTGAAACTTTTAATCATTGAAACTATTGGCAGGGATATTATAGAAACTATTGAAACTATGGAAACTTTAAGAGGGGAAATTATTGAAAACATAGTAACTATGAAATGTACTGAAAGGTAAATTATTCAAACTATGAAAACTGTGGAAATTATTAGAAGATAAATTATTGAAGCTATGGAATCATTTAAACAATTTCAATGATTAAAAATCTTGAAAATGATTGAGAATCATTGAAAGTGATTAAAAATCATTGAAAACCTTGAAAATGATTGAAAATTGTTTCCAATTTGAAAATTGCACTAAAACTTGTGCTTCCACAATTTTCATGCAAATAATCATTAAATTATGATTTCAGATCGGACTCGAAAGTGATTGAAAATCATTGAAACTATTTTAATGACTGAAAATCATTGAAATGATCGGAAATCATTCAAAATCTTGAAAGTGATTAAAAATCATTTTCAATATGAAAATTGCATTGAAAATTGTAATTTAACAATTTTCGTGCAATTCATCATTAAATTGTGATTTCAAATCGGGTTTGAAAATGATTTAAAATCATTGAAGTTAATAGTTACAATGATTTAACATCACTGAAACTATTTCAATCATTGGATTATTGGCAGGAATATCAGGAACTTTTGAAACTATGGAAACTATAAGAAGGGAAATTATTGAAACTATTAAAACTATTGAAAGCATTCAATAGTTTCTCGATAGCTTCCCAATAATTCCAAATAGTTTCTAATAGTTCCTTACAGTTGCTAATAGTTTTTTTTCATAAGGGTATTACTTACCATTCAATCGGTTTTTCACAATAGTTGAACTATCTCTTTTCTCAGCTTGCAGAAAGTATAAGGATAAAAAATATTGCAAAGCAAACAGCGACATTGCTAACAAGGGAAGAGTAGCTATTTTCGAGTAGAATAATCCATAACATAATAATTCCATAACATAAAAAAAACTAGACAATTAATTGCTGATATAGTAAATGAAAAAACTTTAAATGAAATCGATTTATATTTGACTTTTGTCATCTGCAAGAGATTGAATTAAACAAAAAAATTTAGTATTAGAAAAGTCATGCATCCATTCTGCAATATTAGTTGTAATAAATTATATTATTTCATAATTTTACAGAAGTGCAAAATCGTTTTCAGTATACAAATTTTTATTAATCACTGAGCAACTAGAATATACGCGTTACAAAAAAGGCTCAAGATTCATCATTTTGTGCGTTTCACAAACTTTCCTACATAACAAAATGTGTCTATCGCACTGAACATGTAGCAATGATATAATGGATGCATTCATATAATAAATGACCAAATAAAGTAATATTATTTTCACACACAATCAAATCTTGAGAAAAAGTACAAGGTTGAGACCTAAAATGATACTTGTAATGAAATTAAAATTAAATCATTTCATTCTACGAGTATCTTCAAAGAAACTTTTTGTAACAGACTTTCGAGTGTATCTTTTTTAAATTTCAAGCTCTCGTTGTCAATTATTGATAAAATTTTTTTCGCTATTATTAATATTTTGTAATTTTTGTGGAATTTGTTCAAATTTTTCTTGACGATGCTTTGGATTATTTATGTCAACAGGGCCGGGTCATAGTCATGGTGGTGATATCTGTAGGACAATACAGTTGCATTATATCCTTTAACAATCACATAATTAAACATTCTTTTATGTCAAAAGCAAATATTCATTACATGTACGCAGGAATGCATCTAGACAAACGAAATTCTGCAAACTCCATGCGTTGATGAAAGCCCTTTGATGCTTCAAAGCCCAGTTTCAATGTTTTTAGGTGCTGCATATTAAGCACGTGCATTACTCCCACTTGATTCATTATTAAAGATTTCAACTTCGCAACATCTTCGTTGCCTATGAGGAAATAACATAAAAATGTTATCAATTCAAACAATTGCGTACGGGAAAAACCTTGGAATATATTATAGGATACTTTTTATCCCCGGTGAATTTGGAATTTCCAAAACTTGACTCGTGACTCAAACGAGTTTTTTGTACTTTTCTTTGAAACCTTTTGAAAATTTTTGTCCACATCCTGGACATTTGGTGTCACGTGGGCTACATTAGTACTGACATTGTTTGTTCTCACATGCAGCTAATGCTTATGGACTCGTGCACTTGGCACAAGTGTACAGAAAGAAATAAACTTCTTTTACAATCCGACGAGTCGTTTGTACAGATTCACCTTTGTTACAGTAATGGGTAGTCAACTGCAATCAAGTTTGAAAAATAAATAATATACATTTTTGAATTTATTGCTTTTATTTTCCTTCGAGTTGTCAGAGTTTTTGTCCATCGAAAGTTTTTAACCAATATCTATATTCTGTACGGAAATTTTTCCATCATTGTCGAAAATTATGCAGAATATAGGTTTCCGAAAAATAGAGTTTGTCCTCCAAATAATATTTGTTAACTTGATCTAATGCTAAATGATTTCCAAGGTTTAAATGATGCAATAAAAAAACTTTTGTTTTTATTTAGATATTTGTATTATTCGATAAACTTGATGAATAATACAACGTACGATTGAGCAGTTTGAGATACTCACGAACAATTTTTTCTCGGGCCGTTATACTCGGGAGAAAAAGGACTTACATAACTACTTTCAGTATGGAATTACAGTCTTCTGTTCTATAACATAGTTCGTAAATGTACCCTGGTTATAAAAATCACCTCACCTTCGGTAGTGACATTCTACTCCGCTAAATAAACAAGCAAGTCGTGGGAACCGAGTATCCCATTGTAAATTCAGGACATTTTGGAAAATAACAATTCTTAAACGTTTTAATTCTTTCAGCTGAACTGAGAATATTGATTCGAAGTTGACTTTGACAATAGTTTGTTTTTGGTATTTATTAAAACTTAACTTAGATTATCGATAGGACGTAGAATTCATATCTATGACACGTGCAAAAGAATAGGCACGAAGGAAATAATTAATTTAAAAAAAAAATGTTTTCTTGCGTACATACTCGACAATGCAAAGATATATATTCTTGAAATTTTCTGGTATATCTAACGCAATAGGACGTTCAATTCGTATTCACGGCACGTGTGCAATACAATATGAATTGAATCCGAATTTATTAATGTAAAAAACTGATAGTTGTTTGAATTAATAAATTTTTAGTCAGTTTTTGATTAAAACTTTAGTGCTTTTTTAAATACTTTATTATGCAGAGATTTGTCATTGAAATTTTTAGGTATATCTAACTCAATAGGACGTTAAATTCGTATCTACGGCACGTGTGCAATACAATAGACAGAAAGAAAAGGTAATTTGAAAATATCGATTAACGCTAAGGAAATCTTATCTTGGCAAGATTTGTCAGTAGGCGGGCTAGGCGGGTCCGAGCGCACCCCACTCCTACTCCCATGACGTGACCCCCTCCCTGCCCCCTCTCCGTGTCGGTAAGGTAGAACGCCAAGATGCCAGGGGCGGCAAAACAGGGACTCGGTCGGTATGCGTAAGGTCGGTAAAACAGGGGGCATACCTGTGGATGGCAATACCTGTGATCGGTAAAACAGGGGCATACCTGCGGTCGGTATTGTCATAGTGTTTTATTTTTTTTTGGTTTTTTGTTTTTTATTGTTTTTTTTTGTTTTGTAAATCTATTTAAAAAATTTTTTTCATTTTTACATTCGAAGTTACAATGGTTGCATTAACAATACATTTATTTTTAAGAAGAAAACTCGCAGACGTTGAATTTCCCTCCGAGATGTCGAAACTTCACTGGATTCTTCGTGTTTGCATTATCTTTTAGTTTTCGTAGTTCGTTGGGGTCTTCTCGTAGCATCTTACAGATCCTCTCTGGTAGGAAAATCTCAAATTCCGAATTCAGTGTGATGATGAATTAGGGTCCAAATCTGGTGGCGACGGAGCGAATCTCAGTGATATCATAGCTCTTGTTGATTTCCAATTCTTCAACCTTGCGCGTTGGCAGAAAACACTCCGCACGAGCAACTTTGTTGAGTTTCGAGGAGTCCATGATGCTTGTTCAAGAATTTGCTTCGGGCTGACAATCCCGCTCGGGAACGACTTATTTATAGGTAGTGATGGCGCTGCGGTCGCTCGCTGTTACCATGGTAACGCAGTTACGTAAGCGATGACGTCATAACGACAAGTTAAAACACGTCGCCGGAAACGATGACGTCATTCTAAACAGGCTCAAACCTGCACTAAAATTTTTGGAAAAATGATGAGTCATCACATTCCTAAGCGATGAGATCATAACGTTTAAACACGCTTTTCGTTGACCTTGAATCAAAACTGCGTAGAAGTAATTTGATACTCTGATAACTGCGTAGACTAAACAATGACGTCATCAGAGCAGGCTTCGACACGTCGCCGGAAACGATTATGTCATCACGTCGAGTCTTATCTAATGTAAACAATTCTCGACAAGTTTTAACACGTTTACTCTCAGAAACGATGACGTCATCAAGTCATATCTAATGTAAACAATTCTTGGAAGCGATTACATCATCATCACATTCATAAGCGATGACGTCACCATCTATTAATATACTTTATCGATATACTTTTTTTTCACTTGGGAATACATTCTAAAATAAATTTAACAATAATTTTTTCTGTGTAAGAGGCCCCACCCCGCCCCTTGCTGTAAGACTCATCCATTATGTTAGTCTCTCCATTCTTTATTTTCAAAAAAATTACAATTTTTCCTGCTTACATCTACTACAATCTTTTATCATCAGAGCGATTCCAATACAATCATCAGACGCTGAATTCCAATGTTTTTCACACCGCGTACAACCAACAAACTCGGGATCTTTTTGTAATTTCAACGGGAGCTTTTCCCAAGCTCTGAAAATAAATTTTTGTCGAAAGTATACTAAAAATTTACGAGGGAGTTCGGCGATATCCTCAGAATCCAACTCGTAAAGAAAGTCAGTGTATGAGAGTAGGGTAAAAGATCTCTTCATTGACGGTGTATCGCCAAATTTTTCCATCAACCACATCCTGAGGCGGCGAAAGTTTTCCGTGGCGCAGTGATGAGTAGGCACAGGTCGATGAAAATTGTTGTAGGGGCATGCAGAGACTCGTAAATCATCCAGGGACGGACAACCCATATCCATCGAATCGATGACGATAGCATTTGTGTAGCGCTTCAGCCAACGCTTTTTGTCCAATCCTTTGACGAATATAAATGTACCATCCTTCAACTGGTTGCTCAATTCTTGATTAAGTTCCTCGTATGGCACATCTCCAGAGTTCCAAGGCACACCATGATAGTTTTGTGTTAGCCACAGATTAGTAGCCTCAACCTTTGGCGACAAATCATCCCAAGCATACGGTGACTTGAATAATGTTGTGACAACGCCAGCGAAGGGCTCAAGTCTTAAAACTGCAAGCTCCTTGACAACAAAGGTTTTTTGTATGGAGAAGCCCTGGATGTCTACAATATACTTCATCTTGACGTACTGACACTCTCCGACAAATCCATCTCCTTTTATGTCTTTTCCCCCACCACCACCAACGTTGGATCATTTACTTAAATCTCTCATACTTGACGGTTGACTTTTTATATTTATCATCATCCTTTTCCTTTTTGTCCGACACAGGTTTATATTTATCCGACGTTTTATCTTTGGACAAAAGACATCGACGATCATCGGTTAACCTATCCATCGCGACTGACGATTAATCAAGTTTGAACATTAATATATATATATACCTTTTTATGTAGATTTTCACACACACACTCATACATTTTATAGTTTTCTAACAATGCCGCTGATTGGTTGATACTCGACAATTTTATCATGTATAATAAGACAGTACGCCGCAGTTGCGGCGGGAAAAGCTGCTACTGATTCAAATTCGAGACGAACATCAACTGGTCCAGTAATCAATGAATCGTTTTGCTTTGCACAATCAATAATCACAAGATATGCATTCTCTTTAAATTGAGTTTTTGTCAATAATGGAGCATTTTTCGTTCCATAATACGATGATTGAAAATTTGCAAACATTTCATACAACGTCGCAAACTGGTTTCGTTCAAAATCAATATTAAGATTTGTG
Source organism: Platygaster robiniae (assembly GCA_028476575.1). Lineage (NCBI taxonomy): Eukaryota > Metazoa > Arthropoda > Insecta > Hymenoptera > Platygastridae > Platygaster > Platygaster robiniae. The sequence goes on from CM052023.1 coordinate 23,608,020, forward strand.
TAAGGATAACACTGGGAATTTAGGTATAATTTCATATCGCGTAAATTACATGTATCAAAATTACTCATGTTTCCGGTCCTAACATTCTTTCTACCAACTTGGAATCCAACGATAACATATCTTGGTTTTTCCAACTGTGTCGAAGTTTTAACGCTCCACACATGCTTAGTGGTTTGCGGCACAGGGGATATTCGTAGAGTTCCCAGCTTCGGAAACTCATGGCGATGGTTGGATCCGTTGAGATGTAGTTCAGCATACGAATTTTCTCCACATCGGAAACTTTGACGTACGGAATCAGCCATTCCATTTTACTGATTGTTATCTTGTATTGTTCTTCATTCGCAGCTTGCTGTAGGATGGGGTTAACGTCGGTGTTGGCTCGGAGTATGATGAGTTCATGCTTGGCGTTGACAATCACTCGCTGATAGTCTTCGGCGAATCCAAAGATGAAATCCAGAGGAATGCATATATCGAAATATCCATTGTTGTTGATCAATTGTCTGGTATCGTCAACGATCCATCCAGCATTTTCCATGAGATCTTTTTGGTTAGGGTTTTGCGAAACGTAGGCTTTCATTGTAGTTGTCAGACCAACGTTTTTCACTCCCTCGATCTCAATAGCGTTGAGCTCGTAACGAATCTCTTCGAATAAGTGAGCTATACCATTGTTTATTATAGACGTATGTACGACATTGGCTACGCCGTCAGCTAGAGTCAATCTTCTCTGTATGTGCAGTGAGCTTTTACTCGGCAACATTTACGAATCCTGATTCTGGATACTGATGCGAATCTCATCGTTGTTGTTGTACGTTGACGATGCGTATGGCTGGTACGCGTGCACTTCATACTGTGCTATCGTCTCGTCGAAGACGATCTTCTTTTCGATGGATAACATGGTATCAGGCAAATTAAGCAGCAAATTTTCTTTGGACTCTCGGACCGAGACTTTTCAGGAACTGAACGTTCTGTGGTGTGAGCTGTTGAAGAGGTCGACTTCGACTGACGATTTTTGACCATGTTGCTGGACTTTTATACTCTTCGTAGACGATTCCCATTATTCACTTTTCACATGTAGTTGTATAGTGATAACTTCACCTCGAAAATTCACTAGCTTTCCACTTTGATCGACTATGCGCAGCTGCAGATGATGTATTGCCTGTGCGACGATTGGATGATAAATGACGTGATTTGGCAATTCGATGATCTTATTTCCTGGAGGCACCACTGGGAAGAAATCGTGGATGGTGTGTACACGCTGCTCGTTTATATACGCTCCTGCCGTGATGTTACACTCGATGCGTAAAGCGTTGATGGCGAGAATTCTCACTGGGTAATCCGACTTGTGGTCTACGTCAGCTTCGATGATTCTCGAATCAAAGCCCAGCAGTTTACCGATAGAGTCTTTGGGTCGGAAATCAATCTCCCGATTGCATTTGATCTCGCTGCGTAGTGTGCTACTGTTGGCTCGCAAACTCAACTGGATATTTTCTGGAAGTACTTCCTTCAAATATTCCTCGATATTTCCCAATCCGTAGCTTCCAGATGGTATAGTAATGACGTCATCACCAACATAAAACTTGTTGTTTCCCTCGTCAATGTTGGGTATGGAATTAAAAGTCAACAATTCCACTAGTCCCAAGGAATATTTTTTCCGAGCTGACAGTTTGATTGGTGGAAAGTAGTGAGCTTCCAAAACGGATGACGTCCCCGAGAGCGTTAATGTTAATGAGTCCATTGTCACTCGTAGACTGATGCGTGTTCACACCCGAGCAATGCTTTTATCGAGTAAAAATTGTAGACACAAGTGACCGCAAATGACTGAGTCATAGTTTTGAAATTGATCGTGATTGTTTTTGATTTTACTACCGAAACCAAAATAGTTTAAAAGTTCACAAGGCGGTTGTAGATTACCAAAACTGTCGAAATAAACGACTCGATTTTCGGTTTTTCGATAGGCTACCCAATGCGTGCCAGAACCATTTTTATTATCCAAATTCACAATGGCGGCCTCATATTTTTTCGGACCACTTTTTGGTAAATCGTTGCGCATAAACACACTTCGAAACGATGGAATTTTCAATAGTTTTATATATTTTAGTAAATCCATGTCGGTGAGTGCTCGGTTCGGTAGCTCTATACGTTTTTTAAATGAAGTTTCACACCAGCCCCCCAAGGTTTCAAGTACAAGCCTTTTCCCACGGCGTTTGTTTCAATTTTGAGGTTATGTCGCTTTGCTTCATCCAACTGTCGCTTGGCGGCTTTCGCGTCGTTGATGGCTTTTACAACGCTAGCAGCGCCACCTGCCAAAGCTTCCGTAGCACTCATTCCGGCAAAAACAGGTAGCAAAAACACGGGAAGAATGCCTCCAACTTTGCTCGGTACAGGTAATACACGAGGCACTCGAACTTTCTTCTTCCCTCCAGCTTCTTTCACAGCTGCACGTGCAGCTTTTAGAGTTGATGGTATGGATCCAGTAGCTTTTGATGCTATTTTTGCAGCATCGATGACTTTCCTCAAAGGGATTTTCTTCAATTTCTTCTTCAATTTCTTCGATTTCTTCTTCTTCAAACCCATTCCAAGTTTTGGCTTGACTTTCATGATGCCGGCAACTCCAAGAGCAGCTGCTTTTTCTCCAACTCCGGAATCCCTGGCGTAGATACGTTCGATCGCTCTTTTTGCAAGGACTTTGTCAGCTTTGTATCTTGCTGTTAGATTAGTATTTTTCGAGTACGCGATATCATGATCTCTGCAGGCTGCGTCCAGAGGGTTTATACCCTGGTCTCCACGCGCCAATCTTTTAGTAAGCTTGGTACCTGGCCCGCAAAATTGGTAACCCGGTATATGAAGTTCAACAAGGAGCTTGTTTACGAGAGTGTTGACGAGACCGTTACCTCTCACTGCCATTGCTTGACTGAGCTCGATGCTATAAAAGTCGAGTATTTATAGGTTTTCCAATCAGACGCGCGCGAGCAGCTATGGAGTTTACACAGCAAAACGTCAAGTTACCAGTCATCAACTTTGATAATGTAACGGAGAAGCGGGAAAAAATAAAACGTCATAGAAAGCTGCTACCAAACACGGTTCGCTCTATAATTTGCAGCCCTTCGAATTGTGGCAAGACCAACGCTCTTCTCACGCTCGTCACGCATCCTAACGGCTTGAGATTTGAAAACGTGTACCTCTACTCAAAGTCGCTCAATCAGCCCAAGTACGAATACTTGAAGAAAATCATCGAACCTGTCAAAGGAGTGGGATATTTTCCGTATAGCGACAACGAAAAAGTCGTCAGTTTGGACAACGTCAAGCAAAACTCTGTGATGATATTTGACGACGTGGCACGTGAAAAGCAAGACAATATACGCGCATACTTTTGCATGGGACGGCATCGCGATGTGGATGGTTTTTATCTCTGTCAGACTTATGCTCGCATTCCCAAACACTTGGTGAGAGACAATGCCAATATGCTCGTGCTGTTTCGTCAAGATGACATGAATTTGAAACATGTTTACGACGATCATGTAAACACAGACATGACGTTTACACAATTTCGAGAACTGTGCGCGACCTGCTGGAACGACAAGTATGGCTTTCTCGTCATCGACAAGGATAGTGAAATTGATCAAGGTCGATACAGGAGAGGATTCGATTGCTTCTATAAATTGAAGTGATTCAATGACAATTGCATCAGTATCACTTGAACGTTGCTGAGAGTGACACCATGGAGCGTAAAGATGTACTACATCAGATTGTGCAAGCCAGTGAAGCTATCCGACGCAAACATTGTCTGCTTAAGCGTGGAAAAGCTGCTATGGAAATGTCAATCAACGAGGTTTTCAAACCCATCATCGATCCACTCCAGACATTGACTAAACGGGAGGATGTGGAAATGAAAAAAATCAAAAAGGAAGAAGTCAAAGAAGAATTACCTACGATGGAGGATACGTTCGAGCAACAGAGTGAAGATTTCGAGAGCTTTGATCAAACCATGAGAGATCAATCATTTGCACCAAGTATCGTCAGTTCACCAGCTCCTGTTGACACTCTGAAGAAATACTTGAACATGTTAAAAAACAAGATGCAGCAAAAGAATATCGACATGCAGTATGGAGTACGGGCTTTGAAAAATGGGTTGTATATTTGAAACACACCAATCAGTTTCGTAGAAAATACTGTTCATGTGGGGACTGAGGAGTTTGAGAAAACGCCGGGACTTATCGAACTTCTGTTTAAGAAAATACCAAACAGTTTGATTGTGAAGAAAATTGATGTGGAAAACTATAAAAAAATTATTCAGCAAACGAATGCAGACAGAAAAAATTATCTACCTGACAGGAGTTTGCGTGTTGGTAGAGATTTGAAGTATCTGACATACGTTGCTGACAAGAAAGTGGGTTCAGGAGTTTACAACGTAGTTAATCGTAGATGTGACATCGACTATGTGCATTGGGATGATCCAAACGAACTTATTGATCGCTTACGACTTATACTTGCATCTCAAGCTGCTGGAAACAACAGTCATACCAACGAAATTAACTCAATCATCGAAGAATTGGGAGAAGCTGGGAATATATATTAAAAATCTCAGAGTCTGTAATCTCATTCAAGAGCTGGACAATGGCAAGTGTGGACTTGTTTGGAAGACATCTAATCAAAAACCGCGAAATACGTGGGCCACCGGGTATTGGATTCAAACTAACTCCCGAAGGTCATTACGATCTCCAACATAAAAAATTATTCAACGTTGCAAAGGGTGATTACGAAACGGATGGTGCTTCGTATCAAAATATAATTGATTTTGAAGAAGTGTTGGCAACGGGAATGGAGCAGTTGAAGAAATCATTGGAAACCTTGACTAACATGTACCAAAAACATGTGACTGAAAACGCTGCTATAATTTCATCGATTCAGAATCGTTTGAAGCATATCGAAAAGGAAGTGTTTGTCGATGTTACACCACAAAAGGACGTTTACGAATAAAATCTCGTGTAAACTCACGTACCATTCATTACCACCATGGACCTCAAGGAAGCACTAGTGGAAGAACTTCACAAACCAGCGAGAAGAAATTATCGACGTCGTCATGTTGATATGCGAGGATTGGATGAAACGTGGCAAGCCGATCTCGTTGACATGACCGCTTACAAGGATAAAGGTCACAAGTTTCTGCTCACCGTCATCGACGTATTCTCTCAGTACGCCTGGGCTATACCAATCAAATCAAAGAATGGTCCTGACGTCACCGTTGCTATGAAGATTGCGCTAAAGGATCGACAACCTAAGAATCTACACGTCGATCGAGGCAAAGAATTTTACAACAAGGACTTTAAGGCTCTCATGAAACAACATGGAATCAACATGTACTCTACATTCAGCGGCATGAAGGCGTCAATCTGCGAACGTTTTAATCGCACACTCAAGGGCAGGATGTGGAAACGATTCTCTCTCCAAGGACGCTACAAATGGATCGACATCTTACCTGATTTGATGACGAGCTACAACTCTACCAAACATCGAACAATCAAGATGAAACCTAAAGATGTTACCGCAGCTGATGAAAGTCGTCTGCTTCGTGAAATTTATTCAAAAAAATATAAAAAAGAGCAGAGAACATTTGACTTTGGTGACAAAGTTTGAATCAGCAAATACAAGCACGTCTTTGAAAAGGGATACACACCGAACTGGACAACGGAAATATTCACCATCGCTGCTGTAAAACCAACACATCCAACAACGTACAAACTCAAGGATTATCAGGACCAGCCCGTCGAAGGAGGATTTTACACCGAAGAACTCGCCAAAGTGAAGTATCCTGATGTATATCTCGTTGAAAAAGTGCTACGAAAACGTGGAAATAAAGTCTTTGTAAAATGGTTGGGATTTGACAGTGAACACAATAGTTGGATAAATGAGAAGGATATGTAATCAATAAAGAACATGATACTTAAAACAGTTGTTTTTCTTTACCAAAACACGCATACATAAGAATAAATTTATAACGCTGAATTCATTTCCGCACCACCAGAGCCCCGCTCGCATGGGGTGGTAGAATTCGTGGAGCGTTTTTGGTGACGTGGTATCCCCAGTAGGCCTAATCCACGATCTATATGTAGCTTATCATCAACTATACCTTACTTGTCTAAAGCAATATTTACATTTTCTGCGTCAATGTTCATCAATTCCTTGATTTTATAATGACCCCAGGGAAGTGTATCCGTGGAATCTTCGAGTCGACACTGTTTGTTGTCAAATGGACTCAACGCCAGTTTGGTTTGTCGCACTGTTTGGATTTGATGTAGCTTGGTCCTGAAGAAGTATTGCTGTCGAATCTGTGTGACGTTTTCCCGCAAGCTTTGTACATAGTCGTCAAAATCAATGGTTCGCTTAACGACTGCAGCCTTCACTCCTTTCGCCTTTTTCATACGGTCCTCGCCTTCGACTCGTACGCTATACATCTTGCTGCGAAGCCCCACAAATTGAGTCATGATTTGGCCGTTACATTCGTCCTTCATCAAGCCGACGATTTTCTTGTTGGTGAGAGGCATCTGGAATCTGTTATCCTTTGGGTAGTCGGATGTATCGAAGCAGTGGATGTTGTTCCGCATGATTTCGTAGATGTTTGAGTTTTTCACTTCATAAATGAGGCTGTCGGTGTCTGTGTAGAGCAGCTTGCAATCCACCGTCTTGTTCTTCATGAATCCGTAGTGGAAATCGTAAACGCAGGTTTTAGAAAGGTCCAAGACGGCGAATCCAACGTAGATTGGCTTGTTGAGGACAACTTGAACTTGAGAAAGTCGGACAGCTACCAAATTTTCCGCAAAGATGGAGCGAGCTTTGAAGTTGGGCCGGGCGATGAGAGCTTCCGCGCCGTTTCGTCCATCCCACTTCGTCACCAGCTTGACAATTGCTCGTTTTCGCACGTTCTCCAACGTCTTTCCGAATACGGCATTGTTCATGAGTTTAAATAAATTCTTTTCAAACTCGTTAGTGGCACGTTTCCTCATGTTGCTGTTGAGGTCGATGTAAGGCTTGAGCCACGATAATTGATTGAATTGTAGAATCCGATGAATTTTTGTGAGCACGAGTCCATGTTTCAAGGCCTGTTTCAAGTTGCGATAATGAATCACGTAGTGCTCTTTTCGCTCCAGGGTAGTCAGTAGCTTCCGTTCTTTAGATCCTGGAGGCGCCTTTTGCTCGGGACAGAAGGGTAAATCTTGATGTTGGTCATGAATCTCATTAGGATATTCGAGATCCACTTCCAAAATATATCCAACGTCGGCGTCATCCTCCACAGCCCAGTTGACGTTATTATCGGCCCATTTGAAGCCATCGCATGGAAGGTGTTGCATCATGGCCCATCCGTAGAGATTGTCCACGTCATAGTATACCAGATACTTTGTTTCCTCATTCGGATCGTATTCGGCCATGTACGGGTTGTTGGCGTGGGAGTGTCGGTTGCTACACTGGCTCACTCCTCCCTTGAGTCCATGCTCAATGAACATCATCTGATCGATGTCAGTTAACAGCTCCAATTCCACGCCCGTGTATTTTAGCATGGCATCCCATGCGAGTCCTGGCGTTGTAAAGTAATGTGCGGGGTCCAAGCCGTAAACGTCGATGCATTTATCGCGGAAGTTTTCAAACACGTCACTCAGTAGCAGTATATCAGTCTTCATATACAAATCCGAGTATTCCCCCAGCGTTTCGATGCCGAACGTATTCCAAACATTGCTGGCATGACTGTCAACAAATAAAAAATAATACTAATCATAATGATGATAATTATAAAAATAAAAATAATGAAAATAACAATAAGAATAATGATAATGATGATAACAATAAGAATAATGATAATAACAGTAAGAAGAATGATAAAAACAAAAATTATAATGATAAACTTACGAGTAGTCTTCTACGGTAATATTGCTTCCGTTGAGGTGACTGTAGAATTGATCGTAGGATGGTAATTTTTCTTCGTCGAGTTTGCTCCAACCGTCCATGTATTCATACGGGAACACTCCTTTTCGCGTCAGCAGTTGAAATTCAGCCTCATTCAAGTGATTGAATTCACGACGTGTTATCGGTGTTTCGTGGAGATAGGATGCTAGTTTCTCCAACGACGAGGGCATGAATCGAAACGTATCCAGAAACCTTAAAGACACCTCACTCCCTCTGATGTATTTCGTGAAGGAGATGTACTTTTCCATGTTTTCCGGTAGCACGTAAACGCGTCCCTCGATGCAAGTGGCAACTTCTTTTATGAGCAGGTGACTGTCGTAGCCAGTGAGGTTGTGGAACATAACCATGATTGTTCGCGGATCCTTGTAGTTCAGGTTACATGCGTTGTGAGCAGGGCCTCGATACCGTCCGGTAAAATGACAATGATCACGAACTCTTTCCTTTCCAAGCGGTTTTTCACAAATGTGACACGTAGATGCCTGGATGAATGCAACTTTCTCCTCTCGAGTCAACGAATTCATGATTCTTGGATTGTCAAACAGCCCTTCAAGCTCCTTGACCAAATTGAGAAGTTCTTTGGAGAACCAATCGGCGGGTTTAATACCTCGGTAGCTTTTATAGTAGGACCGGCTCGCATCGAAACTACATTGAACAAAATATCCTACACTGTATGGTTCGTGCACTTGACAAACTTGTGTGTTTCCGTTATCGTTTGCTTCCACTTTTTTTAGCAGACACTCGAAATCGGCATACACTACGAACGGAACTCTTTCTTTGTTATTAAAGTTTTTGAATTGTAGAGTGTTTTTTCCCGGTGAAGGTAGGACAACGCCACACTTGTTGATTTTTTGACAATCCACGTCGTGAGCCTCCAATTTTTCGGTGGTTTGAAAGAAATGTAGACATCTATCGCAAATGTAGTGCTTGTTTTTGGCTTTTGTTATTTGCGAGCGAACAAGCCTGGAAAGATCCTTGATCCACACGTAATGGAAGATGAGAAGTTCTCCGTCGTCCTCTTCCTCTTCGTTCTCATCATCCACGTAGTAGTTTTGAGCCAACAGAAGATTTACGTGCTGATCCTTTTTCTCGGCTGTCATGTATAAAGGTGTAACGATAAAACTTTCTTTCTTCTTTTCCAAAATGTATACGTTGATTGACACTGGATTTTGCTTTTCAAATTTTGAGAAATCCTTTGGTGCGACGGGGAAAGCAATTCCTTCAAAGTTCAACGTATGTTCATGTTTTCTGTAATTGTAGAGTCGATCTAAGTGTGTTTCTACTGGATGAATCGCCGAGAGTACAGCCCACTCGAAACACTTGTCGTCAAAGTTTTTCACGTTAACACACGCTTTTTTAGTCTTGATTGAGGGAGGAAGGTCGACCCAGGAGCTCCCGCGCATCGGGTTGAACTTGTTGATGTTGATGGATAATCTGACGATGCTGCGTAGACTCCAGCCGGATTCACGCTCCTGGAACTCTTCCACTTTGCGCAGTAGGGGCCTTTTCACGTTGTCCACGAACCATTTCCCGAGATCTGTGCTCCGTAGGATTGGAATGTTTTTTGTGTGAAACGCTTTCAGTTCGAGCACTTCTTCGTCATTTTTCACTATGCTGTACTCGGATTCAAGCATCGTGTTTACATTGACCGCATTTTTTTCAGTCATAATATTTTTTATTTTACACTCAAACAAATTTTCCGCCTCATTTAAAAAGTCTTCGAGGTCTAAATGTCGCTCGTTGACTATCGAGCCGGTTTGGAGACGTCTCGCGAAAGCCGATTCGATGTCTTCCCACTCGATTCGATCGCAAACTTCACCACCGCCGCGCACTGTGCCGCTCCTATGCAGGAGTCTATTGTTTGTATGCAATTGTTGTATAATGTTTGCACACTGCAGTTTCACGACATTTTTATCTTTTTTGAACTTTTGAAGTTCACGAACACTCGCGTTGGCTTCCTCGATTAGGGCCGCTGCCTCGAGAGGATTCACGGGTTGCTTCGATAAAAGTTGTATGTTCGGGTGTACTCGGTAATGTTCACTCGGTTATGTTCGGGTACTACCACGACATATTACAACTTTGTATCATAAACTTTTTCGCTTTCGTGATTTCATATAAAATTATATCATCCGGGAAAACGTCACAGAAATCACCAATTATTTTATAATTTTCCGGAACAACTCGGTTTGCAATGGCTTTCGCGCAAAGGTTTCAGAAATTGCAATTCGGGAACATATCAGCGGCTCTATATAAATTAAAAACAGTGTCAAGATGATCCATACGAAAGTCCACCTTCCCGGTATATAAAAATGATAAAAAGCGTTGAATAATATTACTATTGAATTCATTAATAATAATTTTGTTGTCTTCGGTTTCCTTCCATTTGTTGTTTAATAAAGTTTCAAAATATTTCGATTGCGATGCGAGAATGGCTTTATGAACTTTGAATTCTCGATCAGGTGTGATAATCGAAAAATCAGCGTGACTACCCGTTAATAGCAAGTTATCAAAACTTTGCGCGAAAACGTTGAGTCGCTCACCTTGTTGAGAGTCGCATCTATCCCAATATCTGAAGTATATGTTCACGTCTACAATAAATTTGCCATCTTCCTCTAATTTCCCTGCTGGAAGCACAAATCCTCCACTGCCAGCATGGAAAATATGCTTGAATTCGGGGTCAACAAAAGTTGATCTAGCATATTCTTCGATTTTTGTTGCTAGTAGCCAATCAATTGAAGTATCAATACAAGAGCGACATTCAATAATTGGTTGATATGTGTCTTTGCTAGTTTTACGCGCACTCACTTTCCATATGAAATTATAACTGCGCACCTCTTTGGAGCACTCGTCACCAATTTCTTTTAAAAAATCACATAGAAATAAGTTCATTGTTATGTTGATGAAAAGTATTTTTCTGCTTTTTCACTATCGGTCTGAAAAATAAATTGAAGTTGACGCGAAGCGAAATTAAGATGGTACGGAAGCACAATTTAAGTTGACGCGGAGTGTTGCGCGAAGCGATATTAAGATGCTTAGAGTGATGCGTGAAATGCGACTGACTAATTATGGTAAAATTGAGTGGACTTATATAGAGGTAAGTAACGTCATCACCAATCCCCCACTCCTCAACATGAGTCATAGATGGATTTTGAGAATTGATCGATAAAGATAATCGAATCTGTAACTGATGGAATTAAATGACTATGACGTCAGAAACAAAACAGGATACTCAAATTATAACTGCACAGAAAGTGTAAGCAAAAGTATCAAATGAGAACTACACAGCGAAAAACGCTATGATCATATTACATCTTGGACCGGAAGTTGGTTTGTAAACAAAGGTCATAAATTTGTCACGATCAAAGGATACCGTTCTTAGAAATCATCAATGAAGTTAAATTCCATCTACGTCACAATTTTTTCATATAAACACTCGGATCTATATTTAGCTCAGACCAAATTACATTCACATCCTGAAACTTGATACTATAAACAAATGTGGCAAATCTTACCTTGGTGTCATATTTTTAGTGTTTTTGTAATCTAAATAATAACATGAAATTTGTTGATTCTCAAATTACGTTCACATCCTGAAATTTAATATTATAAACGAATGAGGTAAATTTTATCTTGGTATCATATTTTAAACATTTTTGTAGTATAAATAATTGTCTTCAATTATCCTATACTTGAATTATATTTCTACAGTCATATATTCTTGTGAACATTAGACAATCCATCATTTTCAAGCAGAAATTTCAGTATGAATTTAAGTTAGATTCTTTAATATAAAATAATTTCTTCATTCGTGACTCAATTTCTATACGCTTTCGTGTGAACTTAGGAAATGTTAAAAGTACTCCGCAGAGTAGAAATGTAGGGTCTTATTGTAACCCGAAAATTTTTATAGGCGCACTTGAGATTTCAAGGCGCTCATTGTTTTGGGCACGCTCGAAAAGATAGGGTGCTCACATGAGGTGATTAGGTTCCAATGGTGTTTATGAATTTGTACATGGCATTCAATTACATTTCCAAAAATCTGTATCAAACCAAATGCGTGTTCTTTTTTCGATCACAGTCTAACGAAAACCTCCAAAGAGTTAAAATGTATCCATCATTCATTTTTGAAAACGTGAAATTTTTCCTTCCGGAACGTTTCCTCAATTTTTCAAGTGAGGAATACATTGCAATAGTAGTACACTTGATGCAGTCCCTACTACTAAATGGATTACATACCAGTCATTGGATACTCGGGGAGGAATATGTTGTAATCGCACAACAATTCATTTCGGTGAATCATTAATTCTAGTGTGTGTGCGCGAGTGAAATAGGAAAATGAGGTGGGTTAAGAATATTTTTTTGTATTATTACATTTTTTAAAGAAACGGGAACTCGATCGAATGAGGCGCTTGACCGCGGTGGTAAATATTCTCCGCGACATCAGTCAATTTAATGTGGTGATGGAATCGATTAATCAGATGGAAAATGACATCGAGACTTTGAAGGACTTGCTTCAAAAAAACAACGAAGAATTTCAAAAACGTCATGAAGAGTTTAGTGAATTAAGAAAGAATTATCTATCGGAAACTGTAGCGTTTGAAAAAAAATTGTCTGAGTGCGAGGATAAATGTGAGCGAATTAGAATATGTAGAGTAATAATATTGAAAGAGCGAATGTTTGTAATGAGTGAAAGTGAGCATGATTCGTTTTTTTTAGATAATCTCGAGCAATCTTTAGATTTAACTTATCAAATAGATGAAGAGAGCGAAAAGTATTATTTATTAAAAAATCGACTTATATGCATGAATGGATATATGCGTGAGGAGTATGGTGCAGAAGAGTAGATTTAAGAAATTATAAGTATATATATGTAATCATTATAAAAAAAAATATATTAATCATTTAATCGAATAAAAAAATTAAAAAAAAAACAAAAAAAAATCTTAAAATTGAATTTGATAACGGGGGACGAAAACCCTCTGTTTGTACAACAGAGGATACGCCCCCTGTTTTACCGACTGCAGGTGATTATTACCGACACAGGTAATTTGCCAACCGCCGCCATCTTAGGTCCCTACCTTACCGACGCGGGGAGGGGAGGGGGGAGTTACATGATGGGAGTAGGAGTGGGGGGTCCAGAACCCCTTCAGCTCACCTTCTGCAATGTTGTGTATGGCACGACCCATCTGTTGTCAACTTGAACTTCTGTCTGTTCTACTTCAACAACTCCTTCATGTCCTCCGTCTTCTGGTCTCCTTCTTCTGAATAAGAGGTAGCTATCTTGTCCAGTTTGAGTCTCGAGTACCCTGGCGGACGGCCGAATTTCGTAATACAGTATTCAGCGGTATTCAGCGGAATTGGGCGAATTCTGCTCAAAAATGTCGATAAAAAAAACGAATGAAATCCAATCCTTTTACAAAACCGACTAGTATGGCCATCCAAAAGCCATTACAATTACCAACCACACTACCTTACCACGGAAATTTAATTTCATGTCAAATATGCTATTAAAAGTTTCATCCTTTCTTTTATTAAATATGCGTATTTGTAGGAACAATAGTTACCACAAATTCATAAAAAACATCATTTCTCCAACTACCCGGTTTTTTCTTGCGAAATCGTGTTTTTTCGGAAGAGGAATTTGCATAATACCGCCGAATACCACCGAAAACCGTATTACAGTATTGAGTGGTATTCGGGGGGATTCGGCCGTCCGCCAGGGATAAAGAGGCACGCGGGAATCTTTTCGTGCACTGTCCATCTTACATGCATTAATATTATATCATATTATACCATTAATATTAATATTATATCATTAATATTCGTAATTCGTAAACTTTTGTGATTTTGTAACTTTTCGTGATATTTTGCATAATTATATGTTTTTGTGATTATTGTTCTCGTAACTTTTTGCGAATTTCGCGACATTTTATATTTTTCTACTGCGTGTGCGCGCGCGCGCGTGTGTGTGTGTGTGTGTGTGTGTGTGTGTGTGTGTGCGTGTGTGATTTCAAAAGTGCAGCGGGGTGTAGGTGGGGGAGTACGCCATATCAGTTCGTTGATGAAAACATGCCTATAACCTTCAAACGAACATAGTTAATAACTGTGCAAAATTTCAGGACGGTTCGTGCAGTAGTTTTGAAGTTATTAGCGGACAACGTACAGACATTCATATTTATATATATACAGATGACTATGGTGGACCAGTATGACGATTGTTCCTTAGGGTCAACATCACACTGATATTGGCAAGCTAATATTGAAATTCCGATAGAAAACCATAACGGTGCTTACACATATTTTACGCTATAAGACTCACATTAGGTTTCCTGTATTGAAAGCGTATAATATAGGTATTTTAAGATATTCCTACATAGGTCATATAATACAGCAAGCTTAAGAAAGAAACGCAGAGTTAATTCAATCATTATTTTTTTTCTTCAACAAACGTCACTAATAGTAATTCAGAACATATAAATGTTTGGAAGGTCTCGAAGTATCTATTTTTCACTATCCTCAAGTGGATTTCTTCACTGTCTTTCTTTGGTAACTAGGGATGAGCAAGGAGAGCTGAACATTCAAGTATTACATGCAATCTAAAAAACCATTTGGGTTTCTTGGATTCAAGTATCAGTGAATACTGTTAGTCTTTTATACGTTCCACAGTACGTAATCATGACAAATAACGCAGTCCCAATGCATTACGTTTCGAATTTCAGACATTTTTTTGAAAATAATTTAATTAAATGGTCAAAATTGAAGAAAAAAAAAATTCTGAATCATGTACAGAGTACACGATACTGAATACACAGAATCATGTACTGAATATTGTTCAGCAGAAAAGCTCGATTTTTTTTCGAGTTCGATTTTTATGCGCCCTTTCCAATTTTTCTCGGACTTGGCATTGAGAGTTGGCTGTGTTTTTTCGACGACTATTTTAGAAAAAATTCGAAGGAACGCACTATCGAGGGTCAGTTTGCCTCGAGCGATTTTAGGAAGAATCACCATTTTAAAGAAAGCGTGGTGAATGAGCATCTCGATAGACTTGACGAACAGGCTCTGCTCGCGAATATCCAGCAGCTTTTTAATCAGCTCGTGTTCCAGTCCTTGTTCCAGTATGACATCTGGCGCCATCAAAATTTTGTTGGATATTCTAACTCCAATATTATATTCATTTTTCTTTTTTCGATACGAATATTTTAGAATAGGAACGTAAGATAACGGATCAAGTTCAACTGCCTATTTTCTTTTTCAAAGTTAAGTAAATGACATTTTTTTTATCATTTAATATTTGTGAACTACTTTTAAACCTTTATCATCACGTACACGTAAACAACCTCTGTTTTTTCCACGAATATGTAAACGACCTCGATTAATATTCAAAAATAATAATAAAAAAATAATAAAAATAATAATAATAATGAAGGAATAGAAAGAACAATAATATAATAAATAATTACATAACAAAGAATATAAAAAAAAATAAATCGAATAGAAATACAGGAATAAGAAATAAAGATGGAACAATTCTTAAATTTACTTACCGGGATGTCTAATAGTCCCAGCTCTCAGGTTTGTAATCATCAGGAACAGGTGTTGAATATGCCAAGTTGACTTCAGAATCTCCGGATTCTTTTGATTTCCCTTCTGATTCCTCTTCATTTTCCGGTGGAAAATACGTCACATCTTCCTCAAGTTCAGTAACCATATCCCGAATGTATCCGTTTTTCACATACCTACTTTTCCGGATAATTTTATAACGATTTTTGTATAGATTTCGTAAATGCTTCATCTATTTTCCGTGTTTTTTCGCTGTCTTCAATTTTTCATATCGTTTCCGTTTTTCCTCCTCTTCATTAATTCCAAATATCCTTACAAATCTTAGTCTTTGACTTTCCTCCACTAGGGCGACAATCCCAGGGTTTATGAATTTGAGCAATTTTTCGTTGTCCATAAAATGATATGCTTCACAATTCAGGGCCTTCAGCTATGAGTGCTCTCCATACAGTTCACCATCGCACAATCTTTCGCACTTCACATTACAAGGCTTTGCAATCGAAACTGCAGCCCTACACTTATTAACTGGTGGGAGAATTTTATAAATCAAGGAAAGCAATCAAAACCGAACTTGCAACCACGCACGTTTAAAAAAATTATCGTAATAAAAATTGTAATTGATAACTTTTTCCGAATCCATTTTATAAAATGAAGAGAAACTAGCTTGAGTTTTCGACAGAATTCAAAGGCAAACTAGTTCAAAGAGAAGTTGTGGTCCTTTCATAAGACACAGTAGAAGTAAACAAGTAATAAATAGTAGCCTTGTAAAAAAAAATAGAATAACAGCGCGACGAAAATGAACGAACAGAGGAACTATTCACGGGTTTCTAGTGCATTATCGTATTAAAATGAAAAAGGGAAAGAACGAGGATAGAAAAAAAAAATGATAAAAGTCGAGAGAAATCAAAGGATGTGAATTTCTCATTTGAGGTGATTGCGAGGTCGCGATTTGCACCTCGGCGAATTATGTAAAAAAAAGGATTTACTGAATGAATTATAAGGAGTTCATAAAGACACGAAAAAGTGAGAAAAATGTTATTTTTCCTCAAAAGTCATATAACATGCTGGTAAAAATTAATACTGTGAAATTATTAAGATAAAAGGGTTTAAAAAAAAAGAAAATAAAGAAATGAATGAAATGATAATGTTACAAAAGAGAGGAAAACCAATTTTTCCTCCAATCCAGCATTCTAAAAATATGATGTTTCTAATTCGTGTATGGAATATTAGAACTCCATCACTTTAATAGGATGGTATAATGATCTTGAATAGAGATTTGATTCGAATTTTTTTATCTTCTCGCTTTGATTAAATTATGAAATAATGGTAAACGTGAACAATATGTAAATGAATTTAAAATGCACAAAGAATCATAGAATAGTTTCATAGAATAAATAATATATACTGTATGTAATAATAATGTTTGAAATGATTTTTACTGTAAAGCATGAGGGCATACGTTTATTTTAAGAGGGTAGGGGTGTACGCTAAAGTGCCACAAATATGTTTGTAAAAAAAAAAAAAATTTTTCAAAAAAAGAAAACAACGTATAATATTTTTACGACAAAGAATGTTTTTCAAAATTATAAGCGCACGCGGACGAGCGCACTTAGAGGGGCAGGAATGTTACGTCCCAGTAACATGAATATTTAAAAGTTGATCAAGAAATAAATTTAGCTCAAACGTTCTAGAAGTTCTCGAATCGACAAGTTTTATCTTGTATTTGTAAAGTCGTTTTTGTGCGTTGAATCATTCAAAGAGCCAAGTTTTGTTCTACGACCTAGCGAGTTCGAGAAACACAAGGCGGGTCTGTTTTACGACGTTGCATTAGTCATGCGATAGGCCCAGCTTGTATCCGAAATCTATTAGATTCTAGATTTCGTCATCAGGTCTTGAAGTTTTCTATCTTTTTCTTATGCGTTTTAGCTTCTAATATAAATACGCCTGTTTGGGTGCGCAGTTGTCCCCAGTCTTATTCAAGAACTCTGTCAGTCAATTTTGGACCCCGATCGGTCCGTTCGCGTTCGCGTTCGCGGAAATTATAAAGTTAAATTAAAAGTGTATAAATAAATAATAATTGTAAAAAAGAAATGTACGTTTATTAAAAACAAATAAAAAAAGAGAATAAATCGGAAGTTAATTGGGATTGGCCACGCTACCTACGGCCCAACGATTTCGGAATCATCTCATCATCATCAACCAAAAATCTCATACGTAACAATTATAATATAAAGAACGTAATTGCCACAATATTCAAGTTTATTAACGAGAGTCTGCTACCATAAACTTAAACTGGCAGAATTGTTTATGACTTTTTACTGGCAGGTGTAATAAATTTTTCGTTTGTGTATTATTTCAGCGCTAAATTATCCCGAATGTAGTACTCTTCTTTGATAACGTTAAATACGTTTGTGTCTGCGAGTCTTAAAAGCAAGTGTGCACGCTTTCGTGCTCAATACATGTGTATGAAAAGGTCACTCTGGAATCATTTTTTTGGTGTAATAAATTAGCACATAGTATAAGGAACGTCATTTTAACATCAATAAAGTTTTTACAGAAGAGTCTGCTCAGAATTGTTTCTAACATTTTACTGGTAGGAGTAATAAATTTTTTGTTCGTTTATTATATTAGTACTAAATTATCCCTATTCAGTACTTAACTTTGATAACGTCGAATATGTTGGGGTCTGCGAGTCTAAAATGTAAATACCCATTCATTTGTGCTCAGTACATGTGTAATTCAAAAATAAAATAGAAACACTTGATTTAAGAGCAAGAATCAGCTTGTTCATCAGGGTAATACAAAATGTATCTCATTTAAGAATACAAAAAACGTGTCAGTAGCTTCCGACAAGTATGTAACTTTGGTGGTGTTCGAATGATTTAAGAAATTTTTTATTGGGTTGAGTTTTCCATAGAAAACTGTATCTGGTCAAACTTTGGCATTATCTTCGTGGCAGCACACGAATTATTTTAAACTACTTTTATTTATGAGACTATATCACATTTTTACAAAAGAACGTTTCTTGTTTCCGTATTAAATGTACTCACCGTAAAAACCGGTGTTAAAAAAATTTAAATTTTATTTTCGGTATACTTCATTTACTTTTGATGATTTTTTCTATTAGAGATTAGAAAATTGTTTAAACTCAATACACTTTTGCAATCCGTTGCCAGATTAAATATACTTTCCTTGCACATTAATTCAATACTGATTTCAATACTTTTAATCTCACTATTTACATTACGTTCATTCGCGATTGTAATTTAATTTTCTGTTTTTATCAATTTTCACCTTTATACATTAGAGATGTTCTGTAAGTAGGGGGGGGGGGAGCGGGATTTCATTTCTTTTTTCATAAAAAAAAACTTTAATTTTCGGTTTTGTGACGAGCGAGCTCGACCTATCAGAATAGGCTCGAGTCCCCCGACCGACAGATAGGACCTTTGGAAGGAATTACCCTTCCAAGACCCTGTGACTGAAACGTGATTGAAGAATTGATAATAACGCCTATAATTTCAAAGAAATGCTTATTTATTAACTTTAAGAAAATTACTATAAAGAAAAGGTTCTTTTTGTAAAAGAGAGAAAAAAAAGCACAAAGTTATATACATTCACACACATATAACCCACGCTCTTTGCAGACAACCAAAACAAACCCAAATATTCTGCAAACGAACCCTAAACGTCCAGCGATACACTTATCTTTTAGGATTCTTCAAGATTTTCATTGGTGCTAAGTGTGGGGTTCTGGGATGTCTTGTTCTCTTTTTGCTCTCGACCATTTGTGAAAGTTCCTTTCTCGCGAACCCGAAATTCACTGATTCTAACAAACCGATTTATAAAGATCCTTTATCGCGAACCGAATTATAAAAGTTCCCTTATCGCGAGCCGATCTATAAAGTTCCTTTATCACGAACCGATTTATTAAAATTCCCCTGTCGCAAGCCTGAAAATTCACTGACTCCAACAAACCGATTTATAAAGTTCCGTTATCGCGAACCGATTTATAAAAGTTCCCTTATCGCGAGCCGATCTATAAAGTTCCTTTATCACGAACCGATTTATTAAAATTCCCTTGTCGCAAGCCTGAAAATTCACTGACTCCAACAAACCGATTTATAAAGTTCCGTTATCGCGAACCGATTTATAAAAGTTCCCCTGTCGCGAGCCTGAAAATTCACTGACTCCAACAAACCGATTTATAAAGTTCCTTTGTCGCGAACCCGACTCAAGACCGAAAACTGCAAAACTCAATTCAATTAAAGACCGAAAACCGAACAATGAAAAAAAAACTGAACTCTCCTTCTTCAGCAACCCTATTTAAAACCAAAGTTTTCGTTGTTTCAAAAGAGTAGGAGTGTGGGTCTTCCCACGCTTTCGAAACACTTGCACAAATCTCAAATTGTAAGCACGGTCTTTGCTGACCTACAGCTTACCTAGCGGCTCAATTCGCGAGTCGCGGGTGGATGTCAAGAAATCGGAACTTGTACGGCGTGGTTTAAATTTAAGAATGTTTAAAACTGTGTGAAAATAAATCGTTCCATTTTTAACTGTGAGAAAATAAAACGTTTCATTTAAACTGTGGGAAAAGCGAAGAACCCAATAACTGGCTCTTCACAGTTTGAAACTTTGAAATAGTTCCTTGGTGTCCCCTGCGGAAATAAAAAAGTTCTTCGTGGAAAATGGGAGAACTATTACTACTCCTCTTGTAGTAGTCCTTTACGAAACGATATAACCACTATCTGAAGGATTTAAATTTTTTACTTAAATATCAGCCAGAGATTGACAAAATTAGCAACGGATGATTACAAATTACAAATTCTAGTAATTGATTAATGCGCTTTTACTTAATGAAATGTAATTGAATCCTACATCAGATGTAAAGAATTTATTATTTTAACTTTTTTCTAAACACATATTTGCAAGATGGAAGTTTTGGCAAGACCCATGACCTTTTCTCTGCTTTCTGTCACTGACCATGTATCTGGTGCCAGATTCGCAGTGTTTATTTGTTTGCACTACTACATGTTATATTAATTTATATGTATAAAAATTATATTTGTCGTATTAATAAAATGCTTGTTACAGTTTTATTAGTCTGCTTATTACGAATCAGTGAAATCAGTCACTAAGTTCGCAAAGCTAATTCGTTTCAACTAAGAATAACATTGAATATATATTGAAAAAATGATGAAAATAAAGTCTTCTGTAACGATTCAAAAAAATAAAGACCATATATCCAACTTCTAGCAACTTCGATAATTATATTTCGTACCTTTGATCGAAAATAAATTTTTACTAAAAAAGTATAAGATTATATTATCTTTTTCTAGCTCGACGTTTCCAATATTTTTAGCATATTCTCATTTTTCACCTCTCATGATCTGCTCAGAGTTTGACAGACGATTCTTTCAGAGTTAGAATTGCACTCCAAAAATTAGACTATGCACTGAAAAAAATGCATTGGTTCAGGTAACTAAAATCACTTTGTTTGTCCTTGTTAAGTTGAGAAAACCACTCGATTGGTTAAATTAACAGAAACATCATGATTCTTCGTAACAAAGAAGTTTCATTGATCTCACAATACACTATTTAGTTCTTTCAACGTTAATTACTGTTACTTGAACAATTTGACCGAGACATCAAACTTTGTCGTTGCAGCCAAGTAACAAGTTTCTGAGAACAGTGTATTTTGGTGCTCTCAACCATGTTCATAATTGAATGAACAATTTTTTGACTCATGCGCGCAGAAATGTGTGGGGGAGGAACGGTCGTCATGGTGCGTCATGAACTTCTGTGAACTGTGAACCTCTTGTTTTTTCACGTTGTGCTTTGTCGGAAATTTTTTTTTCGCACTCTGCATTCGTGGTCGACGAAATTCTTCGGAAATTGGGATTGTCGTCCATGATATATATTGATATTATTCAAAGTTATTGTAATAAATTCTTTATTGAACCAAGTATTTAGTTAACGATATAAAGTGACATGATACGGTTAACCAAAAAACACGAATATTAAAGTCCAGAAAATTCTTTTCAAAGCTGAATATAACCAAATAGGTTTGTTCTTTGAAAGGAAAATATGGTTGTGTTTAATAACATGCATGATACGTAACACTCTATTCATTGCTGTAACAAAAAAGTAACATGTTTTTGACAGCCAAGTAAAATTGTCGACAGAACCAAGTAGCGGAATATGAGCTTTGCTATTTTGATAATTCGTAACCAAGTAATTTTGGCGCTACTCACCATAATGAAGGACCATGTCAAAATGGTACGGGCAACAAAAAATATGGTTGGGCCTATATCAACCATGTGATTTTGTTGAAACAACCAAGAATTTGATTACCTCAACCAACTAGTTTTTTCAGTGTGTCTTTCAAACAATCTTTGTTAACTTGATCTTTTGCCAAATGATTTCCAGGGTTCTAATGATGTAATAAAAAACTTTGGTTTTTGTTTAGGGATTCGTATTATTCGATAAACTTGATAAATAATACAATGTACGAATGAGTATTTCGAGATATTCACAAACAATTTTTTCTCGGGTCGTTATACTCGAGAGAAAAACGACTTACATAACTACTTTCAGTGTAAAATTACAGTCTTCTGTTCTATAACATAGTTCATATATGTACCCTGGTTAAAAAATCACGTCACCTTCGGTAGTGAGATTCTACTTCGCTAAATAAATAAGCAAGTCGTGGAAACTAAGTATCCCATTGTAAATTTGAGTAGATTTTTGAAAATCAGAATTGTTATATGTTTTTGACAATTTCAAGAAATTTTTTATATCAAGGGAGCAATCGGTTTACATAAATTCACTAATAAATTATACGCGTAATCGTAGAAATAAAAAATGTACGTTAAAATATCTCCTAATGTACATTGGGAACTTCATTATATCTAAGGTAACCGAAACTGACGTTATTTTGTAGAGACCAAGGTTAAGTACAATAGTTTTAAATCATTAAATATCTAGCTATGTATAAGAAGTAGTTTAATACACTCACATATAAAGCACCAAAATAACTGCGAATTATGAAACTTTCTTCGTTGTTATAAGGTTTAATAATATATATGTAAAATTTTGAGAGCAAAAACAAAAGACAGATATAACTATTTTCATAACCACAGTGACCTTGATGCTGTGCTTCGTGAGACAGATCTTTGAAATTCTGGCAGACGACGTATCTCAGTTATTTCTCATCAACTTACTCGAATTTATCCAAATAGTAGTTTTATAACAATTTTCTTTTATATTTTCAACACATGTGTAAAAATAGACCGATCTATTCTGATATAAAAATTACAACCTTGATTCAGTCCATAGACCTTGTGATGCTTTTTCACTGTTGGCATCTTCGTTTTCTTGCCATCGCTGTCAACGTTTCATAAATCTGCAAAATAAATAATGGAACATGGAATTTCATATATTGCGCGGACCAGGGTTTTTGGCCGATGAGTTTTTTCGATTCCTTGAGTTTCGGATTCAGAAAAATGTTCAAAAAATGTATTACGAAATACATTTAAATAAAACAAGAATTACCCATAACTTCCTGTGGCAAGTCAACTTTATAGGACGGATTATCGTACGCTGATGTCGTTTTGCGTGAAGATATTTCAGCTTTGTTGCTGGTTTTCTTTTTCAAAAGTACCATTAGTAAAACCAAAGTCGACAGTATAGCTAATGAAGCTATAATAGCGACTATCACCAATGGTCCATAGTAGTTATCACCATCAGAGATAGATAAGGCCAATTTTCCTGTGAAAACCATTTATGTACGTTATGAAGATTGCTAAGATTTTTGCGTAAGGGTATTAGAATTATTAGAAATATATGAAATCTTTTATACAGGGCTTGGAAAGTTACTTGAAAAAGTGTAACGCATTACGTTAACGTTACTTGAAATGAAATAGTAACTCGTTATCGTTTCAACTTGAAAAAAGTAATGTTTAGTTATTTACACGTTACTTTTTGGAATAAATTAAATGTAAATAATAAGACATCGAAAAACTAAGGAGGATTTTACTAAGGTAACCGAAATCATTAACCATTTGTCAATCTGTACTTATTGATCCTGAAAAAAAAAATCAACTTGTTCGAGATTTTCCATTTTTTTTTTCAAATTTAAAAAATTTGTGAAATACATTTCATTTGATGTTAGCCGCGGGGGAAAATTCACGAATTCTACAGTTTTTTGATAAAATCTTATCTGCACAGATTTTTAGTTTTTTTGACACTTTTTTTTTTTCAGTATGTACAAAATGTTGCAGGATTTTGTAGTATTTTTATAAATTTGTACTATTTTTCTGTACTTTGCTACATAGATTTAAATAATTTTATGATCTAAAATTCAAAGTTCAATAAGTTTATTGTACTTGAGAGGATTGTAAAGAAATTAATTTCTATGTAGATTTTCATTTCTTCAAGTTTTTTTGGCACTTTTTCAGTTTTTCTACGATTTGAAAGATTGTTCAGTATTTTTTAGGATGTATAAAATGTCGCAGAATTTTCTGGTATTTTTATATATTTCTTAACACTTTTATATAAATATGTGCTAGCGATTTTATATTTTTACGGATGTTTATATTGGGAACTGTCAAAACATTATCGATAGGATACAATAGAATGCAATAGAATGCTATAGAATATCATAGAATACCATGGAATAATATGGAAGGACATAGAAAGGCACCAGAAGGTTCTAGAACGGTGTGGAGACATTGAGAATACAACTAGAAACTTCTGGAACAATCTAGGTCCTAAGATTACCCTATATAAGCAGTGGTAGGACTGCAAGCGGCAGTTCAGTTGGAATCGAATCGTAGTCGAGTGAACATCGATCGAGTCTCTAAGTGCGCATGCGCGAGTAAGAGAAAGAGAGCAATATCGGTCGCAGCTGTTACTCTTGTTGCGTTATTTTACGGTCGGAGCCGTAAGAACTATTGTGCGCGAGTGAGAAAGTCTATTTGAATTGTATAACAAAAGTTTAACTTTGTAATTAAATAAAGTAGTTGACTTTGAGTTATATTTGTGTCGTCAATCAACCTCACCTGACCCATTAAAAAGAATAATTACGGTCTCAGTAAAATTTATAACATATGTTATATAAATTTCGATAATTTCGAGCTCCAAAATTCTGAGTTCATTAAGTTTTTCGTGTTACGAAGGATTTTTCAAAAAATAGTGTCTTAATAAATTGATTTTCATTTTTTTAAAGTATTTTTCGTTTTTTGTCAGGTTTCTTATGATTCGAAGAATCGTTCAAGTATTTTTTAATATTGCTATATAAATTTCTAGAGTTGGATGCTCTAGTTATTGAAGTTGTATAAAGATTTAGTGTTCCATAGATTCATTTGTATTTTTTTAGATGTATTTTCTTTTTGTATTTCTTACACTGCAAAAAATGGTGTCTTGCCACGAGACACTTTTTGACGCCGTTTTTAAACGTTTAGAGATGTCTTTAAAACACATATTTTTGACACATAAAATTAAGACACTTAATGACTGAAGACATGAATTTCGCGTCTTCTATGAAGACATGTATGCCCTACAAATTAACTATCTACATTTCGTCACAGCACTGTGAAAATTGGTCTATAGATGTATTTTTTCCTATATTTTTCAGAATCACAGTGAAAAAGTATTCGTTACAGGGTTTATCACACCTTAATTACAGAAAAATTACTTAAAATTACAAAAATCTGTAATTTTAAGTAGTTTTTCTACCCTGTAACGCATACTTTTTTATTGTAATTCTGAAAAAAAGAGGAAAAAATACATCTATAGACAAATTTTCACAGTTCTGTGACGAAATGTAGATAGTTTATTTGTATGGCAAAAATGATCAAAATGTAATCGACGCCCAACCCTGCGTACAGGTGAGTCAGTCGCCGTGGTAAAATCGCATCGAAAAGTTTCATTTCGTTAAAAAATAACATCAACGAATTAAACAATGTAAATCAACGTAAGTCACTAGAAGCATAAAAAAATGTAAAAATAATGCTAGTTACACTGTAAAGAAAATCATTTTTGTTCGATTTCGTTACTGCGAAATCCAAATTATTTAAACTTTCAAAAGTCTGCAAGGTTCCGAATCGTCAAAGTGAAAAATGATAATTTTTAGTCATCGCCTTTTGTGATTTAGTACGAAAATGATAATACTTTTTAGTCATCGGTAAACTAAACGTAAATTAATCATCGTTTTATTCACACACGAGTAGAAAAATCGCAAATAAAAACTTTATTCGATTTGAGATACTGCAAAGTTAACGTATAAAATTGGTTGAGCTGAAGTAAATGCAAAATTTCTTGGAAAGTTACAATCTGTAAGATTCTGGAGCTTTGGAGAAATACAATAAATTGACAATGTTTGTTCAAGAAAACAGTTCTACATAAAAAAGTGTTTTATTTTCCAATCCGTTGCACGTACTATATCCTTATCGAAATTTTTAAAACTCAACCGTTCTTCAAACTTTCCTATTTAAAAATGCTTAAAAATTAATGTAAATGTTGCAAGTAAAAAGTTGAACACAATAATAATTTTTAAAATGTTTGAAATGACAAATTTTGAACAAATGAATTTTTTAAATTACTACTACTTTCGTGGAAAGTGTAAATAATGAATCATTTTTGTGTATCAATACAAAATTATCACAATTGTGAAGAATCGCATGTATTTACTAATTTCATGATATGAAACCTAATTTACGAGTTGCAAAAATACGTTCATATATCTAAAAAAGAACCTTTCATTCACAAAAATGTTATCCCACTGTCGGTAACATAGGTTTCTCATGAATCGGTTCGTCTGCTAGAACCATGAGTTCTGCTGACTTGGCTCCTGACTATTGTCTGACTTTGAGTATTGTGTGAGTATTGCCATCTGCCCGATAGAGTACTTGAATAGGAAAATTTCACTAAAATATGGAATATTAGTATAAATAAATGGAAAATTCTAACTGCGTAAAGTAAAGTTATCGTAAAATTTCACCACAAAGTCATGGTTAGTGACTTTCATATTGGTACAGTAAAATTACCACGAATTTTTTTTAGAGTGTAGATTTAAAGTGCGCCTAATATTTTTTGAATTTTCTACATACATTTAAAATTTGAAAAAAATTTCAGTATTTTTATGGACTTCTACAATACATATATTTTTAGGATTCAATGCTCCTGAAATTAGTTTCTTAATTCCTAGAATCACATACATTTTTGAAGAATATAATAGCATCTAGAAGAAACTAATTAAAATCTAGTATTTTTAGTATTTTTCGCATGCTAATCAAATCACGTAAGGTTTTGTAGCATGCTCTATGGATTTTAATGATCCTGCTATAAATTTTTAGAAGTATAGATTTCAAGTGTTTTCATGTATTTTCACGCGAATTTCAAAAATTTAATGCCTCGAATAGTGAAAGTTTCTAATAAAAAGTGAAAAAGCATATTCTTTGTTGATATTTGCAGGTACAAAAATTACTAACTCCTATTTTACTCTGTTCCACTAAAAATTATAATTATAGAATTTTTCATTCGAAAATAAGGAAGTTTAAAAAAATTACTTATATCTCGGTTTCAGAAAAATCCTTAAAATGTTACTAATTGTTCTAAAAACTTGACGAGACTGATAAAAGGAACATTAAATAAATAACGAAATTTTTGTTACTCGTTACAATCAACCAAGTTTTTTTTTATAATTCACTATATACATGTGAATTTCAAAATTAGAGTTAAAAAAAAACTCGTGAAAAGAATGAATTTTAAAATTGCTTAGTGGTAAAATTTGCACAGTGGTAAAAACGGATTGGTAAAAATGGGCTACAATAATACGAACCTTGTGGCGATGTTTCATGTGGCGCTAAACCCCCAGGTTTTGTGAAAAAGTCTTGAACATTGCTCTTCCTAATTTTTCCGTTAGTCAGGTAAACTTCGATCCACAGACGATAATGCATTCCAGGTTTCAAGTTATGTATGGTTGTCTTCATCGTCGAATCTCTTTTTGCAATTTTGAATGTACTGGTGCCTTCTTTGCCACTGTCACTTTGATAAATAGCACGGAATATATTCACGTATTTATCTTCGGGATACGGAACGCCGCTCCAAGAAACCTCAACTTCGGTAGACTTGATCATCTTTATTTCAACCTTAACGTCAAACCAATAAGGGTCAACTTCAGTTGCAGTCACTGTATTTATCTGAAAAATTTCATGATTTCCAGTGAAATCGATGCTTCATGTTTTACCAGATTGATTATTACATACCGAATTGTAATACTTACAATTTTTTCATCTATCAGTTCTTTGTTTTGTCCAGGGAAAGGTATGAAGACTATCCCCACTTCGTATATCGTCGATGGCTTGAGATTTATAATTTTGTAACTTGTGATGGATCTATGAATTAGCGGAGTCGCGTTGTACACTTTGACACCTTTTTCCCTGTACCTAAGTTGCACACCGTCTATAAAGAGCAATTCCTGAATGGTAAACTTCTTCCAAGACATCTCAATCCATGTCGAGTTCGTGCCAATCGCTTCTAATCGAGCGTCAATATTGATTTGAGATGGATTCGACGGTGTGGTATGGCTCTTGTCGAGTGTTTTGATTACGATAATATCACTTGTTGGGTTGCTACCAATCTCCAGTTTGAGATAGATTTTTATTCTGTATTCAGTTGCAGGCTGCAAGCCGCCCAATTCGAATTCAAGTTGGGAAGTAGCTATCAAATCTTCGGGAGGAGCGAAAGTTTGCGACTTCCAAGTCAAAGGATCAGTTTTTCTACGAGAGAAACATGTAAAAAGACTGTTCATGCAAAATGTACACCAAATTTTGAAATCCAAATGTACCAATTTTCGCTTCTGAATTAGTGTTTGGATTACAAATCTAAATATTAGGTGTACAACTTTGCTTCCGCCGTTTTCCGATAGATGGCTGCATCGGTGAGGACTGGTCAAAATACATAGATCAAAATTGTCATAAAGTAAGTTTGGACATCTGTGAACGTATTGACATCGCGGCATCAGTACAAGTTGTTTGCATTTCGAAAATTTTTTCGATATAAAATGTCTGTGTTCGAGCCAAGTTCTCGTCATATGCGGGAAGTTTTGATCTTCTGTTTTCATTCGAAAAAAACTGCAGCTGAGGCTCATCGAATGCTCTCAAATACTTACGGTGAGGCTGCTCTTAGTGAAAGAACGTGTTGCGAGTGGTTTCAACGTTTTAAAAATGGTGATTTCGATGTCGAGGACAAGCATGGTGGTTGGAGAGAACAAATTTTCAAAGACAATGAACTGGAAGCACTGCTTGATGAAGATTCTTGCCAAACGCAACAAGAACTAGCAGAATCACTGAGAGTGACTCAGCAAGCCATTTCGAAACGCCTCAAGGCCATAGGCATGATTCAAAAGCAAGGGAGTTGGGTTCCGTATGAGTTGAAACCGAGAGACATTGAAAGGCGTTTATTCACATGTGAACAATTGCTTCAAAGGCAGAAACGAAAGGGATTTCTTCATCGAATCGTAACTGGCGACGAAAAATGGGTCTGTTATGATAATCCTAAGCGCAGAAAGTCGTGGGGAATGCCCGGACATCCCTCTACGTCGACGGAAAAACCGAATATTCATGGCACCAAGGTTATGCTTTGTATCTGGTGGGACCAGCTCGGTGTAACGTTCAATGCCGAGCATTGAAGGAAAAACGGCCACAGTACCAAGAAAGACACGACAAAGTCATCCTTCAGCATGACAATGCTCGGCCACACGTCGCCAAAAAGGTCAAAACATACTTGGAAACCCTCAAATGGGAGATCTTGCCCCACCCGCCGTACTGCCCAGACGTCGCTCCTTCTGACCACCATCTGTTTCGTTCGATGGCACACGGCTTGGCAGATCAGCATTTTCGTTCATACGAACAAGTTGAAAAATGGATGCAATCATGGATCGCGTCGAAAGATGCCTCCTTCTTTCGAGAGAGCATCCGAAAATTGCCTGAGAGATGGGCAAAAGTTATCCCTAGCGACGGGCAATACTTTGAATAACGCATTTGTAAGTACTTTTTGACAATTAAGTTCCCAATTCCAGAAAAAAACGGCGGAAGCAAAGTTGTAAATCTAATATTTCAACTTAACTCTTTGTAAACCACTAATAAAAGTTTTAGGTTTCTTTATTTGGAGATGTTCTTTATCAAAATTGTATATACAAATTCAGAATTGTCGAGAAGAGCCTGCCATCGAAACAATGTGTGATAGTTTTGAAATTCTTTTCAGTTTAGTTAGATATTCATTACATTTATATACATCAAATATATGATAACACTGCAAAAAAACATATATGAAACATGTCTCCGTAGAAGACACGAAGACGCGAAATCCGTCTTCAGTCATTAGGTGACTTACTTTTATGTGTCAAAAAAATGTGTTTTAAAAACATCTTTAAACGTCTTGAAAATGGCGTCAAAAAGTGTCTCGTGGCAAGACACCATTTTTTGCAGTGAAGTAGCAACACCAAGTATAACTTTCAAAAGAAATTTTGGAAATAGTCTATAAGATAGCGATGGGCGATACGTATCGATATATCGGAAGATCGATATTTTGTTGCGATATTTAGAGTTCGCAAGCAATCGCAAGTGACCAGTTCCGTCGATTCATATTAAAGAACTTAAAAAATACTGGCTGAAAGACTTATGATTATAATATGCATAGATTTATGAAAAAATTTGAAAAACGTAGACATCTTTAAGGAATTAGATTTTTTTGAAAAAGAGGCAAAATAAATAAACAGTAGAAAATTTAGCTCGAACGACTGATGATCATGATAATTACAGGTATTAAAATAAATTTAAAAAATTAACATTTTTTTTTTAGATTTCGAAAATTTCTTTTAACAATCATCGAGATTTCTAATTTTTATTTTAATTTTTGAAACCAGTTAAGAGATCAAACTTCGCTTTAAACCTTTGATAAAAAAACTTGTTTCTATATACAGGGTCTCCCAAATGACCCGTAACTGCCGAAAACTGTAGATAAATAATATCATTTTGAAACTATTTTTCCCTAAAACGAAGAATTTTTCGGCCAGAATGGAAGATGATTTGTGGTTTTCAGTTTCAAAAATGTGATGAATTTAATGAACTTCATTAAACATCTGTAAAAATAACCCACTTAACGTTACTATAAAAAATTCTATACTTCAAACTTTTTTCCATGCAAGCAAAAGTGTTCTTTTCATGCAAATGTTACAAAAAACTCACGCTCTATCACTAGTGTAGCGTAATTCTATTCGACCGTAAAGCCCTACTAAAATTGAAGGTACAGTAAATGCCAATCTAATGGTATTGTCGTCGATGGCTTTCAATTCTTGAACCGTGATTGCATTTGTAGATGAGGACAGATTTTTTTCTGAAAAACAAATAGACGCTGTAGAAAATCTACTTCTCCGTTGAAAATTGAAGTCTACTGCAATTGAAAGTCTCGTCATTTGAATGTTCAAAGATTAAAGAGCGTTGAAATCATTATTTACGAACGGTCAGGCGCGTAGGCAGAGGAGGGTTTTGGGGGTTCAAACCCCTCCCGAAATTCTGATAAAATCAATTAATATTTTATGTAAAAGTTATAAAAGTTACATCGATAAATAATAAAAATATAAGTTACGAGAAAATGCATGAAAAGGTTAGCAGTATATATTTAATAAAAAATTAAAAATTATCCAAATGTATGATTACGTAGAAAATATGAACAAGAAAAATTGTTGCAACTCAGTAAATAGTCAAGAAAAATAAAAATCTTCGAAAATCCTCAAAATTTACAAAACTTCGAATCTTAGATCATCAAATTCTAGAAATCTATATAAAATTCATATAAAAGTATTAAAAATCTTTCAGTTCGTATAAATAATGAACTCAATTAAATTTTATGAAAATAGTGCTTTCTGAAAAATCTCGACAAATGCCTCTACGATCTATAAATTTTGGGATTATAGAGCATCAAATTCTAAATATACTATAAATCTATAAAAATTCTAGAAAACGCTACAAAATCTTTTCAACACTTCAGAAATACGAAAAAATAATAACGATGTAAAACATGAAAACTTATATGAATGTGATTTTATCATTCATTCTTGAAATTACTCGGAATAAATCGAAATTCGAATTGAGAGCATAGTGTTTTTAATCTCTGTAGCAATGTACAAAAATAAAAGTAATTTATAAAAATACTTAGAAATCCTCCAGAGTTTCGTATATTATACTAGAAAAATGTGAAGAATAAGTTTACTAGTTTACTTGTTTCCCAATTTAGTAACTTACTTGTTAACAAGTTTACTAGTTCACTAGCTTACTATATTACTAGTTTACTAAATAACTAATTCACTTGTTAACGAGTTTGCTAGTTTACTATTTTTTTTATCTTTCACTTGTTTACTATTTTACAATTTCAGTAGTTTACTAGTTTACTAGCTTACTAGTTTACTAGATATCTTTCGATACATAAAAATCATGTATAAATAATTTTCTTAAAAATTTATAAAACTTTATGCCCTGGAGTAAAATTATTATGATAATACTAAAATTATATATAATTTTAGAAATTCTTCTAGAAATTCATATAGAAAACAATAAAAATACATCCAATTCGATTGATACAATTTAAATAATCAAACATACTTTTAATTGTAGAAATACAAAAAAAAATATAGAATAAAAGTATTGAAAATCTTCATAAAAAAAACTTTCGTCTGAAAAATCTTAAAATCGTTGGAAGTTAAAATTACTTTCCAAAAAACCAATGAGCGATCCATAGAAATATCAGAAATATATAAAAATACCAGAGAATACTAAAAAATTTGATGAATAATATACCATAAGAAAAACTATAATTTTATGATATACCTTTTATTTATGTGGTTAAAATTTGCTCAAAAATCATTTCAAATATATAAATTTTTTATAAGTTTGATTCCTAGAGCATCGAATTTTAGAAAGCTTTATAGAAACCCATATTACTTTATATCAGATTATCCTCAAAGTGGTATAAGTACAAAAAGTATTAGTAAAAAAAATTGAACCCTCAGTTACTAATCGAAAATCACAAAAATCGAATTCCATTTTTTACGTACATTAAAAATTTGCAACTCTGGATTCCAAAACTTGTATAACTTTCAAATCCCGAAATGTAGAATATTTCAAAATCACTCTCTTGTAACCATATTGTTAAAGATAAAAAATTATAAAATCCCGAAGGAAAAATATTTTTGAGAAAAACCCCTCCCAAACATTTTTTTGCCTACGCCCATGCGAACGGTTCATGTCTTGTTTACTTCTCAAAAAAACGGGTTTAAAAAAAAGATAGTAAAACAGAAACTTGCATGTACGTAAATAAAGAGCTATAGAAAAAAAAAGAAAATTATCAATTATTTCAGTTGATAAGACATTAAAAATTGGCTAACAATATCTTTCATTCTTGAATCTCACCTTGAACTTGTGCATTTTGGTCACAGACCCAATGCATACAACAATCATCATCGGGTAAATTCGTTAATTTCGCGTGAAATGGAGGACATGACAAATTTGCTGGCGGCAGTGGTGAGACATCGGGACAAGTAGGTCGACATGATACTTTTCCCATCTCGCAAAAACATTTTTCTCCACAACCAGTAACATTGGATGGCACTTCACTCCAGTTGTCGTACATTTCGTTTTTGTACCAACAGGAAGTGTTCTGTTTGCACCTTACTTCCTGTAAATAGTCAAACATGCAACATTGTTGCAGAATTCAAGAATTCGTACCAAATTCAACTGTAGGGGAGACCGGGGCATTTCGGGACGCGGGGCATCCGGGACAGCGCGAATAAATTGAAAATGTAATATTGGAAAAATTCCAAAAAATTATCTAATGTTGCATCCAAGATTACTACTCTACTCACGGAGTTTGGTCGATTTCACATGTTATATATTATGTGTAGAGAAGTAAATGTGTTTTCTGATAATAAAACGAAGTATTTTCGTTGTTACGTTTTCGCGATTTTTGTTTATCAGGAGCTGCAGAACACCAAAACAGGTGAGTATATTTATTTCTTCTACGTCTTTGAACAGATCTAATATTCTAATTCAAACTGAAATTTATTGGTAGAATCTGTATAGAGTGAAAATCCAAAAAAATCGCGTCGGTGCATGTAGGAACGCACATATCCGGGGTTTTTCGGGAAACTTTGTTTTTCAGTCCAAGACAAATAACAACTGATAATTATTTTGACAGGAACATGTTGGGCAATTATAAGCGTTAAAAGATGCAGTGCCCGCAGATTAAATAAAGAAAACAGTAGCAGCTGTGGAAAGTGAAGGTTTGTCAATCAGAATATCAGCTGAAACATACAAAGTGTTTCGGTCATCTCTACACTAATTTTGCCAAACCACTACGGATGATTATTCCATCATGAAAAGTATTTGCCTCATTGTCAGTTGAAGAACTAGATTAAACGCTTCATACTATTCGTTCATTTTCAAAAGCGGGACCTCGGCAGAAATCAAACATAGGAAGGAAAAAGAAAATTGCTTGATTTTGATCAAACCGGAAACTATGTATGCAACAACTTGCCGGAGAACAGGAATTGGCTAAGCGCAAGAAAGAAAAAACTAACACAAAATAAAATCCTACCAAAAA
The DNA here is from genome assembly GCA_028476575.1 of Platygaster robiniae. Classification (NCBI taxonomy): domain Eukaryota; kingdom Metazoa; phylum Arthropoda; class Insecta; order Hymenoptera; family Platygastridae; genus Platygaster; species Platygaster robiniae. Next base: position 23,642,187 of record CM052023.1, read on the forward strand.
GATTCGCAAAATAACCAATGAAAAAAAGTATTCGAGCACATCGAAGAACCCAACAAGGAATCAACCAGCACGCAGAGGACGTCCAAGAACATATCAGCCAAAATCCAGCGACAACAATTAAATACTTTGTATATGACAACTTTCCACAAGTATTGAAGTCAGCAAAGTATTAAACACAAAACAACTCTGGAAAACACATTCCTTACTTTTCATGGCATTTTTGTTGCTTACAAACGACGTGTCCCTGGATGCGCGATACGGGGGCATTTAGGGACGATGTGCACTTTTTACTATCTGACAAATATTACTTATTACGTCTGGAATAGAAAAATCCTATTTTCGGGGTTCAGTAGATAAGGTTTCAAGCTTTTAGAAAATACGAATTGTTGAAAAATAACATAATTTATGAATTTGTGAAAATTCACAACACAAAAAGTGTCCCGAAATGCCCCGGTTTGGGGTCCACAAAATCCAGGTCTTAGTGTACACTCACTTCTGGGCAGCAATTCGGAGCAGTGCGAATGTAATTTGGTGGTACTGTTTCCCACTCGAGACAATTTGGATCCAACAGATCCAAGCCAGATTCATTTGGACATTCGATCGTAATACATTGCACTTCGCCTGATTTTGTACAAATACAAAACGCAATGCACTCGTCATACCACTCTGTCCCGACTTCATAACTTCTTCCTCGATAGTAGCAATTTTTTTCATGAGCCTGTTGATTTTTATTGCTCGCAGCATCGCCTGTTGAAGATGGACAGAAACATTGCTGTTGTTAGGGATAATTTTTTTTTGAAAATCAAACGTTGCCATGATTATTGGCCTGTTCATTACCTTTGCCGGTTTTAGTTAGTTTCTTATTTGTTGAAAAGTCGTCAGTCATATTCTCATTTCGTATCTTCGAGTTCACCATTTCGATGGCGGTTGAGTTTACTGCTTTTGTGCTTGTTGGATTTATTGGCGGTTCGGATAAATTACTGGTCCTGGCATCAAAATCGCTGAGCGTGACGTCGCATAGTGTTTTAAAACAGCAGTGGTCTCTTTAATGAGTTAAAATTATTTTTAATTGAGTTCTGGCTAGATTCTTCGAGTAAACTTGTTGCATTTCTGAGTTTCTAAGAGGAGTCTTCTACTTATAAGCATGTCTTATATTAAGAATGTACGACTACCATTTATGGAAAATCTATGTTTTTTTTTAATTTAGGGGATCAGAGGTAAAAAATACGCAAATCTTCGCAACAACATGAAAATTGTTATTAATTACGTACTCAGGATCCGGAAAAGCAACGCATCTATCGAGGTTCGCCATTTTAACATTAGTTTCATTTGTCTGACATCTTGGTTTGCATGACAGTATTCCATGAGCCTCGCAAGTGCATATACTGATACATTCATTTTCCACCTGTTGACCTATTGTCATCGTCATGTTACGGAAAGTGCAAGTTCCTTCGTATTCGAGATCTGTGTCTAAAAAAAAAATCATATAGTATCAAGGGCGTAGTCAGGATGCTGATTAAGAAAAGGGGGGGGGGGGATTTTCGTCATTGACCGAATTAAAAAACTATCATTTATTTGAGTCAGAAGTAGAATTATTTATACTGGTGTAAGTCTTCGTGGATTTAAAGTGCGCTTTTTTTCTATCATCAGATTTCGTTGGACGCTCAACATACAAAGACCTTAAAATAATTATTTATATTACTTTTACTAACAAGGTCACAGATTTTAATAGAATCGACTTCGTAACTATTATCTTGTCAAAAGTTTGTTGACTATTTAAGTAAACGGTTCTCAGTTATTTTTGATCGTAAATCAACAGTTTAGGTAAATTTTTGTTCATGATTTCTATCCCCACTCCTCGCAGGAGCGCGTTGATTGGGTAAACGTATAATTTGAACACATTTTTGGATCTTGAATTTCGCGAAAAATGGGAAAGAGAAAATCGTCTTAGAATTTCATGAAGAATCTATTGTTTTTTTTTTTTTTTTACGAAGACTTCAGGGCACCCTGTATAAAAATTTTGAGTCAACGTTGAAGCTGTATTCATGAAATTTTCAATTTTTACTTGAAGACTGTTTTCTTTGAGATTTACTTTTTATTTTGCATCTAATTTTCTGCTATTCTTTACTTTTTAGTATTTGAAATATCATAAAAATATTCGAGAGAATTCTTAGAATAGATAAAATTTTTGTGAAAATTTCTTGAGAAGTGACTAAAAAATTTTTTTAGTTTTTTACGATTTGTATATGATATCGTTACGAATTTACAATCTGAAACCAAAATACTACATTAACGAATTACATTAATCAATTTTTTAGTAAATTAAAAACTAGTAAATAAGTAAGACGATCCTGTTCTACTCGGAGAAAAGCTTACACTAATATTTACTCTAGCCCACACGACTCAGTCGTGTAACCAAAAAAATCGAAGTTAATACACGACTGAGTCGTGTAGCGACACGAACCATTCGTTTTTCGACAGTAACCAGTCGTGCCAGCTACACGACGCCAATAGAGTAATGTGTAGTGCCAACCGCACTACTCTTTACTCTTTTTACACGACTGAGTCGTGTGGACTGCACGAATGAGTCTTGCGGGCCGCACGATTCAGCACGAATGTTTCCGGTGTTCGCCACGGAAAAATCTGAACGCACGAAAACAAAAAACAATATTTTTCTATGCTATATGAGTACCATTCAAAAATATCATTCGCTTTTCTTTCTAAATATTTATTTACCTATCCTTATTCATTCGCATGATTGTAATTGATTATGAAATGGAGAAAAAAAAATTATGTTTATCATCACAATAATTTTCAAATTCACATGAATCGAAGTGTGAAATATTAAATCAAATTAATAGATAAATATGTAATAATTAATTGGTAAATAATTGAATTTCATGTGAAGATCAGCAGAAAAATATCGAAATTGAAACAAAAAAAAAACTCTTCTTGCATGTGCTCAAGCAGTAATTTTACTATTCTCAGGCTTCAAAATTTTTAAACCGATTGACGTAAAAAATTAAAAGTTAATCAGAATACACAATTTCGCTTACGTTTTATTGGGCTCAATACCATTCATTTCATATATATAATAATGAATTTCGTATATAAATAATGAAATATCCATTTACAATTATATTTTGTACGAAAACATGACTACGTTGTATTTAAATTATTTTCAAATTACATCGACTTGACAAAGGCGTTACAGATCAGAGTAAAAATAACTAATATAGCATAGACAAATATTGCATTTTGTTTTCGTGCGTTCAGATTTTTCCGTGGCGAACGCCAGAAACATTCGTGCTGATTCGTGCGGCCCGCAAAACTGATTCGTGCAGACCACACGACTCAGTCGTGTAGAAAGAGTAAAGAGTAGTGCGGTTGGCACTACACATTACTCTATTGTCGTTCGTGTAGCTGGCACGACTGGTTACTGTCGAAAAACGAATGGTTCGTGTCGCTTCACGACTGAGTCGTATATTAACTTCGATTTTTTTGGTTACACGACCGAGTCGTGTGGGCTAGAGTAAATATTAGTGCAAGCTTTTCTCCGTGTATGCTCGTTCCTAATATTATGTTCTTGATAAGTTTCATTCTTGGAAACGATCTCTCTCAAGAATTTAATAATTACCATGATTGATAAGTTAATGCGAGAAATTGTATCTCTGCATTGACGATCGTTGAGCGAAAATTTATCTTACTTCTTACGTGCAAAGTTTTGTACATTGAAAATGATGTTATGGAAATGATTCAATTTTCTGAAATTGTAAAACTTTAATAAATATTCACAAAAACTATTATTTCGTTTTTTTTTTCGAAATTTGAGCACTTTCTTGTCGTAAAATTTTTTTTCACCTCCCTGATAAAAGTAGTTACTTTATATTTTGTTAATTTTTAAATGTCAACTTTGCACATTCGTATTTTTAAATTTGTAACTGAGAAAGTTTTTGAACTCAATTCTGGGCACTCAATTTGAAATTCAACAATTCTTAATTTTCAATTTTTCGTTTCGTGAGTTCAATATGTATTTCTATTCAAGCTTTTTTTCACGAAAATATTAAAACGTATTGTTCCTTATACTTTTTTTCATTTCCTACTTTTATTACGAAATTTCAGGCGAGGTGCTGAATCAATATTCAAAATTATTGAAGTAAACAATTCATGAGAATAATGAATCGTTCTTCCACTGAAATACTCAAATATTTTTCTAGTATGACTAAATGAACCTTCACTTTTCAACCTGAAAAACTTTTGGATTTGCCCAAAGAATTAGGGCGAATAGAAAAAAAGTGAAATGCAGAGAGGTGAAAAATTTGAAACGTCCTTGTCATATTCCTGTTCTATTGAAGCACGTAAATCTTTTGTCTGCTCTCACTCTACTGAATAGCCTATTTCGATACTTACTTTCTGCATTTTCACTTTCATCGCTCATGCTAACGTCACTGAGATCTGTAAAGTTTTTATTCTTGGGCCCTATCGCTTCGGAAAATGGTTCGTTAATGGATTGCAGAACATCTGGAATCGATGGTTGTATAGATCTCTTTGAATGCATAATCCCTAAAAAAGAATCAATAACATTAATATTTCTTTACTCGTATGTAGCTTTGAAATAAGTAACATTTTTTTGTAGAATAGCAAACGTTAAAAAAAATTTGCATTTTGAAAGAAAAGGATTTATGAATTTTTGATAATCTCGTGGTTAAGTATGTAACAAAATTTTGCAGACTCATGACAGCAAAGAAAACAAAGTTGTGTATAAATAAACACAGAGATCAGAAAACATAATTTAGGGGAGAGTGGGGCATTGTCGTCAGTGGGGGCAAAGTCGTCACCCGCTTTTTTCTAAGAAACTATAAGTGCAATAAACCCAATTTTTTTAGTGTAAGTGTACTTTACTGTCCCGACATTACCGACGGAGTTTGGTGGAATTGTAGGTTATGTCACATTTTTTATGCGTCAAAAAGTGTTTTGGCGCTCCAAAAGTAATTTTTCTCGGTCACAGAACTTCCGCTCTTTTGTCAACATTTCACTTTACAAAATAATAAAGGTAAGTTATTTTTGTTGAAAAATGTCTGGCAAACACGATGATGGTAAATTTTGTAACAATTGATTTCAATATCAATTTGTTATTAATATTTTGATGAAAAAACGTGGCGTGGGGCATTGTGGTCATTCTACTAGTGGGGCAAAGTCGTCACTTTGTTACCTAGGACTCAAATAGAAAATCGTGTCTATTCATTATTTTAATTAATAATGATAACTGTTAATGAATAATTACTGATAATTGATATTATTATTTATTATTAGTTTGCCTTGAAGAAATCGTGATTTTCATTTACTTCTATCAAGTTTTCCAGTCAAAAGATCTCTCTTCTTGATTGTGCAAGTCACAACGTTTCGGACACCGACTTTGTGTCCCTTCCCAAATGTTTCATAAAAACAAATAATGACTCGAAACTCAATACAATCAAAAAGAACCATCCTCATAATAACAAATACATCTCATTACCAATAATATTGCCAATGATTCAACAAATTCTTGTTGTTGTTTCTCTCTTCCTTAAATAAAAGCATAAGGCTTACGAAAAATATAAAGACAAAAAAAATCAAAAAATGTTTCTGGAAAATGTGGATTTTTTTACTTTACTTTGCAAAAATATAAAAATTTTTTTTTTTTTTTAAACGTAAGTTGTACTGACGGAAAAAACGACCTCGAAAATGGTGAAAAATGTACTATGCAGATTTTTTATTTGATCATTTTTAGAGTGAATTATCAGGTAGAAAATACATGTCAAACGGTTACTTGTTAGGCTCATTATTGGAAGAGTATCAGTAAAAGCATTTTTCTTAAATAGACTTATTATTCTTTCATTTAATAAGAACGATAATTTATGAAAATTTGATTGAAAGTTCAATCTTGTTATCTTATTTTTTTTTTTTTTTTTGTTCTTCTTTACGATGGTTCTGTATTAATTTACATGCCGACAAAAAATTTGTCAGAATTCGTTTCATCTGCCGTATCTTTCGAATTTCTTCACTTAATAATAATTTTTTTACAAAATCCATTTCATCAATAACGTTGTAAGTATTAAGAAAATAGTGCTTTTTTTCTTACTTCAAATACTGAAAAATGTTATGAAATTCGAAATTTTTACGTGCAAAATAATGAGTTTGTGATTTCTAGCTAATTTCGTGCAAGTTTTCTCAAAATTTCCTGGAATTTTCCACGAATTTTCCGCGATTTCAACAGTTTTCCAATCCTTTATCGCAGTTTTCTAACCCTTTTCCGTTGGTTTTTGCAAACTTTTTCAACCCCTTATCGCGGATTTCCTCCCTTCAAAACAAGATGGTGGACAGAATAAATTGAAAACAAAATGGCGGTTTGCTAGGCATGATGGCAAACAGAATAAATTAAAACGAAAATGGCGGACTCATGAAGATTGAAATACTTACCTTTGATGTAATTTTCCCCAGAGTCGGAACGTTGATAGCACTTACACGCGCACTCACACACGCATACACATACCCATGCAAATTAATACCCAGAAATTTTACATTTTACAAAGGGCCCCACCACGCCCTTTGTTGTGGAGCACAACCAGCTAATTGCTCCTCCATTTTTATTGTTCAGTTTTGTACAATTGTTCTTACAAAAACTCACAAGCATTGAATTTACCACCAAGGAATCGGAAACTGACTGTTATCTCTGACTTCACAGCGTCGACAAGTTTTTGAAGCTGATCCGAATCCTCTTGTAATGATTTGCCAAGCCTTGCCGGGAGAAAAACCTCGAATTCCGTATCCAGAGTGATGAGGAATTTCGATCCATACTTGGTTGTAACGGAGCGAATGTTGGTGACGGTGTAACTTTTATTGAGTTCTAACTCGATAATTTTACGCGTTGGTAGAAAATTCTCTACACGAGCTATTTTGTTCAGCTTCGAGAAGTCCATGTTGCTTGATAAATATTTTTCTTAAGACTGACGCTCTACCGCTCGCGCATCCGTATTTCAAGGATTATTTGACCTTGAAAATCTATTGCGCAATTTCGAAAGTGATGACGTCACCTCGACAAGTTTAAACAAGTCGCCGGAAACGATTACATCATTACATTACTAAGCGATGACATTATCATCTATTCATTTAACCTCCTGAACGAGTCGGTTGAATCAGAATTATCGCGACAGCGTAGCGCGACATCGGCGCGGTTCCGAAAATTGTCGAACATTGCTGAACGTTCCCGAGCGTACCCGAACATTCCCGAGTGTTACCGAACTCTGCGTGATCGCAGCGCCACCACCTATAAGTACGGCGTTCTCGAGCAGGAGCTTAAGTTTTCTCGCGAACGTCATCATGGCTATTAACGCAGCAAAACAAGTTCTCCGTCGCCAACAACAATTGTTGTCGACTCGTCCGATCGATCCGCTCGAGGCAACATCCTTGATCGAGGATGCCGTCGCGTCGATCGCGGAAGTGCCATACATTGTCTACGCAGACTTCGAGTGTTTGCTCAAGAAAGTGGAGGAACAAGCTGGCCGTAACACAAAAATAGTTCAAATTCACGAGGCATGCAGCGTGGGATACTATATCAAATGCAGCTACGACGACGCCCAATCAAAGTATCGAAGTTTCCGTGGACATAATCCTGGAGAATGGTTCGCGAACGAACTGGTGACCCTCGCCCGCGACGTGGAGGATATCTTCAAGAATCCCAAGGCTATGACACCTCTGACTCCGGAACAAGCTGCTACCTTCAAAACAGTAACCAAGTGTCACATATGCAACCAACCGTTTACCTCAAAGGACAAAAAAGTCCACGACCATTGTCACCTCACTGGGAAGTTTCGTGGAGCTGCTCACAACAGATGCAATTTGCAGTACCGAGATTCACTCACCATTCCGGTAGTGTTTCATAATCTCAGTGGATACGATGCTCACCTGATTATCAAGCAAATTGCACAATGCATCGAAGGACGTATACAACTTTTGCCCTTGGCGATGGAGCGCTATATTGCATTCACAAAGTTCATCAAGAACAGTAAAATATCCTTGCGCTTCATTGACTCATTCCGCTTCATGGCGTCATCCTTGGAAAAACTGGCCTCCTACCTTGAAGAAAAAGTCATCGTCCGAAAAAACTTTCTCGGCTACAGCGAGCAGCAACTCGAACTCCTCATGAAGAAAGGAGTGTTCCCTTACGAGTACCTGGACTCATGGGAAAAACTCGATGACAACGAACTTCCGACCAAGGAACATTTTCACAGCAGTCTCACCGATGCAGACATTTCAGATGCAGACTATGAACATGCGCAGGCTGTGAGGCACGATTTCGACATAACATCACTGGGGCAGTACTCTGACATCTACCTCAAAACCGACGTTCTCCTACTGGCCGATGTCTTCGAGAACTTCCGAGAGGAATGTCTTCAGGCGTACAAGCTCGACCCAGCCCATTACTACACAACACCTGGACTCACGTGGGACGCAATGCTCAAGTATACAGGCATCATCTTAGAACTTCTCACCGACATCGACATGATGTTGTTCATCGAGCGCGGCATCCGAGGTGGAATATCTCAGTGTAGTAATAGGTACGCCTTTGCCAACAACCCTTACTATCCCACGAAATATAACCCTGATGATGCCGAAACCTATCTAATGTACTATGACCTGAATAACTTGTACGGGTGGGCCATGACTCAATGCTTACCATATGGGGATTTCAAATGGGTAGAAAACTTGGATCAAAATTTCCCTTGGGATGTTGCTAATGATGCCAAGGAGGGATATATATTGGAAGTTGATTTGAAGTATCCCGAAAACCTTCACAATGCGCACAATGACCTTCCTTTCTGTCCCGAGAAGAAGATTCCTCCCGGTTCAAAAAATCCAAAATTGCTTACAACTTTAGATCCGAAAACGCGCTATATTATTCACTATCGAAATTTAAAGCAAGCATTGAGCCATGGTCTCATTCTGCGACACATACACCGAGTATTGAAATTCAAACAGTCCACTTGGTTAAAATCGTACATAGATCTGAATAGTGAAATGCGAAAAGCTGCTACCAATCAATTCAAGAAAAATTTATTCAAATTAATGAACAATGCTGTGTACGGCAAAACTTTGGAAGATGTTCGTAAACGACTCGACATCAAACTTGTAACCCACTGGCCTGGTAGATATGGTGCTGAAGCCCTAATTGCAAAACCCAACTTTTGCGCGCGATCAATTTTTGATGAAAATTTGGTGGCAATAAAATTAGCTCGTATTCAAATCATTATGAATAAGCCAATATATGTAGGCTTCAGCGTGCTCGATTTGTCTAAAACATGTTTCTACGCTTTCCATTATGATTTCATGAGACCCACGACTAATGGTCAGGCAAAAATTTTATATTGTGATACTGACAGTCTTATCTACGAAATTCAAAATCTCAATTCATATACGTTGATGATGGACCATGCAGAACATTTCGATACTTCAGATTACCCCGCGGACAACCAATTTGGAATTCAACAGCTCAACAAAAAAGTCGTAGGTCTCATGAAAGATGAGTGTAATGGGAAAATCATTACAGAATTTGTCGGTCTACGAAGTAAAATGTATAGTTTACGTGTTGAAGGCGAGGATAGAATTAAGAGAGCCAAAGGTGTCAAAATGTCAGTTGTCGCGAAAACGCTGGATTTCATGGACAATGTATATTGTTTGAAGAACGAAGTTACAAAATTCTGCTCCCAACGACTGTTTCGTTCACACCTCCATGAAATCCAGACAATCGAGCAAAATAAACTCGCGTTAAATCCGTTTGATGACAAACGTTTTATTTTGTCAGATACAACGGACACTTTGGCACACGGTCATTACAAAATACCTGAATTAATGGAGCTCGAATAGATTATGTTTGTAAATAAACGAGCGTTTATTTACAAACACATTTGAGCGTTATGGTTTGAAAGTGTAAACTTCGAAACGTTCTGAATCAGACTTCTGATCCCAGTTTGAAAATTCGCAACTTATATACTTTGAATTGATTCATTTCTTATTGAAATTTTATGCTAAATTATGTTTTCTATTCTTTGAATTTCCATATTGACTGATCCTTCTTTTTTTCCAAACTTTCAGAGTTCATAGTTACGTAATAAACATTCAAGGTTCAATTTAATAATATATTTCTTATTTCATATTCTAATTTTCGGTACGTAAAATAGGCTAAGAGCAAATTGATGTTTCCTGTTCCATGAATTCAAAAGAAAAGCTGTCGTTTCTATTTCTTATATAACATTCGAAAAATAGATTACGTAATAGAATTTCAAAGTTATATTCGCATAATTTTTTCAACTGCTTGAAAACATGTTTTCTCTTCTTTGAATTTACATACTGTATGATACTTTTTTTTTTCCAAACTTTTAGAGTTGTTAGTCACGTAATCAGAATTTAAGGTTCTATTACATAATAAATTTCTCATTTCATATTATTATTTTTGACGTATGAAATACACTTAAAGCAAAGTTATATTCACATTTTATTGAATTTTAAATATAAGCCACCGTTTCTACTTTTTATCTCACGCCTAAATAGATAGATCACGTAACAGAATTTCGAAGTAAGATTAACGTAATTTAATTCACAGCAAAAAATAAATCAATGTTTTTTTCTCTAAAAAGGAATGCGTTTAAACTCGATGGAAAATTTTCATCGAGAGTAACAGATCTGCGTAAGTGAATTTATAACGAATTTCGTAAAATTTGAATATGCTTTGAAGACTTCGCGGATGATATCATGGAAACAGTCTTTTATGACTATTCCGAACTTAGTCAATGTATTGACATATCTTATATTGTTTCCTGTTTTCTATAGTTGCATTCTTCAGCAACATAAATGGATTATCTTCGATTCTACTTTTACTTTCTTGTCGACACACGTGCTACATCGCATCGCGTTAGATTTACGGAATATATTAATTTACTCGGCGTCTAGAAGGCAAGCGTTTGTTATCGAGACATTAATCGCTCTTTCAAAATACATTTGTTTTAAAAAGTGAAATCTCGCATCGATCGCTTTCCTTGAAAATTTCTTTCTTTGATTTCACTTTTTAAAAGAAATGTATTTTGAAAGAGCGATTAATGTCTCGATAACAAACGCTTGCCTTCTAGACGCCGAGTAAATTAATATATTCCGTAAATCTAACGCGATGCGATGTAGCACGTGTGTCGACAAGAAAGTAAAAGTAGAATCGAAGATAATCCATTTATGTTGCTGAAGAATGCAACTATAGAAAACAGGAAACAATATAAGATATGTCAATACATTGACTAAGTTCGGAATAGTCATAAAAGACTGTTTCCATGATATCATCCGCGAAGTCTTCAAAGCATATTCAAATTTTACGAAATTCGTTATAAATTCACTTACGCAGATCTGTTACTCTCGATGAAAAATTTCCATCGAGTTTAAACGCATTCCTTTTTAGAGAAAAAAACATTGATTTATTTTTTGCTGTGAATTAAATTACGTTAATCTTACTTCGAAATTCTGTTACGTGATCTATCACTTTAGGCGTGAGATAAAAAGTAGAAACGGTGGCTTATATTTAAAATTCAATAAAATGTGAATATAACTTTGCTTTAAGTGTATTTCATACGTCAAAAATAATAATATGAAATGAGAAATTTATTATGTAATAGAACAACATCATGTCGATGTCGGTGAGAAGTTCTAAGATGATGCCTGTATACTTGAGCATTGCGTCCCACGTGAGTCCAGGTGTTGTGTAGTAATGGGCTGGGTCGAGCTTGTACGCCTGAAGACATTCCTCTCGGAAGTTCTCGAAGACATCGGCCAGTAGGAGAACGTCGGTTTTGAGGTAGATGTCAGAGTACTGCCCCAGTGATGTTATGTCGAAATCGTGCCTCACAGCCTGCGCATGTTCATAGTCTGCATCTGAAATGTCTGCATCGGTGAGACTGCTGTGAAAATGTTCCTTGGTCGGAAGTTCGTTGTCATCGAGTTTTTCCCATGAGTCCAGGTACTCGTAAGGGAACACTCCTTTCTTCATGAGGAGTTCGAGTTGCTGCTCGCTGTAGCCGAGAAAGTTTTTTCGGACGATGACTTTTTCTTCAAGGTAGGAGGCCAGTTTTTCCAAGGATGACGCCATGAAGCGGAATGAGTCAATGAAGCGCAAGGATATTTTACTGTTCTTGATGAACTTTGTGAATGCAATATAGCGCTCCATCGCCAAGGGCAAAAGTTGTATACGTCCTTCGATGCATTGTGCAATTTGCTTGATAATCAGGTGAGCATCGTATCCACTGAGATTATGAAACACTACCGGAATGGTGAGTGAATCTCGGTACTGCAAATTGCATCTGTTGTGAGCAGCTCCACGAAACTTCCCAGTGAGGTGACAATGGTCGTGGACTTTTTTGTCCTTTGAGGTAAACGGTTGGTTGCATATGTGACACTTGGTTACTGTTTTGAAGGTAGCAGCTTGTTCCGGAGTCAGAGGTGTCATAGCCTTGGGATTCTTGAAGATATCCTCCACGTCGCGGGCGAGGGTCACCAGTTCGTTCGCGAACCATTCTCCAGGATTATGTCCACGGAAACTTCGATACTTTGATTGGGCGTCGTCGTAGCTGCATTTGATATAGTATCCCACGCTGCATGCCTCGTGAATTTGAACTATTTTTGTGTTACGGCCAGCTTGTTCCTCCACTTTCTTGAGCAAACACTCGAAGTCTGCGTAGACAATGTATGGCACTTCCGCGATCGACGCGACGGCATCCTCGATCAAGGATGTTGCCTCGAGCGGATCGATCGGACGAGTCGACAACAATTGTTGTTGGCGACGGAGAACTTGTTTTGCTGCGTTAATAGCCATGATGACGTTCGCGAGAAAACTTAAGCTCCTGCTCGAGAACGCCGTACTTATAGGTGGTGGCGCTGCGATCACGCAGAGTTCGGTAACACTCGGGAATGTTCGGGTACGCTCGGGAACGTTCAGCAATGTTCGACAATTTTCGGAACCGCGCCGATGTCGCGCTACGCTGTCGCGATAATTCTGATTCAACCGACTCGTTCAGGAGGTTAAATGAATAGATGATAATGTCATCGCTTAGTAATGTAATGATGTAATCGTTTCCGGCGACTTGTTTAAACTTGTCGAGGTGACGTCATCACTTTCGAAATTGCGCAATAGATTTTCAAGGTCAAATAATCCTTGAAATACGGATGCGCGAGCGGTAGAGCGTCAGTCTTAAGAAAAATATTTATCAAGCAACATGGACTTCTCGAAGCTGAACAAAATAGCTCGTGTAGAGAATTTTCTACCAACGCGTAAAATTATCGAGTTAGAACTCAATAAAAGTTACACCGTCACCAACATTCGCTCCGTTACAACCAAGTATGGATCGAAATTCCTCATCACTCTGGATACGGAATTCGAGGTTTTTCTCCCGGCAAGGCTTGGCAAATCATTACAAGAGGATTCGGATCAGCTTCAAAAACTTGTCGACGCTGTGAAGTCAGAGATAACAGTCAGTTTCCGATTCCTTGGTGGTAAATTCAATGCTTGTGAGTTTTTGTAAGAACAATTGTACAAAACTGAACAATAAAAATGGAGGAGCAATTAGCTGGTTGTGCTCCACAACAAAGGGCGTGGTGGGGCCCTTTGTAAAATGTAAAATTTCTGGGTATTAATTTGCATGGGTATGTGTATGCGTGTGTGAGTGCGCGTGTAAGTGCTATCAACGTTCCGACTCTGGGGAAAATTACATCAAAGGTAAGTATTTCAATCTTCATGAGTCCGCCATTTTCGTTTTAATTTATTCTGTTTGCCATCATGCCTAGCAAACCGCCATTTTGTTTTCAATTTATTCTGTCCACCATCTTGTTTTGAAGGGAGGAAATCCGCGATAAGGGGTTGAAAAAGTTTGCAAAAACCAACGGAAAAGGGTTAGAAAACTGCGATAAAGGATTGGAAAACTGTTGAAATCGCGGAAAATTCGTGGAAAATTCCAGGAAATTTTGAGAAAACTTGCACGAAATTAGCTAGAAATCACAAAGATTCCAAAAAAAATCTGGGAAAACTGCGGACAATTCGTGGAAAATTCAGGGAAAAATCTAGGAAAAATTCTAGGAAATTCGCGGGAAAATTGCGCAAATTCGCGGAAAACCCCGGAATAACGCGGGAAAACCCCGAGGGGAGGGGATTAGGCGGGGCAAAGAGAGGGGGAGTGGGGGGGCCGGGGGTCACGTGATGGGAGGAGGAGTGGGGGGGCATAACTCTCTTAGCTTAACTACTAAAATACTATAATTGATATAATGTATTAAAAAAAAAATCATAATAATGAATAAATTTAAGGTAATAAATAAGTTACTGTTAAATTATATTTATTTGATAATAATATTATTGTTAATTCATTATAATTGATATATCATAATTAACATATTCAATTATTATATATTTTGATAATAATTGAAGAGCAAAACGCTTATTCCGTTTAAGATTGAAGAAACTGGAATAATACCATTTTCAAATTTCGCGCGCTTGAAGGAACGAAACAATCTCTTTTTGAGGTTATGGCGATGTTGTCAGTTTTGATACTTAATAAATCGTAATTTTTAGAGCAATATACAAATACTCAGCATCACAATTAATTAAAGGAGGTACTTTCACTCCTTTTCTGACAATTTCTCGCAAACAATATGATGAGATTGGCCTAATATTGTAGTTTAAAAATAGAGTCATTACGTTCGACAATGTTACGACTATGGTCCGACTATTTTCAGTCGAAACTTTTTCACCAGGGTTTACATTTTGTGTATTACGGAAATTTTCGAATAAAAGGTTTTTGTGTTATATCAAAATTGATCAAAAAGTGATCCACTTTTAATCCACTCACTTTCATAGAACTTGAAATTCGAAATATTTTTTTGTCAGATTTTTAAGCATGTGTTTTTTTAATTTCATAAAACTTTCCATGGTACGAACTTGAAATTTATAATTTCACTTATCACAACTAATTATTTACATTAATTAGTATTCTTTTTTTCTGGTATTGCGTTTCGTAAATATTTCAAACATCGTGATTATTGTAGGTTTATGACAGTATAAAAAAAAAAAAAAAAAAAAAAAAAAAAAATACAACAAACACATTATCTAAGCAAATGGGGGTTAACGACTTTTTTTAATTCGTTGCATTTGTTCGCATATTTTTTCATTCTTTGATCATTTTGTCGAAAAATGCTCCGATCTTTGTTCTGCAGAGATCACAGTGAAATTCATCTGTTACAATTATTAAAATTCAATGTTAAGTATAGTTTAAGACAAATTAATTCTAATTTGAGTAAGTGTGTCATGATAAAAATTTTTTTATGAATACTTTAGCAATGTCTAGACAAACAATCCGAACAATACGAAAGCTTGGAAAATATCATTGCGAAAGCATAGAGAATACGAAAAAAGCGTTAAAAATCGAAGTCATTGAAGAAATAGAGTAGTAAAATTAAAATATTCAACGATGCAGTAGTAAAATAAAAGCTAAAGGACGTATCGGAAAATTAAACAATGGAAACTTTTCTTCCAAGTTTATGAGGCCAGAAAATATCATTTAATATCACTTTCTAAATCTGAACGGTCAATCAGTCAAATCCGATCGATTTGCGGTCGTGGTGCTTGATTCGAACAATTTAATTTCAAGACTAGGTTTTGAAAGCATGAATGTATGGAATCAATAAATTCTAGAATATTATACTTCTGTGAACTTCTGTGAAATAAAAAATTTTGTAAGTCCTTAAAATAAAATTCAAACGATTCATTGAATTCGAGGGAAAAGTTTGTAGATTTCGAAATTCTTGAGAATTTTCTCAAAGGTTTCTCAAATCTTTGAATTCTTAATTTTTTGAAATTATTTATAAACTCACAACTTTTTACAATAATCCGTATTAATCTTTAGAAACTTCATTAATCTTCTGACGTAATGCATAATATATGGAAAAAATTCAAGATTCTCAAAAGTACTTGAAACCTGACAAAATTTGATCGAAAATAACACCTTGTAGGCGAGCGTGAAAATCGTCAAATTTTTTGCAAATCTTTCAATTGCGTGACACTTTTTTTATTTGCATTGCAATATTGTTTTTTGTTGATAATTGAAAGTCGAAATTTTTTGAAAATCTTATAGTTCGTTCGATTAATATGATTCTTTTTTATAGAAATGCCGGTTTGTACATTGAAAAGTGAGGTTCATTGAAATAAGACATAATTTCGAAAAATGTATGAAAAAGATAGAATCGATAAGATCATTGTTTGTAATTGCTATTATTACACTGAATTTCACATACTAAAGTAAACAATCAATTACGATAAATATTACATTGAAAATCTTGTTAAAACGAAGCTTATTTGAAAAATTTAATTTGTTTCAGCGATTTTATCGTCTCAAAATTCTTTGACTTTTTGAAGATTCATTTATATCGAATTCAAGGTTCAAAGGCGATTTTAAAAACGAAACGACTTTAGTAATAATAATGTTTTCAAAAACTATACTGAGAAAATAAAATTCAAACAAAATTAAAGTTTGAACGAAAAAGTGCCTTTACATGAGAAAAACTCGTCATCTCATTATGTACTGCGAAGTATTTGAATTTCAAATATTTAACCAGTTCTTCGGAGCAAAGGGGAAAATGGCACACTTCACTGTTTTAAAATTCCAGCTTTCGACTTCTTTCGTAAGTTCTATTCAGGAACTTCATTAACAATCAAATAACAAGAATTTAAGGATTGCATTTTTTTTTAAAAGGTAAAAATAATATAAGATATACAATTTTATATGTCAGGCTCATGTAACAGTAATTTTTTTTTTAATTCTCATGAACATACAGAATTTTTCTCATACATCTATAGAACTTTTTGGAAAATAATGGGAAAAATCACATACTGATACAGGAAATTTTACATAATCCTAAAATTATTTCTATTCAATATGGAAACATTTCCATACTCAAGTATGAAAAATTGTGATTATTTTCTTGCCTACTAAAGAATTCATTATTAATTTAAGAAGACCCCGATCTTTAGGACCAAAAAATTGAATATTCATATCCTTCTTCTGAAAAAAAAATTGTTAGTAAACAATAGTAACATTTGTTTAGTTATTACTGAATTACTCAATATACAGTTTATGATTTTTGACTGAGGTATAGAATAAAAATAGCCTTTGTTTTATAATTTGACGTAGAAACATCTGAATAATTTCGTGAAAATGCTTGATAAAAACGAAAAACTCAAGATGCCAATTGTTACTTTATTATTAATCTATGTTTCTTACGAGAAGAAAAAAGTTTTTTTTTTTTAATTTATTTTCGGCTCCAACAGATCCAACCAATATTAATCATTAAATGATATCGTAATATTTCTGAACCTCACCAGCAGTTGTACAATCAAAAGTCTAGTATCTTTTTGTTTTTTCACCTTATTTTCTCTCAATAGAAATCATTTCGAAAATCAATCTTGTTCATAATTATCTGTTTTCTGCAGAATTTTGATATCTTCCGATTTAATATTATAATCACTCTAAATTTTATGTTCGACAAATGTTCATCACAACCCCTACAACCAGTTTTATATATTACCTTCTAAGTTTTTTAATCTATCTTTATCTTTTTCAATTTTTTCTTCATTCAATTTATTATTTATTTCATATACTATCTAAGTTATGTTTCTCAAATAAAAAATTTCTCTATGAACGTTTTTATTATTATAGGTGAAACTCAACGCTCTTCTTTTGATTTCGACATTTTTTTCAATACTTAGAATATTTTTTATAATTTTGAATGTTTCTGAAGTTCCAAACGTTAAAAATTGGATGAAAACAGACAAAATTGATTCCCATGGTTAAATTAATAAATATTAATTGATTCATAATAGATATTATCTAACGATACAAACTATTTTTCGCCTTGACCTTGGGTGGAAATAGAAAACTCCTTTTTCATTCGTTTTCTTTTTTTTATCAAACATTTTAAACTTCGGGCACATTATTTTGAATGAAAAGAAAATAAGTAATTGTTTTTGATATTTGATAGTTAATGGTGTTTCTAAAGAAGGCCTACTATCACAGTTTAAATTGATAAAAAATTACTAATCAATAGTAGAATTTCACTAATTGAAAATGTAAAAAGGGTGAAACTAAAGTTTTAGGAAAAATCTACTAATTGAATGAGTGATATAGCTTACTGATGAAATTAGTAATATTTGACTGAAGAAAACAGTGAACAACTATCTTTAAACTTTAGTAGAAATCTTTACTAGTCAGTAGGTTTTGACTTGTTTTATTCGTGCAAATGACTTAAAGATAAGTATATTTCAACTAATGAAAAAGACAATTTTTACTAATACTTCAGTTAATAGTTACTGTTAATAATAATAAATATTTACCACTGCAATGATTGTCTAAATAGCAATAAAATTCTACTGATTCATTATTGTTTTATAGTAAAAAATCAAGCAATAACAATAAAAATATTTAGACATTTGTTAAAATATTTATCCCTTGAAACATCAAGCTTTTAAAAATGTTTTTTTTAGGTACATATAATTCAGTAGAATTCAACTTTTTTTTAGTCGACTTGTGAAACTCTACTAATTTATAAGTAGATCTCTAACTATCACTGACCCACTAATTGAATTAGTAAAAATTTTACTAATTCGAGCGAGTAATGAAGAAAATACCAGAAGCTACAATTTTTGAACATTGAAGTTTTTCATTTTCCCTTCTGCTCTGAATAATCATTCAAATAAATAAAATATGAATCATAATGTCGTTACTTTACAAGAATGAAAAATTTGCAATTCTAAAAGCTTGATAGCTTACACCGACACCATTTTTATTACATTATGACGTCTAATTTTGACATCAACGTTTCTATTATGCAAAATTTCGTAATATAATTGACCTACGAAAAAACTTTCCCACAATACTACGGAACTTCGGTTCATACTATCACAGAATTTTTACAAACTGGAAGAATTTTCAAACAGTATAATTAGCTTGTCATTTTCCCTTTTGCTCCGAATAATCGTTCAGATAAATAAAATATGAATGAAAATTTTGCAATTTTAAAAACTTCATGGTTTTCATCGACACCATTTCTTTTACACTGTGACGTCTAATTTTGACGTCAACGTTTCTCTTACGCAAAGTTTCGTAATATAATTGACCCACGAAAAAACTCTTCCACAATACTACGGAATTTCGGCTACTTTCACAGCACTTTTACAAACCGGAAGAACATTTCACAAAAACGCGTCTCAATCCAAAGACTGAATGAAACTCGATCTTTAGTGATAATTTATACAATGTAAACAAGAAAAAAATAAATACAAAAATAAGTTGATAAATAAAAAAACCTTTACAAAATCGATCTTTAACAATGTTGTACATAGTAACGTGCGAGATTTCGTTATATTTTTCTTTAATTTGTAATAATTGTGTTAACATGGAATTTGTAAATTTGAAGCCTAAAGCATATACTTAAAGTCCTAATTTCTGCTCTAATAAATGAATAAATGAATAATAAATACTGATTAATCGATCCAACTTTCACAATAATCATTGTCATTCTGTGCAGATGATTTTTGGTACCAAATAAGTACACCTACTTCGTCACTCATGACGAAAAATCAAGAAACAATTTTTTTCTCTTTTCTGAATGCTCTATCAGCCTTTCATTTCAGAAAGCGTTTTGGTTATAAGTGTGCATTAATAGTGTCAACCACGTACATGCTCTAACGGAACAAAACATCAAAAGAAACGTGCAAGTATGTTCATGTAAAAGTCCGCAAAAAACAAGCTCTTCGCAAATGCATCGCAAAGTTGATGCACTCGCCAACGAAAATTTTCTGTTTTAAAGGACTTTCAAGCGATAAAAATCAAAAGGAGGACAAATTTAATATGTACCTGGCACAATGCGGTTGGTCGGTCCATTTGTGGCACGGGGGAAAATGATTGTTTCCGAAAAGCACAATGTTGCGAATAAAGCAAGCGCGAAAAATGTATGCTGGATGATCGACATTGTTTAACATTATTTTCGTGAATAGTTATCCAAGACGTTGACTCGATGTTTTCACTGTTATAAGCAAAAATTTTCCTAAATTCACGATGTCACTCGCGCACATCACTATAATTTGGAAAACGGACGATAATACATGATAGAAAGGGAGTTTCAAGTTAAGGAATTTCAGGTATCGGGCACACTGTATGACTGTAGTCGATGGTCCGAAGTGTAGTACCGTAATAAGTAGAATTCTATCCTCTGACGCCGCTACTCTTGCTTCCTTTCATTCTACCTCCTTCTCCCGTTCAATGTCTTCGCGAGCCAGAGAAGACTGAAGACAAACTCTCACAAACTCACACATTTTATGGTACAGGCTCCGTTTGGTCCTTCAATCTACTGGGTGCTCCAACAAAACGAACACCTGTGGATGAACCTAATGGGCCATCCTTAAATTACGTGTGACGATTTTTCGACTTTTTCGACCCCCCGTCCCTTCCCCCCAAATCTTACGTAAAATTTTCGAGGTAAAATTTTACATCAAAAACTTTTTTTTGCCATTTAATATGTACATTTATCTTTATCTCATCAATAGACTGATTTTTCTAAACGTAATTATTAATAGCATTCAAAAGAGCTCAGCCATCACTTCGCAACCAGACTGACACCGAACTTATCAGTGACGCACTTGATTCATCTTCTAAAATTTCTACAGTGATTTTGCACTTTTCAAGTTACCTAGTGTGCGTTGTAGGTCTTGACGAGTACATTATGAGAATGTGTTTCAAAATTGTCTAACACCCCCAAATTTTCGAGTTATTGTTTAAAAACCGTTTTTCGTGTACTGCGCGCAATCCGACAATCACAACGTCATCTTATAACCGATTTTCGATTGCTATACGGTTGTGGAAAGAAGAAGATTTAAGCTTTAAGCCGATACATATTTGTTTATACTTTATACAAAAATAATAGGACTTTTTCTAAAAGTTATCTAAGATTTGCCCTTTTTTTTCCGTTTCCCACAGTTTGACGTCTTTTTTATGTAACATATCTTTGAAAAAAATTACTTTTTTACATTTGTTCTGAAAGAACTTTCTATAGCGAGTAAAAAAAGTCATGGTTCATCAAAATCGGTTGAAAAATGTTTATGTTACGACGCTTATTGTAAACAAGAAAATTTAACATCATGAAGTCAATGTCGTGCCACTTCAGGATCTTGGATATATGATTTCAATGCATAATTACCATCGCTGTTATCATAACTACTGTTTGAGAGTGTCTATGTATTATTTAATTTGTAAATAATTTATCATAATAATTTATTTAAGACAGTTTTCCGTGATTTGTTAAACAATTTCGACAGCAATAATATGTATAAGGAGAAAAAAAGAACTGATATTTAATACATACAGTAATACTATTGTTTTATTTCAAGTACTGATTGCGTATTACACTTTGAATTTTTTATGAGTTTTCAAAAATGTTTGCTAGTTCTTCTACGTTTATAGACTGCATCATCAGTTTCACATTTGAGGGACCAGCAGTAGTTAGCCAGCATTCTGATCTGATTTTTGCCAACAAAACGTGTTTCAATTGCGGATATTTCCTGGTGAAATCGTTCTCCTTATTCATCACTGAGTTTTCCAAGATTTTCGGGAAAAAGATCCAAATAGGAATGTAAAAAATGGATTTTGATTGACATTCTGCATCCAATTTCTTCATAAGCCTTTAAAAACTCATTTACTACTTCAACACAGTTTTCACTCCTGTTGTTTTCCAGAAAGTTTTCACACAAAGAAATAAAGCTCTTCCACGCTCTTTGCTCAATTGAGTTCAATTTTCCGAAAAATTCTTAGAAAAAATTTTTCGTATTCCCGGACCAACAAAAACACGTGTAAAATCAACGAATTGTGATGTAGGTGTTAAGAAAAAATTTGATCAACGGTCTCTACTGTGTTAATTGCTGTGAATGACATGTATAAATTAAAAATATTTTCATACCTTCCTTGATTTTTGCATCACTTAGTTTTGGAAACACGGTTTTCAAGTGCAAAAAAAACCTCGCTGTCTTTGTCCTCGTCTACGTTTCAAAATCGAATCTGGTTGAATCGTGTGAGTACGAGCACAGTCTTTTCCATGGAATTTTTGTGCAACATTTTAGCTTTTTTTGTGGCAAAGTACTGACCACAAATATCTGATAATAAAACACATAACGAACATCGTTCGCGATTATCGACAGTTCAAAAATGAATATACTGAATATATTTTAATAGTCCGTCGTTGATAGTACGCGAAGCTGCAGCGTCACAACTTGAAGAATACTTAGTTGTACAATTTAAAATACTAACAGAAAATGACACATTGTATAATGTTTATCGTGCTTCTTAATATGAGTGGACGAAATGATTTTCCTGTATTCTTGGGAAGTTATTAATAAGAAGAAAGAAAGATTGTACAATATGTAGTGATGGATTCTATTTCATAAGAAAGTTTTTTCCTGATGAGGGCTCGATTGCAGGCCGAAATATAGAATTGTCAGAGTGAAAAATTCACACTGCAAAAATTGGTGTCTTGTCACGAGACACTTTTTGACGCAGTTTTTCAGACGCTTAAAGATGTCTTTAGAACACATCTTTTTGACACATAAAAGTAAGACACTTAATGACTGAAGACATGGATTTCGCGTCTTCGTGTCTTCTACCGAGACATGTCTCATGTACGAGGGGGGACCCAAAAGTAACGGGAATTAGGTGGTGGGGGGACCGCGAAGGGGGGGATCGGGTTCTCCACTGGTTCTCTTCCAAGCTGCTACTCTCCCAAGTCAGTGTGCAAAGTTCATTTGCTGTGAGTGCATTCGTTCGTCCGTAAGAATTTTTCTAGTGAAACGACTTTTTCCGTTTCGGCGAAAACGTGAAATGGCTGAGTGCGGAGAGCAACGCGCGGCTATAAAATTTTGTTTTTTGTTAGGAAAAACACCCGCGGAAACCCTTGTGATGCTGAAAACAGCTTATGGGGATAATGCTTTGAGTAAAACGCGTGTGTACGACTGGTTTTCGCGTTTCAAGAATGGAGAGATGTCAATAGAAGACCAACCTCGTTCTGGGCGCCCCTCGACTTCAAGAACGGACGAAAACATTGAAAAAATCAACACTCTTGTTCATGAAGACCGTCGCCGAACCATCGATCAACTTTGTGAGATGTCTGGATTGTCATGGAGTTCAATTCAGAAGATTTTAACTGAAGATTTGAGCATGAAGAGGATTGCAGCCAAATTTGTTCCTCGCCTTCTCTCCGACGATCAAAAGGAGCGTCGACTTCAGGCCTGTCTTGAGCTGCAAAATCAGTTGGATGAAGACCCAGATTTTTTTCTCAAGGTTATAACTGGCGATGAATCATGGTGCTATGGCTACGACCCCGAAACAAAGCAGCAATCAAGCCAATGGAAGACACCTCTCTCGCCTCGTCCAAAAAAGGCACGCCAAGTGAAGTCCAACATCAAGATATTGCTCATTTGTTTCTTCGATTGCAGAGGTATTGTGCACGCAGAATTTGTTCCTCCAGGCCAAACGGTCAACCAACACTTCTACTTGGAGGTTTTGAAAAGGTTGAGGGAGAACATCCGGAAGAAAAGAGCGGATCTTTGGCGCACAGGAGATTGGTTCTTCCACCACGACAATGCACCTGCCCACACAGCGCTGTCCGTGAAGAAATTTTTGACCAAAAACGGCATGACACCGATTGTTCACCCCCCCTATTCACCGGACCTTGCCCCCTGTGACTTTTTTTTGTTCCCTAGACTCAAAAGGGACATGAAAGGAAAACGTTTTGGGACTGTAGAAGAGGTGAAACAAAAATCGCTGGAAGGTTTAAAAAACATTGAAAAAAATGAATTTCAGAACTGTTTTGAACACTGGAAAAAAAGATTGAACAAGTGTATTACAGTCAATGGGGGTTACTTTGAAGGTGATAAAAATTGTGTGTGAAAAAATTTGTCAATAAAAAAGTTGTAACACAATTCCCGTTACTTTTGGGTCCCCCCTCGTATTACGACGAACTATTATGATTTTCGTCACAAATTGAAGCTTGAAGCAATTGGAACCTTATGTAAGATAAAAAAATTACTCCTCCCTCCCCCTCAAACGCCTTACGTAATTTAAGGATGGCCCCTAAGGTGGGGCAAAGTTGATCCCTTCAAAATTTTTATCAAGCATTCAAAATTCGGGATTTCTTGCTCTTGCGAATCGAATCAGATCGCGCAAAACTCGTTTTTTCTTGCCTTCAAGGGGTTCTTACTCTTTTATCAGTGGAGTCTTGTTATTTACATGTCAAACAAGAAAATATGGGCTTGTATTCACTGATTAGATCTCCCAATACCATCCATTAAAATTTCTGACTGATTTGTATTGATACGTATTCGATGTCAAGCGCTGTAGTTCGCTGACCATTGAAATGTAGGTGCAATTTCCGCATAGGTATACGTATCGTAAAATCCTTAAAAATCATCATACTTTCATGTGTGATATGTCATTTTTTGCGGAATAAAATTACGGATCGATGGGTCTAAGCCAAATTAATCGTAAACTCGTGATTTTTCTGAAATTCAGCACCAAAGTTCGTAAATATGATGAATTTTTACGGATGTAAACAACCTTATTTACCTTACTTACATCCATTTGTCGGGTTCCCTGCTTGTTTTGTATTCTTCCCATAACTTTTGCTACTTGTATGCGGAAATCTAATCGAAATGTATTATTGAGATGTATTCCCACGGCACATGATTCAATACTTCTCAAGCATACTTCTTACAATATAGGATTGAACTTTATTGAATGTGACATTGATGTAAGAATATTTAAAATCACTGTAATAGATATTGAAAGCAATGTTTGAAAATACAAAAAATAAAAATTACATTAATAGTTGTACTTGAAATAAAAATGTTATTTAGGGTGACGTCGCCGCATTGGACGTCTGCGGCGCGTGTCGCCACAGACGTCCAAATTGGCGTTTACGATTTCAGCTGCAATCTTCAAATGGAATCATATAACCCGAAATTTTCACGATTGAGGGCTTTTCATCCTCGATGAATCGGGATCTTTCCGAAATTCGAAAATGAACTATAAAAGCCAGGCTCTGAAAAAAAATGTTGAAATTTGACGACCAATTTTCGATTATTTGTGTGTGAAAAATGGTCTTACAATGTTTTGTTTTCAAAGGTCCTGGTTCATATGGAGAAGTTTTTTATCCTCTTTAAAATGAATACTTGATGAAGCAAATAGGTATACTAGTTTTTTTAGTAATCTTGCACGCCAATTCGAAAAACATCGTTTCCATAAAAAAAAAAGCGAAATAATCGGTAAAGACATACCACCCATGAAGCAGAGATCGCTGACACTTGGCCCCTTGGCCGGCTGAAGGCTGGTCACTTCTAAGGGGCATATCTTTCACAATTTTGAGAATTAACTTTTGGAACTTTGACACAATATTCTAAGACGATATACCTATCAATTAATATAGGCGCCTTATAAAATTCTGAAAACATATACATGAGCTCTTGAAATTGACATATAATAATGGACGCAACATATAAGTTATTTGAAAATCTCATAAGATTTTCCGGAATTTCATATGTTTCCAAGTTACAAGGGGCATCGCACATTTTTCATATTCATATCTAATGCATATAATGGAATTCAATTTTCGTAATTTTCAAGTTATGGAATTATAGGTTTTTTTTCTACTACTTTTGATATTGTTCATGATTCTTTGATTTTTATAGAATTTAAAGAATTGTTTTTATTTTGTTATTTAGATTTGTATTTAGTTTTCTATAACTTAATGCTCTAGGATTCAAAGTTCTGAAAAATTTTAATATGTTTGTAGCATTATTTTTCAAAAATTATAACAGGTTTTGAACATTTCATAGATTTATAGGATCATTCGTATTGTAAGTATGATAATTATGAAATTTCGCAGTTGGTATTTTTATAAATCTTTAGTTTTTTTATGGAAGGCTCTGAAAATTCCTAGAATTTAATGCTATAATATTGAAACATTCAATGATTCTGAACACTCTGAGTATTTTTATTGATTTTTCAGAAAACAGTATCTTTCATATAGATTTTCCGTACATTTCTTCATATTTTAATAATATTTTTATACAATGAAAAATTAGTATTTGTGTAAATTTTATAACTTACATTGAGAGTATTTTTCAGGTTTTCTATAAAGATTTCAAAAATTCCATGCTCTGGAGTTCAAATTTTGAATAATTTCTGGAAAAATTGAATCTTTACAGATTTTTCGTTGTTTTATACATACATATAGACTTCTTGTTTTTTTGGATTTTTTTAGTAGGTATATATATTTACAAGATTTTCGATGCGTTGTCCAGTATTTTTATAGATTGTTAGTTTTACTGTAGATTGCTATACGGGGTAGCCAAAAAACTACAAAGAATAGTTTTCCAATATTTTTCCATATTTTTCTGAGTCAAAAAGTCATCTGCCAATTTTCGCCAACGTCAAAATCAAAAAAGATAATAAAGTTTGAAATTTCTCAAATCTCATTGTTTCAATGAGAATTTTTTTGTATTTTGTATTTTGTAAGAAGTGGCAAAAGACTTTTTGAATCGAGAGTAAAATATGGAGAAAAATTCCATAAAGTTTGGTCCGGGGTTTTTTCCCTATTAGTTGCAAAAAACACTTTTATTAGTTAAATTCCAAACTCGATTATCTTTTCTGATTTTAAGTTCGTAAAAAATGGCAGAGAACTTTTCGTCTTAGAAAAATATTGAAAAAATTTTTGGTTAATTATTGTTTGTGGTTTTTTTTGGCCACCCTGTATACGCTGCTTAGAATTTGATGCTCTGGAATTCGAAATGTTGTAGATCGTAGGTATGTGTTCAGATTTGCAAGAAAACAGATTTTTCATAGAATTCGATTGCATAATTTTATAAGTATTTCTTCAGATATGATTCGAAAGATTTTCTGCTAATTTGGTGCATGTATATGTAAATTTTTACAACTGGATGCTCAAGGGTTCAAAGTTTTTTGGATTTTAAACATTTTCGTAGATGTTAGTATTTCGTAGATGTAGTATACTTAATATCAATCAATTTTATTCAATCAGAATCCAAGCAATTTTACTGGATTTTTTGAATTTAGACCGAATCAAGATTATTCTTTTAGAATCCTAAACAAAGTAAATTATTTATTTCGAAGCTGTTTTTTTAGTCTTCAGTCTACTGTCTGTCTTATGTATTGAAAAACTATACAGGTTTTGAATCAATATCAAAGAAAATTTTCATCCCAAATAATTGTTATTCGTGCAAATCATTGGAATTCGAGTTCTTTTACCCCCCCCCCCCCTTTTTTTATAAAGTGTCAGACTTTCATGTCACGTTTCGGTTCACCCGGCTGAAAAAATCCAACAGGTTTAGCCAATAG
This sequence comes from Platygaster robiniae, assembly GCA_028476575.1. NCBI lineage: Eukaryota > Metazoa > Arthropoda > Insecta > Hymenoptera > Platygastridae > Platygaster > Platygaster robiniae. The sequence continues at coordinate 23,669,696 of CM052023.1, forward strand.
CCCGACCAATTATCAAAACCAATAGGCTAATTGGCAATACGCATATTTGACAATTCGTTTTGCTATAAATGGGAAGTATTATTATTATACTTTGGTCATGCAACCATATGATATTTTTTTCTCCGTGAGAAATCGGGATATCTTCTGTACGATTATCCTAAAAGTAAATATTGTGGAGCAGCATCGTCTTCCCTAGTTCTGAATTATCATGCATTATATTTAATGAATCAGTGCTAAACTTGTGAAATGAGAAAAAAAAATTGACTTCCATCTCGTGGATCTCGCAGTAACTACTGGTATGGCGCGGAATATTACAATTTGAGGGCGACATATTTAAAAATCCGGCGCCATACCAGTAGTTACTGCGAGATCCACGAGATGGAAGTCAATTTTTTTTTCTCATTTTACAAGTTTAGCACTGATACATTAAGTACATTGCATAATTTTCCATTAGTGTTGGGAATGCGACATCATTTCACTTTAGTTTTCTGAGAATAAGAGCAGAATTTTTCCAGTTTCATCTAAAGTGAATAAATTAATACTTGAATAGTCAATCTATGATACTCAGAACTCATAATGGATGGCAGAACGAATTATCAAATTGGACATTATCAATTGGTCAGACTGTTTGGGATTGTCAATTGGGCCGACGATTATGATTGCCAATCGGACAGAACATTAAGCTTGCCAATTGGTCGGGCGATCGTCGGGCAAATTGGCAATTCCAATTGGATTTTTTCAGCTGGGCAAAATGTAAAAAAAAAAGTCAATAATTTCTAAATATTTTTAATGAAATGTTCTGGACATATTTTCTTGAATCCAATATGTTTTTTAATAAATTTTTTCTACTGGAACTTTGTTTAATTTATTATTATTAAAATGTGAATTAATGTAACATTATTAGAATTATTGTCTACTCCAACAAAAGTTTTAACATTGAAAGATTTAGTTTTTTATTTTGTTCATTTATTGATATCAATTTAAGATTGACCAATTTATCGGTCGATACTATTTTACACGTTTCATCATTTTGTTTTTTAATTTCCCGTTCTAACGACTAATTTTTTGCGAACGCATGACATTCGTACTTTCATAAAAATATAGCACATGTTCTGCCATCTACATGAACTTCCAGTGCTTACAGTTAATAATAAATTGTTCGTATGGCATGCCTGATAAATTTTCCAATATCACGAATCTATGTGACTCTACCAACACCTTTCTCTCGTTAATTTTACGAAGTACATTACTCCGTGTATAATATAGAATCGCCGGATTTTCAGATCAATAGCTACAATTAGATATATTTATCTGAAATTTTCCGAAACTATCTGAAAACCATTGAGGTAGGTCAGTTTGTCCACATATTCAACAATTATGCATGTATACTATAACTTCTAACGAAATACGAGAATTTCAAAAATGTGCCAAGTATTGATTTTTTGGGTGTAATACGGGGTGAATGCCTGTCAGTGCTTATTAAGTGAAACGCGGAGTAAATGTACACACTTTTGTAAGTATCAGTTATTATTTTCATTGATATAGATGAAACAGACAACACCTGTTGAATCTAGAATGTGATACTGTATCTGCATAGATGTCGATGTGGTAACTCTTTGATGCAATACATACGTATATTTTTTCAAATATACGTGCATGAAGGATTAATTAATGAAATTAATTCGTATACTAATCAACGAGACACTTAATTATTACTATGTGGATTAAAAATTTTTAATTAACTATGGGGATATATGTACAAATTTTCAGTTTTCTGCGATTTCAGTTAATTGGAGGATTACCATATGTACTTCGCTATATCTGTGGCTTCCCGCCATAACAGAGAAAGTCACACATCTCATAACGTTCAAAATGTCATCAGAATATGATTTCAAATGAGTCTTATGGCATAAGTGACTTTATCTGTTATGGCGGCAAGCCACAGATATAGTAATTAGAAGACAGGGTTTGAAAGTGACACGTTACTCCAAAACGTTACATTCATTAACAAGTAACGATAATGGGAACGATTTACTTTTTTTCGGTAATGACCGTTAATTATTTCTGAGAAGCCTTAGTTATTACAAATTCATTTTCAGCTATTCTTTATATAGAAAATGACATTGTAGAATAATTATGAAGATTTAATGCTAACAACCCTATTCTTAATCGATTCTTCTCATTCGCGTTACTTTTACCACTTTTTAGTAGAATCGGTATATGTTCTGAAACTGAAATGCATGTATGTAATTTTGAACTTCGTTATTTTTGGATGAAAAAATATATATTTATAATTTTAAATGTAACAGAATGACCTTTCAATAATTCATGTAAAAATGTTGCCATGCTTTTTCACTTTCTTTTAGAAACCTTCGAAATTCTAACCATTGAATTTTACAAGCATGAAAGTACACAAAAATTTAAAATATAATAGCAGGATCCTTGAAATTTGAAATCTATCTGCTGTACGAAAATCTTACGTAATTTAATGAATACAAAAAGTAAAATACGAAAAGTACTACAAATATTACATTTTTATTAATTTCTTATGAATGGTATTAGTAGAATCTTCAAAAATTTATAACGCTAACTTGAATTTCTCGAGCATTGAATTCTAAAAATATAATATATTCTAAATATATAAAGTCAAGAAAATATCAGAAAATTCTACAAATCGTAAAAGTCTTTGAAAAATGCCAAATGAATTGAAGGCACTCTAATAATGTATAAAGAAACTGTTTTCTGTAAAATCGATCGAAATACTTCAATTTTTTCTAACTTCCAATTTTAGGAAATTTGAAGATATTACAACATTCTATAAATACTAGAAAATACGAAAATATAATACATCTAGAAAATTACAAGTACCTAAATATATGCAAAAACTAGAATACATACAACTTTAATAACTAGAGGATCGAATGCTAGAAATTTTAGATAGAAATAGATAAAAATACTGAACGACTGTTCAAATCGTAGAAAAACTGAAGAAATACGAAAAATACTGAAAAAAATAATGAAATCTAATGAACTTTGAATTCAAGAGCTCGAAAAATCCTGAAATCTGTGAAACAATTTATGTGAAAAAACTAGAAACATATAAAAATACAAGAAAAATTGTAACATTTTATACATACTGAAAAACGAATACTTTCAGAAGTACTGAACAATCCTTCAAATCATTGTAAAACTGAAAAAGTACCAAAAAAACTGAAAAGAAATAAAAATCTTTATAAACATTATTTTCTGAAGAATCCTTTCAAATACAAAAAAGCGAATGAGCTTTGAATTCTAGAGGATGAAATTTATAAAAATACTACAAAAACTTAAGACATTTCACACATACTGAAATATACAAAAAGTGTCAAAAATACTAAAATTCTGTGTAGATCTAAGATTCTATCAAAAATCTATTAAATTCGAAAATTTTCCCTCGCGGCTAACATTGAGTGAAACGTGATTCAGAAATTTTCTAAACTTGAAAATAATATAAAAATTCGAACAAGCTGATTTTTTTCTTAGTGTCATGAAGTATAGATTAACAAATGCTTAATAATTCTCCTCGTTAAAAAAAATTATTTATGAAGGACTCATCCTAACAAACAAAAGATCTCGAAAATATGTTTTGTTCGAGCAAAACGTTTTATTGAAATATATTTACCGAACTTTTTATCTATGAAAAAGAAAAGCTTCTAAATTCAAAACATATTTACTTTTGAATTTAGCAATTGATTCGCAAAGAAAAACATATCTAATATTCGATTTTTTACACTTCCTTATAAAGTACAGTATTATACAAGACAAATCCTTCTAAAAGACAATATAAACCTTTTATAAGGGTTTTTAAAACCTTATAAGGAAATGTGAATCCTTATAAGTTGAAGAAAAGAAGAAAAATCCTACTACTGCATAATGAAAAAAAAACCTTACAAACAATTTTTTGTAAGTTAATAATTCAAATTAGTCGCCAATCATACTAAAAATGAAATTCTTATCCTAATCTTACGTCAGATTTGACACATGCTCTGACATAATTAATTCAAATTTTCTCAATTATTGAGGAAACTTGAGTGGGCCACCCAAAATCGACTTTCGAGTTTTTCCTTTTTTTTCTGACGTTTTTTTATAGTTTTGAAGGTACCTATTGAGTAGTTCAAAGCGTTGTTCGATTTCACAATTTTTCCAACAAATATGCAATAACAAAGACTTTCGCTGACTTTTAATATTTCAGCAACCCCTTGATGAAATCGAATGATTTCTTTTTTTGTAATGAACAATTAAGATTTTTTAAATTTTCTCTAGAAATTTGTTTACGATTCGATGCGAAAATCGTTCGCATACACTCAGAAAAATGTTAGGTCAAATACGAACTTGAAAAAGTTTTCTCTCCAATCGACCAAAAATTTTTATCATATCGACTATGTTTTTAATAATTTAACTAAATATTTTAGTAGATATGAGTAAAAACTTGATTAGGTTCGTATGTGACTAAATATTTAGTCAATTTTAGTAAGCTTTTCTCTGTATGATATTCAAAACTGAAGAAAATTTTAATGGAAAAACTATAAATTTACTGTCCGTTGTAACATAATTATAGAATTAAAAAAAAAAAAAAATTTTCTTCGTGTAATTTGTTACTGATGAATTTTTATAAAACATAATTTGCTTGTTAGAAAAAACGTTACATTGAATCGTTTGGTCATCTTACATACTCAAACTGCTTGAAACAATTCAAACAATTCAAACAATTCAATTGCTTTTTTGTCATTAAAAATCATGTTTCCAATTTTTTATATCAGATCTGACGAAAGATAAGGATAAGAACATCATTTTCAGCAGAGAAGAAAAAGAAAACAAAAAATAAAAACAAAACCATATCGCCACAAGAAAAACGAATTTCGGAGTAACTGATTGTTGTTCATATTGTATCTAATTGTATCCAGTTAATAGTTGTATTATTCCAAACTTACATAATATAATTTAAAAAAAAAACGGATGTAGAAAAAGATACACGACTTTTATAATAAATAATGTTTTCAGACAAGTTTAACGCATGTTGGAGACTTTTGAAAATTTCTATCATTAAGGAGACGTTCGATTGAGTGTTATTTATGAAAGATTTTTCTCAAAAACAAACTTTACACGAGAAGCGGAAAAGGTAAATTATTTTTGAAAAAAAAGTACAGGATTTTAGCGATTTTAGAATTCTCTAATTTTTTTATGCTTTTGATCAAAATTTTTCATCCATGATTCTTTAGTTATGATAGGGTGACCAACCGTCCTTTTTTTAAAGGACATGTCCTTTATTTTGTTGATTTTGAGGAACGTCCTTTATTCCGTTTCAAATGTCCTTTTTTTGATGTCCAGTGTTCGCGAGTATCGATTTTCGTTCTTTTCTAAGGGGAGAGTGGGTAATATCCCAGTTTTTTCCATACAATTTTTTTTTTTGGCCCAACATAGGACCAAGTTTGGCCCGTAATTCCAGTCTCGGCTCTATTTCGGCGGAAAAAAAAAATGGGATGGAAAGTACCGGTGTAACGCGCAGTTAAGGCGAAGAAAGCGCTGGACTTTTGCGTCTCTCTCGCTCTGGCGCGGTTCCCATTCTATGTGATTCTATGTATCTTACTCGCACTGCCTTACATTGGTAAGTGATGCGCACGCGTGCATGTATGCAGGTAGTGTTGAACTTGAACTATTGTTGACATTCGTGTGCATTCGTGATTCGACCGACATTTGTGCGAGATAACAATATCGTATTTTTCGACATGCGGATGGTTGAAAGAGTGAGTATGAATTGTTTCTTGATCTCATTTCAGGGCTTGGTATTTTTAGTAATAATAATCATTGCATATTTTATGTTATTTTTCTAGCGAGGCTGATACAACTCTTTGTTATCATTGGATTCGTGGGGATTCTGACTCTAACCTCTAAGATGCCGAAACGCAAATTTAATTTTACAGACGAACTCAGGAAAAAATACCCGTGTTTCAGCAAGGGTGAGACACCTACAGTAGCGAAATGCGAAATATGTAGATGTAGTGTTTCGGTGGCTTATATGGGTATGTACCTGCTTTATTTCATTCTATTTTCCAATAAAAACCCTCCTATTCCCAACAATGTTTTTGCTCAATTTTTTCATATTCGAAGAATCCTATTCTTTCTATCAGTGTTATTTGTTTGAAATAGCTTTCTCATAAAAATAGAGTTATTTTTAGTTGCATGGTTTTCATGTTTAGTTCGGAAAATGTTTTCTGGTAAAAATAGAAAGGATTACAAAAAAAAGATGAAAATTTGATTCAAAAAATAAATTATGATTTTTGATAATACAAAAAATATATATTAATAAAAAGATAAAAATATTTGTATATATTTGATGAAAAATTTTGAAAGGCATTATATGAATATTTAATCAATTTAAACTATAATGATTTTAAATGTAAAACCACGAAAAATGTATTTGTGAGCAAAATTTTAATTTTAGCATATATATTCATACTAAATTAATAAACGATATAAAAACATTTGTAAATTAATACCAGAATACAATTTATATGTTCGGATAAAGATAAAAATAAAGATATTTATGATTTAAATTTGTTTAGGCAAAGGTGCATTGGACGTTCACTTGAACTCTGAAAAACACAAATCGGCTATCCACGCTGCTTCTACTTCACATTCAATGGACCAACATATTGTGAAGAAAACTTCTCCACTTGCAACAAAGATTGCGATCGCCGAGGGGACTCTCGCATTCCACACAGTCACACATCACATGTCCTATCGGCAGATGGATTGTACGGCACCTCTCTTGAAAACAATTTTTGCAGACTCAGAAGTTGCATCAAAAATATCATGTTCGCGAACAAAAACCGAAGCAATTATAAATTGCGTCTTGTCTCCGTATTCGATTGAATTGATAAAACAAGAAGTGACTGATGTACCATTCATAGGGGTTGGTACAGATGGAAGTAATCACAAAAATTTGAAAATTTTTTCTATCACAATTCAATACCTTCATAAAAATGAAGGACTGAAAGTTCGATTTTTACATGCTAATAACCTTCCAAATGAAAAGGCTGAAACAGTTGTGTCGTATATTGAGGAGACTCTTGACAATTCTGCGTTGACTGAGAAGTTCAGCGCATTTGTCGCTGATAATACTAATACAAATTTCGGAGGTGTAAACCGCGGAGGGAAGAAAAACATCTTCTACACTTTGAAAGAAAAACTAGACAAGCCTCATTTAGTAGGGATAGGTTGCTCTTCACATATTGTTCATAACGCAATTCACCACGGACTAGACCGCTTTGGCTTATTTGACATCGATTGTATTGTATTCAAAATTTTCGAATATTTCTCAATTTATACTGTCAGAACTGAAGAATTGAAATCATTTTGTGAATTCGTTGAATGTACATATCACGAGTTGTTAAGTCACTGCCGAACGCGATGGTTAAGTCTTTTTCCAGCAATCGAGCGAATTTTAAAAATGTTCAAACCACTCAAGTCGTATTTCTTATCACAGAAAAAACCCCCAGTCATGATAGAAAATTTTTTTCGGCACGATCTTAGCGAATGTTTCTTACTTTTCGTTCATTCTCTCATGTTTCTTTTCCAACCTAAAATGATGTTGCTCGAAAGAAAAAATAACAGCATTCTAGAAATGGATTCAATATTCGAAGATCTTTTTGAAAAATTGTACCAAAGGAAACAGTCCAATTTTGTCCCTCTAATGGTTCAATCGATTTTGGTAAAACTAAGAAATGATGGAGAAGATCAAATGTGCGATGATTTTTTGGCAAGAATTGGAATTGTATACCATGAAACTTTAGAATACTTCAAAATGTGGACGAAGAGTTTCTCTGAATTCAAAATATTCAAATGGTTAGACTTTAAACGAGGCGAAACTTTGCAGTACAAAGATGTTGAAGAAAGTGTCAAATACTTGCTGGAAAAAGACATTAATATCGACGATTCGAAGCTGTTCGATCAAGTTACAAATTTAAAGAACTTTCTGGCAAAGAAAAGCGACGATGATAATTTTTACGATGAAAAATGTGCGAGCTCTCGAATTTGCGAATTTTTTACAGCTAATGTCAACATTGAGAGTTATTCTGAATTGCTAAAGATCGCTCAGTTTTTTTATGCAATCCCAGCACATAATTCTAATTGCGAAAGAGTTTTCTCTCTTATGAACGCACAATGGACAAAAGAGAGAAATAAATGTTCTGTTGAAAGCATGCGACACATTTTGAGAGTTAAGTTTAATTTTTCAGAATATAACTGTACTCAATTGAAGCAACTCCTGATGCAACCTAATAATGCACACATTGTTAATAAAATAAGCAGCACTGAAAAATACATGTTTAAGAAAAAGAGTGACTGAATATGCTTGTGAAGCTGCTACTTTAGTATTGACGAGAATAAAAAAATTGTTGCAAAATTAACACTTAGTTTATTTTTTCATACATCCATATGCGATTACATTTTGTTTGCACTGGAAAAAAAAAAAAATTTGGTAAAAATTAAAAAAAAAAAAAAATTTTTTTTTTCATCGATAATATTGGGGGGGGGGGGGGGGGTGTGAGATTCAAGGTGTCCTTTATTTGCTCTCAGGCTAGTTGGTCACCCTAGTTATGATAAATTTTTGTGGTTATAAAGATTTCGAAGAGAACAGCTTTAGAAAATTTCCGGCAGAATTATTTTTCAAAAAGAAAGAAAATTTTCTTTAATTAATAATAGTATGTAATGAATAAATTAATAAATTTATGAACAAATCTTCAATTATGCCGTCAATGATTCGATTTTTTCAAGTTTACTGATTTTTTTGAAAATCAGTGACCCACTCTGCATAATTCATACATTTTATAAAATTAAAAAACTAATATAAAATTTTTTTTGAAGGATTTCAGCACAAACCATGGAACAACAAATATACGAACAGAATGCCAATTTAAAAGGATTCAACTTGTTGTTGATAATAACTGAAGCATGTGGAGCCTTGTTAATTTTGCTAACAATGATCTGGATATTTGCTTTCCGAGGAGGTTTGGCGTGGACTTCGGATGCCAGTAAAATGTTCAACTGGCATCCACTGCTTATGGTCATTGGACTCGTCTTCCTCTATGCAAATGGTTATAAAATTTCTTCTACAACTTACACCAAAGTCTCCTATTCTTTATATATTCAATTATTTTCAATTCAAAAACTTGCTCATTTTATAGGTATACTGATCTACAGAATGAAAAGAACTGAGAAAAAGATAAACTTGAAACTGATCCATGGTGGAATCATGATATTCACTATTTTCTTGACTGTTGTATCTTTGGTTGCGGTTTTCAAAATGCACAATGCAAATAACATACCGAACATGTATTCACTGCATAGCTGGGTTGGCTTGACCAGTGTTATAATGTTTTGCTGCCAGGTAAAATGAGCTTAGAAATTCGACAATAATGTTGACTGAATTAAAAAAAATTTTTTTATCATTTTAAGTGGCTTGCGGGTTTTGTATCCTTTTTTTATCCTGGCATCGAAGCTCCTTTGAGGGTAGCGTATTTACCAGTCCACGTTTATTTTGGAGCTGCAGGATTTATTGGCGTCATTGCATCGTGCTTGTTGGGCTTGACAGAAAAGGCAATATTTGTATTTAAGTAAGTAATAAAATGATAATGATATAAATTTATTCACTCTCAAATCACAAATTCACTGTAAACAGTTCTTTTTTTATTCTTTGTTTTCCTTTTCTTGAAAAAAATTTCGACCCAATTAGTGTACAACAGACCTGATTTTATTTTTCAACAATACTAAAATTTGTTGGATTTTAAATTTCTAAACTTGCTCACATTTTTTTTTAACAGTGAAAATTAATATTTTTTGTCTTCAATAAGAATTTCTTAAAAATTCAAATGTTCAATTATTGTATTAACAACTGTCTCTTTGTTATAAACAAATTTTTATTAATGTATAAACAAAATGTACATTTTTTAAACTAAATAACTTATTGAAGAAAATTATTATTGTTTTATTCTGTGAAATTTTCCTCGACTCAATTTTTTTGTTAAAGAGTTATAATTAAAAAAAACTTTGTCTACTTTTCCCCAAATTTCTAAATTAAAATATAAGAATTGCCAGATAAACTCTTTCAATTTTAAATCTAACAAAAAATTACAAATATGCTTATATTTGATAAAATTAACTGATATTATTTTTTTCTGAAGACCTGAAGGCTATTCTGCTCTACCATCTGAAGGAGTTTTGATTAACATCATTGGACTGTTAATCGTCACATTTGGTGCATTGACCATGTTCCTGGTTTCACGAGAACAGTACAGAAGATTACCTCAATCAGAAGATAATGTGTTGCTTACAAGGCACAATGATTAGTAGATTAATTAATTTTTCACACAGATGAATTCCTACTTTGTTTCACTCAAAATCACCATCACCAAGTATTACTAGGTAATCAACGATTACTTGAATACAATTTTTTATAATTAGAGAGAATCAATACCAAAAATTTGTGCTAATCATTGAAAAAATTTATAAGTCTTGGAAAACGAGTTAATTTATTTAAAGGAAATAATTGCAGTTTTTTAACGTGGAAACCTAAAGTAAAGAAACAATCATTTTACTCGTATTAACTATTTTCATCAATAATATTTATCGATTCCAATCATTAAAAATTCACCAAATTCATTATATTCATCTCAAATTCATCCATAGTTTTTTACTGTACGTTAAATTAAAAAAAATTCCAGGAAATACTTAAAACATTGCATGACTTTCAAAAATATCCTAAAAAATACTAACATGTTTCGTAAAATTATTTGTTTATTGTTTAATCAAAACTCAGTTAGTTAATGTAAAACTTTGAATTATCTTCATAATTCTTCCAATAACTTTTGCTTTTATGATAACTAAAAAGCAAATGTATAAAAAATGATGGACCAATGTGATCTATCACTTTTGATGGTGCTTATCATTGTGAATCTACTGAATAACAATGTTGGAAAGTAAAACAATTATTATACTGCGTGTGATTGATGTGATGTTTTGTAAAGTTTAAGTATAAAAACTATAATATATGAAAGAGTTAAAACAATCCTAATGGACTTATTTTCTGGAGTTCAACTATTTTGCATACATCGAATAATCAATTATTTAGGGATTTTTTAAAAATAATTATAAAGTTACTGAGTGCTGCCTAACTGTACCAAAAACAATACGTTCAAATATTGATTTTATATTTATCAATTCGTAAAATACGTCCATGGTACTATGAAAAAATGGTGCTTGTTCAATCTGAAAACAACTAAAAATATGTGAAGTTATGCCTGAAATAAATGTACCTAGATGAAAATTTTTTTGACATTTTTAATTACCTTTCCTGAGTACAACTAAGTTTTCATTCCTACAGTTTATCCCTTAAAAATCTTTTGAATCTGAATATTTGCTCATTTGTTGCCAAGACATGCAAAAACGTAAATTGCGAATTTTCGCTATCAGTACTTGTTTCAATAATGGTCATTTGTTTATAAAGGTAGGCTTCTTCAGGACTCCCACATTTGACTCGCATTTTCAGAGCTGCACGGCCTGTCACCATCAAAATTTCGTCCTCGATACGATGCCTTACCAAGTCAATTCCTGTAATTCAGACAATTTCCGACAATATTAACAGATATCAGATAATAATACTTGAACTAAAAAATGTTTATTATTCAAAGCTCTAAAAAATAGATATAATAATGTCGAACCATATTTTTATTAAAAATTACCAAATAATACATCTTTAAATCTCTCAGGAATTTTAAAGTTCTCGAATTAGAGGATTTCAAGTTTTGACTCAAAATTATAATTATCTTGAGCTTTTTCTTGTAATTATCATTAATAATATACCAATTTGTTTTGTTGCTGAAATTCGGAGTGAGTCGTTAGGAATATTTTCTGAAACTGAGATGTCACATTTATTTGCTACATGGATGATGGGCCTCGGTTCTTTCAACAACGATTTGAGAGTTTTTTTCACGTGATCAATCTGTGCGACTATGTCTGGATGACTGGCATCGTAAATATGAAGAATCACATCCTGAAAACAGTATATTTAAATTAAAAACCATACCTTTGGATAATTATTTTGATGGTCAAACGCAAAAAAACCATCGCTAATTTAAAATTGTATTGTACTAATATTTTAATAGTATATTATGATTTAATTATACTATTAACTAATGAGTATTAAACATGACTATTAATATGATAATATTTATTTACCATATAAGAAAATTATCATATATACTGATAAAACTAAATGTTTAATATGAACATAAGAAAAAATTTTTACACGATCATTTGAAATGATAATTGAAAAAAAATACATAATTTTATATAAAAAATGTGAAAAAATGGACGTAATGAAATTCATGATTTTTTTTTTTATATTTAGTATTTTTTGTGTGGAAGTTCATATAAAATTCTGATAAAATTGGTTTAATGAACCACCCAAATTTTAATGTATCTTATTTCCTAGTTTACTTTAGATAAAACAAACACTTCCAAAATTCATTTTTCTTTTTATTAAACATTTTCGCCTAATTTAGAAGAACATATTAATGAAATAATAACATTCTCCTGTTTTATCTTTATTATCTAATTGTACGTTCGTTAGTAAGATTCATTGCTAAAAAAACTAAATTTTGGAAATTCAAAAATATTATTTAATATAATAGTTATCAAGAAAAAAGCCTTATTTGAATATAAAAAATGCTAAAAAGAGAAGCCTCAATATTATCACCTATATTTCATTTTAGTATCATTTATTAAAATTATTACATAAATATTAATTTTCGCATATAAGTGTTTTTAATTTATTTATTGATAATTTTTACTAGTTTTTGATGTAAAAAAAATTTGTAACCGTTTGTTATATTTTTATTATTTCACTGATATTGTTGTCCCTGATGAGGTTCTAATTAAAAGCCAAAAGCTCGAATTCATAAATAGCAGAGTTTGTTACTTTCCTTTTTTTGAATTATTGTACATTTGAGTGATCGTTCAGATATTTGAATTTTCAATATTTGATAATTGATGATTAGTATTATTAAATAACAAAAACCTTATAAATTAATTCTTAACTACTGCGTGATAAATATATAAATTAAGGAACACATAATAATGAACTAATTAATAAGTAAAAAAAAATTTATAATATAATAAGTAATCAATATTAAAAGTAATAATGTAAGACAAATTGAAATGAATATATCATTATTGTTATTATTACTGGATTAAGACTACATAGAATCATATGATAATATACTAGAAAATTTCCATAGCAAAATTATCATCAGTATCAATAATAACGAATATATAAACAAAAGTAAAAATTAATAAATTCCTTATAATGAATGAATAAGCGAATAAATTAAATCATCAATATTAGCATAAATAACATGAGAAATTGGTTTACATAAATATATTGTTATTATTATTATCGAATGTAGACTAATATCGTGCCAAAAAATGTACTAAAAAATTCCAATCGCAAACTGATTATTAATATCAAAAGTAATTCAAGCCTTTGAAATTGTAAAATTCTTCACATTTGATTTGAAACCACCAAATACCAGTTTCTCAAGTAATCAGAAAATGAATGCAATTATTTAAATATACTTCGAAAATTCGAACAATAAATTTCTCTCAATCCTCTCAACTGCTCTGAATACTGTTGCTCAAGTATAATAAATTTAAGTAGACTTCATACAATCTAAAAAATATTTTGCACTGCGTATACTTTACCGCGATCAAAGCATCCTCCAGTGTAACAATAAACGGTTCGATGAGCCTCTGTGGAACATCCTGAATAAATCCTATAGTGTCGATGAACAAAACCTCCAGCCTGCAAGGAAGCAAGCCCGCATGAGTCGTCGTGTCCAAAGTGGCGAAGAGCTGATTCCTTGGACGCAAGCTTTCATCTCCTGTCAAGGCTTTAATCAACGAAGTTTTTCCCGCATTGGTATACCCAACTACAGCTACACTAGGAACCTTGCTATCCACTCTACTTCTCCGTAACAAATGGCGATGTTCCCTCAACTTCTTTATCTTCTCCACAAGTCTCAATTTCCTAGCCCGCAGCAAATTTTTTCTATGATGAATCAGGTTCAAATTGTGATTCTCGCTTTCCAATGCGCAAGTTTGCTTAAAAATGTAAGGCACTTCAGCCATAGCGACCTGTAATTTGGCCTCGGGACTTTTGGCGTGTTCACGAAAAATATGCACAATTATCGAATAGCGATCGTAGATGGGTACACCGAAGAAGTTTTGGAGTTCCATCGCCTGGTATTTCTTCACGAACTCGAGGCTGATGAAAATGGCTGTTACATTGGGCATGCACAACATGCGGTTTTTCAAATTGTCCAGAGTTCCGTGGCCAAAGAGGTACCTTCTTTTGAATGTCATCATGGGTGTTCGGATTTTATCGATTACTTTCCAGTCAGGCAAAGTGTTTACCAGTGCTTCGGCTTCGGCCATTTGCAGTTCGGGTGTGGTCAGTTTTTTCTTGAACCTTCCCCATTTTATGTATGGTTGGATGATGAACACTCTGTGACCACTGGATATGTGCCCCAAATACTCATTCGACAAAACATTGTACTCTTGGTTCAGCTTGTCCTCTTCCACGGTGTCGAAATAATTATCTGATAATTTTTGATATCTCGAACGTGAAACAATGCACTGAGTTTTCGCAATTCTTGGGAAAGAGCAGAGCCCATATTGGCGGTACAGCTTTTTTCTCGTTATGGAAAACAACTGTCCGATCATTTTGTGACAGTTTTTGCAATATTTATTGATTATTAAAGAAGTTATCTATCCACAGTTTTTTTCGGTGTTCGCATGATTTGTGCATAAGAGTGGCAGCTCCTGCAGTAAACACCGTGGTAATTGCTAGTGCCCATGCAAATCTCCGATTGTATGATGTATTTTTAAAAATTTTGTATTCTTTCAAGGCATCAGGAAAAAATGCAATACCTGAAATAGTAAAACTTCAAGTTAGTCATCTTTATATAATCAACAAATATAGGGATAAGAGTTTGTTTTCCTTATTATTTAAAATGTACAGCAAAATTTATTATTCATTCAAATCATTTATAATTTATATACAGATATGAAATATGTAATTATATTAGAAAATAACAAGTTATTTGTAAAATATAATCTTGTACTAAACAGAAAATTTTCGAAAGTATGAGAACATTTTTTCAAAATTTTCAGTACGTTTTTTGAATTATATGGCTTTTTCAAGGATTTTCAAGAGCTTTTTATAGCTTCAAAAAGTGTTGAAAAATTGACAGTCTTACTTTACGAAATCTCAAAATACTCCCAATATAAATTACATTCTAGAAAAGCAAAAATTCTGAGTAACAAGTTTTACTCAACACTGCACTCTTACATTACAAAATCCCAAAATTACTCTATATATAAATTACATTCTAGAACTATAATTAAATTTTAGAATGAATTACATTCAAGAAAAAGCGACAATGCCGCCTAACAATAAGAAGTTTTATTTGAAAAATTATTCTTTGAAGGTTCATCCTACTAAACAACAGATCTAGAAATATGATGTTTTGTTCGAGCGAAACTTTTTGTTAAAACTTAAAAAAAATTGAACACCTCTAATCTCGTTCCGTCTCAAACTATTTCATGATATCTTCACCCCTTCGTTGGCAGAAAGATTTTGACAAAAAGTGCCCCAAATTGCAAGAAAATTTTTTATCTTAAAAATTCGTATATCGGGGTTTCCGAGGGTGCTAATTGGGAAACCAAACTCGGAATTAAAAAATCCAAAATGGTGAATCCAATATGGCGAGAAAAAATGTCAAAAATCATTGAAATTTGTCTCGTCACTGTAGAACACTACGGTTTTTTTTTTTTTTTTTTTTTTTTTTTTGACAAATGAAACGTGATGAAATTTCCGTTGAATAATTTATGAAATTTCAGCGTCTTAGAAGTTTGCCTCTAGAATAGATAAAATATCTATGCAACGACTAAAAAAGCCCATCCACCATTTTTTGTTTACCATTTTGAATTTGTCAATTCCTAGTTCGGGTTTGTTATCAGTGACCTCAAAAACTTTTTTGTACACTGAGAGAAATGCATCCACGTTTCATCTATATTTATTGTCAATTTTCACTTACACATATATATGGGTGCTGCACCCATATTTATGAATGAAGCTTTTTTCATAAGTGCTTACTCCATATGAAGCACTTATTTGTATGGGTGCTTACTGTACAAATTTGAGTAAAGCATCATAATTATGGGTGCAGCACCCATATATGGGTAAAGCACCAATAAAATATAGACAGGTGAAAACCAATCTATATATATAAATGTGAAAGTCTGTACATTGTGTGCCTATAACTTCAAAACTACTGCACGGAACGTCATGCAATTTTGCACAGTTATTAACTATGTTTGTCTGAAGGTTATTAACCATGTTTGTCTGAAGGTTATAGGCATGTTTTTATCAATGAACTAATATGGCCTGCACCCCCGCTGCACTGTTGAAATATAACACAGACACACACACACACACACACACATATGCACGCACGCACAGGATCAAAAAATTACAAAATTTTGTGAAAGTCGCAAAAAGTTACAAAAACGATAATCACGAAAACATAAAATTGTGCAAAATATCACGACAAGTCACAAAATCGCAAAAAGTTAGGAATCACAAAAACTCATAAAAATTTACGAAATCATGAAAAACAGGGTGTCCTAAAGTCAGCGGATCTCCGAAAATCATCAATACCTCATAAAATTCTAAGACACTTTATCCTTTGCATTTTCGAAAATTTGCAACATTTGAACAGTTATTAATAATTCAATTTTGTCTAATAAATTTTGGAGAGGCTAGGCTTTTCAAAAAAGAGATTCACTCTTTCTCCATTACATAAGAGAAAAAGAGTGAGCTAAGAAGTTCTCTTTCTTAGCTCACTCTCATAGGAATCACTGACAATGAGATCACTCAGGTGTGTGTAATGAAATGTATCCTAATCGCTTTTCTTACCTCTCTTTGAAAAAAATTAGAAGATACTGCATTGTAAAAGTGACGATTGGATAAAAGATTATTCTATCTAACACAAAGGCGAGTCGACAAAAACTTTGATTCATAGAATTTTTTGTCTAAAAATTGTCTTCCAAGATAAGAGACATTATTATATATTTATAACACACCTCAATAACCCCCTACTTTTCTATCAGAGTAAGCTTAGAAAAAGAAGAGGTGAAGGGAGAAGGGGCTTCCATCACAAGCCCCGCCTTTCCAAATCGTGAGTGGCCAAAACTGAATTATTAATAACTCACTAAATTTTGTGAATTTTGAAAAATTGTGAAGGAAAAAGTGTCTTAGAATTTCATAAAGGCATCAATAGTTTTCTGATGATCCACCGAATTTTGGGCACCCTGCATAAAAAATAACAGAAAATACAACCAATTATTACACAAGTCACAATACGTCACAATGGCAAATCATCAAAAAATTCCGTAAATCACAAAATCATACATTGTCACAAATAATGAAAAGTCATAATAAAATTATTATTATAACCCTCATCATGATCATCTCCTAATCCTGGTTAACAAACAAACTTTCATCAATTTTACTCTTTACTTAAATCGTACAAAATTATCATTCAATATTAGAAACTATTTTTTTTTTAAATACTTATAACATCTTTTAGACCAATATAATTCATAACATTAGTATAATATCTCTTTGGAGTAATTCATTATTATCTAACCAATTCATATTTCGTGAAAAACTTAGAAATTGTTGCAAACAAAAAAAGATGATGAAGATTTTAAACCTTAAAGTTCAGATAACTTTTTAATAATTTTCATTTTTCAATTAAACAATAATTGACTTTCCCTGACCGAACCACGTGTAACAACGTGGTATCCGCAGAACAAAGACCGCTGGGACATTATATATAGGTGAAACATGCATGCATTTCTCTCAGTTTCTCTCAGTGTAAAAATTTTTATAGAAATATATTGAAGTTACCTAATTCAGTCTGCCATATTGGCGACAATATTTTGAATTTATGCATTTAGACTCAAAATTCAGATCAGATAGATCGCCCTCCCCCACATTCCTCACAAGCCTTACGAGGCCCATGAGTCCCGTTATCTCCTGTATTCTCAGTTCCCTTAATTTCCCCCATTTTCCCGACTTCTCTTCCCTCGCTTCGCACTTTTCAAGTTTTTTAATAAACGACTAAGCCTACTACCAAACAGCGCTACCTGTTGGCATTAGTTCCGTGAGGAGTTTTCAAAGTTCAACTGCATTACATTACAGGTAAAGGGAGTTTCACGGGCCTGCCTGCCAAAGCAGAGCAAGTTGAATGTGAAAAAAAATAAATGACACAAAAATGTGTCAAGCTACTGTGGGCATGAAAAAATTTGAAGCAAGAAGGCGTCAATGCCAACGGAGGGGTTAAATAAACAGTTTTTAGAACAAAACCAAAATTACATTGATATTGTTTTTGGATCCTCAGTTTTTCGATATTTTGTTATTTACATTTAATTTAAGCAGTGCTCCTTCGCACCGTTCGTGTACTGCGTGTTACCAAAACGGTGTAAATAAGCACCGTCTTCAATTTATTCCAAAAAGTAACATGAGAGTAATGAATGGTTATTCTTTTTCGGTGGTAACATAACAATAGTATATTACTTAACACGAAAGCAAACCCTTATTTGACAGCTGAGTCCTGAGGAAACCACGGCCGAGGACGTCAAAGGGTTTGCTTCCGAGTTATGTAAGATGTTTTATGAAAAATTAGGTGCTTTTCAGGTTTTGTTGACAGTAAAGTAGACGTGCAAAGATATCTTTTTGGTTACGAAAAAGCGTCCATACTGAGCACCGCTGTCTGCTGAGTTAGCTGTCCGTGAATGCGTGTCACGCGCATGGGCATACGCTTTCAACCAGAAATTCAGACAATTTTGAGGTTTTTACTGCCGCTAAGAATTTCACAGTGCATAAAATGACACGTACTGCAAAGTTATCTTTGCATGTACACTTACGTCGACAAAACCCGAAAAGCGTTCGACTTTGCATAAATTACTTTTCAACTCCTAAATCATAGTAACATTACAAGTTATACTTTTTCAAGTAACCGTAGTCAAATTCTGGTTATAATTAATATAAAAATAAAAATAAATTAATTTTTACCTGTTATCGGAACAACCAGGGAAAAGGCAATTGTCTCAGTTATACATTCATTATAATCAGGTTGTATCTCAGCATTTAAAAGTTGGTGACCAAATTCAAGCAGACTAAGTTTTTTCTCGAGTACTTTCTCTTGCTCGACCTCGACAACCGGTTCACTTTTAGACTTCCAGAATGAGGAAAATATATCTTTTACAGAACCTGGTTCTTCGGGAATATCAGCCCCAAAAAAGTCTGTTTCGCTTGATTCTTTGTAAATTCTTTCCAATATATTAGAAGGTGACAGGAATTTGCCTACGTTAGTGAGCAATTCGCTAAAAGTATATTTGAAAATTTCTGAATCGTTTATCCCGGCTGCGGTATTCGCTTCTATTTTTTCTGATGTCAAGATTACTGGCGCGTCTTTTGAATCATATTCACTACTCATTGCTACGATTTATGATTTCTGAAAAAATACATGTAATTTTTGTTAAACTATACAATGCAGATTAATTATTACTTATTTATTTTGAGAAGTGAATATTGATGAAAAATATAACCTCAACTTCATTATGCTAACCTAACCTAAAATTGACATCACAATAAGTCGTAATCATCACAATAGTCGCAAAATCACAAATCACAATACATGCATACCAACATACATATAATATAATTGCAGGCATTGCAGCCAATTGCAGCTGCTCAGTAAAAAAAATAAATGTTGTTTCCAGCAGTTTCCAGTTGTTTCGTTTTCGTACCGTGTGTTTCTTACTTATATTAACGTAAATTTAAAGCGTTTTATTTTTACGTTTTCTTTTTAATCAATAAAATAAACTCGTATGTGGTGATCGAAATGAAGTTGATGCACAACAGGTTTCCGTGATTTCTTCACTAATGCCGTAATTCTGCAAGTAAATGTAGGTTATCACACCCTTTTTTTGGATTCTACAATGTCTCAATTGAATATTTCATCATTTTCTGTCCCAAAGTGACCAAAAAATGCAGAAAGTCAGTCTTTTTAAAAGGCGATTTGATAATTAAAATGTTTTTCTTTATGGGGCCGAGGTTAACAATAAACGGAAATTTCATATTGTTTATTTTAATTTTTATATTTATGAAATTTTTGTTTTTTAGTATCTTGTAATGAATTATTTTATTTAAAACATGTTTTTATTCATTTTTCTTTGTTTTTTTCGCTTTGGAGTAAATTACCAAGTTACCTGCTATTTTTGGTAATTTTACCCTCCCCTCCATTGAGTGACAGTCTGTTACAGTCGCCTCAGACCATTAAATATGTGTTAGTAGTCATATGACGGTAATAAATCTTTCTATTGGCTGGTCATTTTAGGAAGTACAGAAATTTCTGGTAATTTCCAAATAGCATCCAAAATTAGGGAGTAAGGGATGGCATCAAAATTATTACATTAATTTAATACAAATTGAAGAGTAAGTGTATAAATTTTTAATTTTTTTTAAATGATTCGATTATATTTATTTAGAGTGAGTACAAATGTATGTGTTTTTTATTGCTCATTAGTATTTACAACTAAATAAAAAATAAAATATTACATTGAGTTTAAATTCCTTTTTTTTATATTTAAACTGTGTCTCAATATTTTTTGAGTGATATATAATGGTAAAAGTTTATAGAATTTTAGGTAACATCATATTGTTTTTTTTTCTTTATTAACCTTTTTTATTTATAATTTGAAAAATTATATCAGTTCAATGGTAATTGTGGTGTGAAATTTGGAAAAAAAAATTTTTTCTTTCATTTTTATTTATTTCATCTACTTTCTTAGTATTTATATAATTTAATTTTTTCATTTCATTTTCAAGTGAGTATATATATTTTTTATCATTTAAGCTGAGTTAAAAACAGGCCATACATTTTATTTTTTGCATATTTTACTTTGTTTTGCTTTTGTGGTGACAAAATTACTTACATTCTTTCCTATTGAAAAATTATGTGTAGTCATTTTGAAAATTACATATCTTGAATGATAAAGTCATTAATATTTCAAAAATAAGTAAGTTTATTATTTTGTTTTTTTCTTTTATCAACAATCTTTCTCGTATTAAATAAAAGTTGTCTATCACCATTTTAAATTATTTTTTTAAATAGTTCTTCAAAATTATCATTTCAGTTCAATACAGTTTACGGTATAATTTATAAATTTTTAATTTTTTTTTATATTGAAGCATATTATTTTCAAACAAGTATGGGTATAAGTGTGTCTGTAAAAAAAAAATTTTTTTCCATTCTCGCCCAAAAGTTTACAAACTCAGTGTAATTAAAGAAAAAACAATAGTTTTTTTAGTTTTTTATTGGAGTAAGATATTGCACAAAGGCGAAAACTTTACATTGCACATGAGTATAAAGGCAAAGGTTTTAGCCTTTGCGCGACGAC
Organism: Platygaster robiniae; assembly: GCA_028476575.1. NCBI lineage: Eukaryota > Metazoa > Arthropoda > Insecta > Hymenoptera > Platygastridae > Platygaster > Platygaster robiniae. Next base: position 23,691,323 of record CM052023.1, read on the forward strand.
TCACTCCAAAAAAAAAACCAAGAAAAAAAGGCAATTTTTTTCTTCTATTTCATCGAATTTGTGAACTTTTGGGCGGGTACTGAGATATTTTTCTACGGAAAATCTAATAAATATATATGTTCTTCTTCGCCCATGAATATTCGAAATTAAATGAAAAAACATACACATTTAATTTGAATAACACTTTTTTCTATTTAAACCTTATATGTAGGTGAACATTTTCGAACTGATATACACATAATGGTAGAAACTTTATAAAATTGTAGGGGTACATATGTTTTTACTCATATGAAAAAAATGATTCATTATTATCATTTTTTTATCCTTCTAAAACAGGTAAAAAAATTACTATATCAGTTTAATACAAACTAAAGTGTAATTTTGGAATTTTCGTTTACATTTTTATTGATTTTCCATATTTACTATTGATTTTTTCATTATGTTTATAATTTTATTTTATTCATTTCATTTTTTCAAGTGAGCATTTATATACAGGGCGTCCCAAAGTCACATATACAAAAAAAACTTTGGATTCCTTATTCAATTTCAAGTCGAAAAGTTTTTCACCACTTTTTATAAAACTCAAAATTTAAAAAGTTATTTAAGCCTCAAATATAAACAATAATTGCGCTTTCTCGATAAGTGAGGATCGAATTCACAAACCAAACCTAAATCAAAATTTCCTTCATATTTTTCTGTCAAAATGTCTTTCGAAACTTTTCACAAAACTCAACATCAAAAAAGATATTCGAGTCTAAAATCTAAGAAATATGATTGGTTTAAACTTGCCACCTTGCCATCTTCTGCAATTTTATGCATATTTTACTTTTTTTGTTTTGTGGCAACGAAATTATCTACGTTTTTTTTACTATTGAAAACTTACGTGTATTCATTTTAAGAGTTACATTATATTGAAAAGTAAAAAGTTGATAGAATTTCAAAGATAAACAAGTTTTTTTATTTTTTTATCGCTACTTTAGTTTTTTTTTTCAAAGTAGGTTTCACAAATTATTATTTCAATCTAATACTGGTTGTGGTGCAATTTAGTAATGTATACTTTTTTTCCATTTATGAAAGCGTACAATAACTTATTATGTTTTTGATTGCTTGTGAATACTTAAAGCTAAATAAAAATATATAAATTGAATTTCATGCATCTATTTTACTTTTTTTTGTTCCCTGATGAGGAAATTATTAATATTTTTTTATGTTCAAACTTCATTTGTAAATATTTTTATAGCAATATTTAATGGTAGAAAATTTATGAAATTTCAGGGATACATGAGTGTATTACATGTATTTTTTTTAATGCATTTTTTCCTCATTAAAAAAAATTGTTCTAATAACTATTAAAATTTATGATTTACAACGGTTCTCAAAAATTATTATTTCAGTTCAATACAACATTCAGAAATTTATTAACGTAAATTTTTTTCAAGTCAGTATACAAAAAATATAAATATATATGTTTTTAATTGCCTACAGATATTTAGGCTAAATAAAAAACAAGCTATGCGTTTAATGTTCAACATGTATTACTTTTTTTTTATTTTGCGGTAACGAAATTTCTCGCATTTTTTTTAAACTTATGTGTATTCATTTTTAAAGTGATACTGAATAGTAAATGGTTTACAGAATTTTAGGGTTTAATAATTTTATTATTTTGTTTTTTTTTTCTTTTATCGAAATTTTTTTCTCTGAAACAAAAAAATTATTTCAATCACTATTTAAATTTATTTTTCAAAATTATATTTCAATCATGCATATAAAAATTTTTTTATTCTTTTTATTCATTCATTTTATGTTTGTATATAGCTATAAAAAAATTGAATATTCTGTTGTATAAATTAACTATTTGGCCAAACAATTAAATAATTTATACATAAAAAATTTATTAATATTTATAATATAGTAAATTGGTGCAGTATGATATAAACATTCTGATTTTCAAAATTTTATTATTTTCAATTAATAATTAACTATTCAGAATTATCTCATTTAGAAGTTTCAGACCTAAGCGTCCTTTTCCTCATTCCAGATCACATAATTATTATCATTTTGTCAAATAAATATGCATAGCAATAGAATTTGACAGTTCCAGATTTTTTTTGGTTAATAGTGGCATATTATTTTGGATATATGTTTGAAATATTGTAATTCAAAAAAAATAGCATATAATATATTCAAAATAATATACCTATAATAATAAAATTAAATTATGTTATATTTAGTAATATACATTTTATATTAAATATAATAATTCTTGTATGTGTGTTTTTTTTGTTTTTTTTTAGAAATCTGACTGAGTATTTACTGAAAAAAGTAACTTAAAACCACCAAAATGACGCCGTCTGATTCTCAAATGAATACTTACAAGTCATTCGTGACTATGTTAGCTGATCCTGGATCGAAAGATGAATCGAAATTGAAAGCAACTCAGGAGTTATCAGAAAATTTTGAGGTAAATTAAAATCATACAAGTGGATGCAAAATAACAGCAATTTATAAACAATTATTTTCAGGTCATCATTTGTTCAAACCAGTACCCAGCTTTTCTCGGACATTTAATGAAGATTTTTCTGAAAATTCTACAAGAGGGAGAGCCACACTTCATTTCGGAGTACAATATTCAACAAGTGAGAAAATTGATCCTGGAAATGATACACAGACTGCCTACCAACGAACATTTGAGGCCTTACGTCAAGTCAATTCTCAGTCTTATGTTGAAACTATTGGAAACCGAGAATGAAGAAAATATTTTGGTGTGCTTGAGGATCATCATTGAACTGCATAAACAATATCGACCAACTTTCAATCCCGAGGTTTGCAATGATATTTTATTTCAAAAAGTTACACTCATAAGTTAGTAAAATCTTGGTATAAACTAAATTTATGCAGATACTGACTATTGAGAAAAAGAGAACCATTTTCTTACATTTTTTCCAAATCGAAAAAATAAATTTCTTGTTACAGATACAACACTTTTTGCAATTTGTGAAATCTATCTACAGCGAACTGCCCAAGAATTTAGGAAAGATTTTCGAACCTCGTCCAGTCATCAGAGTGAAGGACTTGTCGGAGTTAGACTCTGAAAGGATAGAAATGCTACTGAAAGAGACTTTCACCGTCACAGCAATTCAGAGCGAAAAAAAAGCAGCTGATGGGACAGTCGTCACTGTAAGTGCAATTTTATTTCATATTAGGCTATTTAAACTGAAGCGATCAGGGCTATAGAAAAATTCATCAATGAAAAATCCTGTGATTCATAAAAAATTCAAATTTCCTATCGTCATTATGACAATCAATATGAAATTTTCATAAGCAAAAATTTGGTTGCCTTCCTATTTTACTAAATGATTAGGTTTTTGGAACCAAACATTTCCTTCTGTGTTCAGATCTTTGAAAAGAAATTAAATTTAAACGTTTCCTGAAAAATCTATGAGCTCACTAAAGAAATTGATTTTATACAAATTTTAGTTGTAAGGATTATTATTTATTGCTACAAAAGAGGTATTTAAAAAAAGACCAGAAATGGAAAAATTAGAAAAAGTGTAGTTAAGGGTTTGGTGAATGAAAAATAGAAGTTTGAAAATTTGTGATTTCAGTATTTTCGGTGAATTTCATTAAAATCGACATTATGGCAGTTAATAATTCATAAAAATTTTTATTATGTCAATACAAATTAATCTTCTTTATTTATAATTTTCTATAATAATGTAAATGATTTTTTTAAATCAAATGCCTTGATCATGATATAATGAATATATATGTTCTAGAAGTGAATGAAAATACGACCCATTCTGCGCCTTCCCAAAATGCCACCAATCATAAAATAGTTTTTAATACAATTGAAATTTGATTGATTCACATTCCAACATTGTGTTTTTTGGGAAGTGAAGTGATTGGTCTTGCTGCTTATTAATGCGCATGTCTTGCGCAAGAACATACCTGGTATTTTTTATATCATAGTCTTAATTACACATTCTTGATTGAGGAATGTTTTTCGTTTGATTTTGTAATCAGTTAAGTAAAAGTTTGATAATTTTTAGATAATTCACACAGTTCATAGTAAAGTTTCGATCGATTTATTTATTAAAAACTATATTTATGAGTTTTATAAGTCCTGTTGAATAATGAATATTAAATTTACCTATATTACATTCATCAGTATTTTTTATTTAATACATTATTATTTGTTTAATAATTTTATTAATAATATTATTATTTATTAATATATAGTTACTATTATTATTATTATTCTATAACTAAAAATTAAAAAAATATTCAAATAATATAATATTAAATATTTGCAATAATTAATATAAATACAAATATTCAATTACTAATAAAATATTACATATTTATTTAATAATAAAAACTTTATTCTTATTATAATTTTACTATCATTATTTATTACACAATTTTTCCATTGACTCTAACAACAACTAATATAAATGATTTTGAAATTTTCTCATCCAAAATATTGAGATCATATTCAAATAAAAAATTCTGATTTTTCATCAATTGAATCCATACCTATAACTATTTTTTATTCATTAAATTCTCAATTATTCAAAATTCTTTTTGACTTTGTACTAAATTCGTTAAAAAATCGACACTTGAAATCCATAAATTTTAAACACTGAATAATAATGCTACAAAGACATTTCTTAATTTTTTAATTATTCTTTCATTACCAGAAATTAATAAAAATGCAGGTAATTTGGTTATTTGACGCCAAATACTTACAATTTTTAAAATATTACATAGAAAATAGAAAAATGAATTTTACTTCTCTCAAAATTTATATTATTTACATTAATTGAATCCGTAACTTTAACCTTTTGAAAAAATTTATTTTTTGTTCTTTTTGACTTTCATTTTGTAGTTAATTTGATTTTAAAAAATTGCCATTGCAATTGGAAATATATGAAATCTGAATTTTCGAAATAATTGATTTTTAATTTGTTGATATCAGTGAGGTTAAAATATTCAATAATATAGATAGGAGATTTATTTATTTATTCTTTAATTATTCATTTACTACCTCAAATTTATAAGAACGCAGTCAAGTTGGTTATGTGATGCCAAAAATTTACAATTTTCAACATTTCTCATCCAAAATATCAAAATCGCACATTTTTCTTGTATTGAAATTTTTATTTTGCAATAATAAAATTCATGAACGTGACCATCAAAATTTTTTTCAATTACTTGCCTTTTTTCCAACATTCATTTTGTAGTAAATTCAATACAAAAATATTCATAAATTTTTATGAAGCATGAAATTCGAAATAATTGATTTTCATTGAAATAATTTGAGTGACGTAATCACAATTTATTCATTCAGAAATTCTTTTTCTATTTATTCGATATTTTATCGTTAAACAAAACTTTGTTGAAATTTTTTAACTATTTACACATTTTGCTATCAAATTTTTGACCCAGAAATTGTAAAATTCAGAAACATTAGATCAGAAGTATTCATTATTAATTGAAAAATCAATAAATTTTCTATAGCGAAATAATCGATGTCTCGTTCCTTTACCTTTTTTTCTATATGGAATGATAGTGTTCCATCATTATCTAAAAGAGGGCTGAAATGAATAATAAAAAACACCTGAACGAAATAGTTTTTGGTATTAAATGTTTATTTCAAACAGAAGTATAAAAAAAATTTTTTAAGTACAACAAATATCTTTGCCTAAAACCTACCAAGCTGATCAATCAGTTTTGCAACACAAGTGAACATATTAGGCACTGAAAAACCGTACACTTCTTTTTCCAAAAACTGCCAAACGTGGCTACACACGTGTGGAAATTTTTCATTCAGGACTTTCATACTTTGGAAACAAATGTCAACAGCTGCGAAAGCTGTTGGCAACTGATACGTTTGATCTCCCAAAACGACGAAGGCGGAGTGGATGTTGTCAAGAGTTGGTCCATTAATTGCAACATAAGGTTGTAAAGACAATTTTTGGTCAGCATTCAATGTTCGCAGACTTTCATTAGCCTTTTTGAGGGACTCACTGAGTGATGCAGTTTTCTAAAAAAAAATTTCCAAATCTTTTTATTCATGAAAATGGTTGTATGTATGTACATTTTTTGACATATTCCCAAAGAATAGAATTCATTTTGCACTTATTTGAAGGTTAGGAAAAGTAATATGTTACTTTTCAAAATAATACTACATAAAACACTTTTTACAGGCATTATTTGAAAATAAATGTTTTTTAGGACCATTTTCATATTAAACAAGCAGTATATCATTAGAAACTTTTTTTTACCTTCAAATGATATATAAACGTGTCCAAAACGACTGACTTTTCAGGATTCCAAGTTTTGCCAGTTTTGGATCTAACCGTTTGCTTTGTTATCTTCTTGAACAAATATGGCAGAAGAATCAATGCCAGGACATTTGAACTTTCTGTAAATGATGAAAAGAGCATAAACTCATTATTTAACACACAATAATAATGTGATTGATTATCAAAAATTTATAAATATTGCATGTGAAAATGAATTCCTGCATGATTGATGAAAGCTATGAAATGCACTGAGAAATTCAAGAACGAGAACAATTTTGACTGAACAAAAAAAAAAAACGAAAATACACCTCTATTTTCTTTGATCATATAAAAAACTGACCGGTATTCTGAATAGAAGAATTTTGTTGCAACAGTTCTTTGATATCACTGTCTGTTTTTGACATTGCTAGTTTCATTATTTTGGCTGCTATCGTAGGCCAATTTTTGGCAAAAAGATCATCTGATTTTTCGAATATGGTGCAGAAATCTGCCTGAATCTGGAAAATGAAGGAACGAAATCTTCAATTGTGTATGAAAATGAAATGCACGACGTCATGATTTCAAAAAATGTAATTAACCAGTAAATATCCTAAAGGGTGACGTAAATTTGGAAAGTTGGTAAAAATCGTTTTCAAATCTGATACAGCATAAAAATCAGCTTTCTCTCGCGTTGCAGTAGTTCTCCATTTCTCTTTGTACTCCTCATCAATAATGTTTATGGGTACGTGGAGTTCTTTCAAAGAATCGGATAACTGAGTGTCTGAAAAAATGTAAAAAGTAAATTAATTTTATTTTTAGATTATTCAGTATACAGTGCATTTTTTTTTTTTTTTTTTTTTTTTTATGTGTTTTTTTGTGTTATATTCATGTGCAATGTGTACATAAAACCACATTATTAACAAACAAAAAGGTTAAAAAGCAAAATATTATTCCTACCTTGATCATCTACTTTTCTTTTTCTCCTAGCCCCAATTTTCAATGCGCCTATCGCAATTGCTTTTTCTCGAAGTTTACTATAAAATGACTGAAAAGCTCCATGGGCATTAGAGTCCCGTTTTGGGGAACAATAAAATCGAGCTTTAGAGTATCCAGGAAATAACTCTGCTGAACTTTGGGCCAGGATTTCAAATCTTTCGGGCAAAATTCTAGAAAAAAATTTTTTTAGCAATAAGGAATATTTTGAAACTAAAGTTTTTTAAAATAAGGCACTTTTAAGTCACTTTTTTAATGCTTGGAGTGAATTTTCACCCTACATCGAGTCAGATTGCTATTACTTGAAGTTATAGTGATTTTTCACTTTTTTAGAGTGAAAAATCATTCTTAAATAGTAAAATTTCACTATTTTAATTGTAAGAGTAAAATTCAACTTTTTTGAGAGTGAATTTACACTTCTTTTTTGAGTAACAGTGGTGTGAAAATGTACTCTAAGGAATTAACAGATACAGTACAATACAGAGTGAAAATTCACTCTAAGGAACCAAAACAGTGTGAAAATTGATCATCCGTCTTCAGAAAGTTCAATTTACTCCTTTTTCAGACTGCATCGCAACAATAGATTTGGTGTAAAATTCAACCTTTTCAAAATGTAGCTACACTTTATCACTCTTTTAATTCTTTAGAGTGAATTTTCACTCTACATCGAGAGAGAATACTGCCACTTTAACATAGAGTGAAAAGTCACTTTTATAGAGTGAACATTCACTCTAAAAAGGTAAATCGTCACTCTCAGAGAAGTCGAATTTCACTCTAAAATTGTAGTAAGTTTTTTATCTAAAAAATGAGTTACATTTTTCTCTAAAAAGAGTGAAATTTCACTACTTTCGAATGACTTTTCACTCTAAAAAAGTTAAAAATTACTAATTGTTTCATTAATTGAATTATTATTTGAATTACAAAAAGTTAAAAATTACTTCAAGTTTGAGTAGCAGTATTTTCACTCAATGTAGAGTGAAAATTCACTCCGTGGAATAAAAAGGCAGAGTTAGTATTTATGTCATTCCACATTCAATTTACAACTAAATATCAACGAAAATTTTCTACAGCGTTCTGAAAAGCAAGGATATTGACACGTATTTTTTTATTTAAGAAAAAAAATGTTTTTCAGATTTCATAAATTTTTTGAATTTTGAATTCATAGAAAACAGTCAATTTTCAATAACCGATGATCCAAAAAATATCAGATGTAGAAAAAAAATTACCAGCTAGAAAAGTTTCTAAATCGTATCAACTCTTCATAAAAATATAAAGAAAAAATTGTTATTTAAATGACAAATTTTGCAAATTTAAAAACAAATGCGATTTTTTTCGAAATTATGCTATATAGTTTTTCGAATTTTCAAATGTTCATGATTGTGTTTATAAGGTCTTGTAAAATTATTGGAGTGTCACGAAGTTTCTGAAAAATTCAAATTCATACTTACTTATTTCTTTAGAGTGAATTTCACTCTTGAGATTTTAGTCAGATTCCACTTTAAAAAATTTTTCGAGTTTTAGTCTACGATTGAATTTTCACTCTATGAGAGTAAATTTTCACTCGGTATTCAACAAAAACAAAGTATTTTGATTCGGTATAGAATAAAAATTCATTCTCAGAAATAAAAAGATTACAAATCTATTCAGTTTTTCATATAAATTTGAATTTTTCGTAAGCTATATATATATTAGCCCATTTCGAATTTTTTTTACAAAATATGGAAAATTTTCGGTTAAATAACAATGAAAATTTTTCTTTCAAATTTTTGCACAAAACTTTTATTTTTGATAACTTAAAATCTAAATAAACAATTTTTTGAATCATCAGTAAGTGACTATTGTGAGTTTTCTCCACATTTAATATTCAGAAAAACTATCAAGCCAAAAAAAACATTTTCTTTTTTAAAAAATAAAAAAATACCAGTCGATTCTTTCGTTCTTGAGAACGCTGTAAGAAAATATTCGTTGATACTGTATTTTTATTTGAAAATCTTATATATACTACATGCAGATTATATTTTGAATTTTATTTTATTTTCCCATTCACAGCATTATTCAGTATGCATATGTCATAAAAATAGAGATTTCACATACTTGTATGAGTTAGTGCGATCAACCTCATAATGCACAACGTTTCTTGCTACATCGTGGACCGAAAAAAAGGTTTTCTTTTTCTTGGCGATTAGGGTACGATAATTTTCTGGATTTTTTTCAAAATCAAAGCAGGAGTATATGAATTTTCCTTCAGGAGTACTGCTCAAAATTTGATAGACTTCGTTTCCGTGGTGTGATGGAAGACCGTCTGTTTTCGATTTAAAATCTGCATAGGTTTGTTAAATACTCAATATTCACTTTTATGAGAGAAAAAAAAACAATTATCTCAAAATTTATATTAATAGAGTTTGTTAAAATGCACAATGGCGTGTTTTTTAAGAATTGAATAATATTGAAAAAAATTAAATCAAAAGCATGGGTCCGGTTTTTTCAGTGATCAAAAAGACATTTCGTAAAAATGTTCAAAGATAAAGCAAAAAAAAAATAACTAATATTCCCCAAATTGAGTCACATGAGAGGGTAAATATTAATTTATTTAATAACTTGAAAACAAAAGCTAATAAAAAAAAAACTTTTTGGGGACCACTCAGGGGTCTATAATCCATCGTTTTTGATAGATTTCGTTGAATTGAAAATTTGACGGTCATACAGTGTTTTTTACAGTGTATAAAATATTGGAAAATCAACTAGATCTTTACTGATCGTAAATAGAAATCTATCGGATTTATATACTTATAGAGTCTAGATTAGATTATACTAGAAAATCAAATTATATCATCACTGAGAAAATAAAAATTAGATTTCATTTGACTATCAAATTGTATATCTAATTGAAATGGCTTGAATTTTAATTTGTGAAATTTAACTGTTTTTTTAGTTGGTAAACTGAATTCACATTTATTGAGGAAATTGAGATTCAATTCTTCACTGAAATCTAACTGGATTTTTAGAATTTGAAAACATCCTGCTTCTCCAAGCAAAAATCCAGTGGAATTTTTTATTGAAAATATTTTTTGGTTTTCAATTGACAATCTGAAAGGATTATTAAAATGAAAATGAATTTTTTGTTTCTTAATAGTCATACATTAGGGTTTTAAACATAATGTTCATTTTTATTTGCGAATTAAAAATCAATTTTTATTTCTAACTGAAAATCCAGTTAAATAAAAAACTGGAATTACAGTTGGATTTTTAAGCACGATATTTTTTGATTTTTCAAGTACGAATCAAGGTAGATTTCAAAATAAAAATCTACACGGAGAGAAATGCTTTAGATGACATATCAATGTCACAATTGATGTCGCCACATTTGATATAATATACATTAACATTTGATCCATCAGCAAACCTAATTTATATGTCTTCAAAATTGAGATGATCCTCTAACAATATGACATTGATGCAGCATTAATTGATATCATGTCCATTATATGGACATGGCAAATATAACAATTGTTATGACAAATATGACAATTGTCATGTTAACAACAGTTTACTATCAAACCTATATAGGCGTCACATCCATTTTTATTAATACGCCAGGATTATCACTTTTTTATTGACACAGTATTCATATTTGTGTATGCAACATTAGCAAATTTCTCTCTTTGTAGTAATTCTTTATTGTGAATAAGTTGGATTTTTTGTCAGAATTTTTTTGGATTGTCTAAATATAAATATTCCTAGATTCAGACTGAAAATCCTGTTAGATTTTTTTTCTGAAAGAATTCTTTTTTTTTTATTCATTTTTTCCAAAAAAAACCAGTTTAATATTAAAATAGAATTTCATATGAATTTAACAAATAAAAATCTAAGTACATGACGAACTGCAGATCTAGTTTGACTTTGAGATTGAATTTCATTTTTACCTTCTTTAGTATAAATTGACTTAGTTGTTTAAAAAGCAATTAAATTTGATATTTTTGATGTCTTATCAGATAATTAAAGAAACGTAAAGTTGGATTTTTGAAGATAATTTCATCTTCATTTTTTTAGTGAGTATACATCCAATTAGTTTTTCAACTTGAAATTAAGTTATACTTACAAATAGAATTTTATTAGAATATTGACGATAAACATTCAGTTACACTTCAAATTGTACTTATATAAATTTGATTACTATTCCATTCTATAGATATAACTATTCAAGCGTATTGTTATATAACTATAAATATGATATTTTATTTTGTTTACTTCATTACCTATAATTTTATAAATAAAAAATTAATTGATTTTATAAATTGTGATCAAGTTTTCAATGTAGTAGATAGTTAATTAAATTAATAAAAATTACTGTAGTAGATAGTTGATATATAATAGTTAAAAACACATTATATTTATTCTTATTATGGATCCTTAGTTTTTTTTAATAGTAACAAAAGGGTCCGTAATTACTTTTCCCGGGCCCGATTTTTATATCTCGGCCCTGGTATCGCCAAACGCTCCAGGTTATGAATTTGGTTCATGAGAGGGATTACGTAAGCGTTCCAAAAAAATACGCCTGTTTTGCTTGGAAGGCTTACTTTTTTTTCTGAGTTTACATGGAAAAAATTCATGAAAGACATTGTAAAACTACAGAGATTAAGTTATATATACCAATTTCTTGATCTCCAGTATTTTGCGTATTGTTCAATAATGGTTGAGAAGTAATATCAAGCAAGTCCTCTGATTTAATTTCGATGAAATCATCTTTATAATCGTTTTCATCCATTTTGGTTTTTAAAAGCTGGAGATGAAAATTGAGACCATGAGACATTCGGTTAAGAAAAAATATTTATATGTATAGTAAAATTTTATCAAATATATGAAATTAGTAATGAAATATCAAGTATATTGAATATTTGAATATAAAATATAGTTAAATAAAATAAAAGAATCGAAATTGGGAAATTTTTTTTATACATTTCGAAATTATGAGAATAATGCAATCATTGATTAAAAATTAAGGTTATTCATAAAAGGCGAATAAATGGTTTGAAATGGAAAATATCTCACCCTTTTTTGTTCACTGGGGAAAATGTTCTTCGTGTTTTCTTTGCATGAAGCGCGATTGGTCACGAGGATTGAGGAGAAAACGTGAAAAACAAAAGATTAACCTCGCGATTCATGAATCTTATGAACCAAATTCATCGAGAGACGCACACTGTGCTTGGTTATATTCTCTTTCACCTTGCCTCCCTCGCCAACAATTGCCAACAATGATATTGCCAGCTGCGTTTCGTACAATGCATTATGTTCGTAAGGTTCGTGAAAGCATTCGACAGTGGCGTAACCAGGCAAAATTGTGCCCCCATGCGAAATTTTCAGAACGCTTTTTTGCTACACTCTACAGGTTTATAAGAATATATTTTTAAAAAAAGGCTACCCGCGTCTGCATTTGATGATAGTTTAATTAAATTAATAACTTTTGGTTGAAATTATTAACTTTTTGTTTCTAGAATCAGTTCTTTGATTTCTCTCAACTTTTTTAAATGGATACGTGAAATAGTGTTAAAACATACGTATTTTTTAATTTAGACTGAAAAATTGATTTTTTTTTCTAGAATTTCGATTCGCCTGTCAAATTCAGAGTAACCTCACTTTTGTAGAAAACTTTTTTTCAAATTTTTATTTCTCACCGGAAAAATCTATAGATTTTAATTATTTTTGTGTAAAAACGTTCGAAATTGTACGAAGTTCATGAATAATGAATTATAAATATTTTTCGTAGCGTTGTTAAATTGTTATAAGCGTAAATGGAAAAAGTGTAAATTTTTGAGCGAATAATTTTCATATTACATCACTTTTTTTATTTTCCGTTTTTTTTTACATTAATTGTTAGAAGTATGAAAAGTATGAATAGAAAATAAAATTTATGGATAGGATTATATTTTCGATCTCGATATTATGGATTATTATTTCTTAAACTTGTGAATTTTTGTTACTATACGAATAAATTGTAAATTTTCAATAATCTCCATTTTTAGGTAGTTAAAAGGAAAACAAAAATTTTAATTTTTTTATTTTCTAAATTTTCTGAATTCAGACTTTACTTCATATTTTCAAATTATTCAAAAGTAAAAAATTTTTGCTTAAATGATTTTGAAGTCAAACAAAAAAATATTTTGTAATAAATTAGTCAAATATGTGTTATTTAGACATTTTATGTCAGAAAATCATTCAGTTGACACCAATAAGTAAAATTAAAAATAAAGAAGGTAAATTTTTATTAAAATATTATGCTAGTAAAAATTTGTCTACTAAAGTTATAGATGACTGTTTGAAAAAATTAACAATAATTTTGAAAATTATATACTATCTATGAAATTGAAGTTTAAATGCATTAATAAATTGTCTATCAAAATTATACATTTTCAAGCATGCATATAATATTTAAACTATAATAATTTCTAATAAATATTATTAATTTTTTTGGAACTAACTTGAAAACCACAAATTTTACACAAAGTTCTCTGAAATTCCTTTCATATACGTGTCTATGAAATTAAAACATGATTTTAAGAACAAGCGTGGGAAAAATTTTTTAAATGTAAAAATTGTCCAACAGTGTATGACAAATCTTGATTGATTAACTTCCATGATGATTTTAACGAAATTCACCACGAATATCAAAACCACCAATTTTTCTTACTTCAAAGTTTGTATTTTTGATTAATTGAATCCGTAATGATAATCATTTAAAACTTTTGTATCTTGGCATTCCGTTTCAACTGTTATTTTGGAGAAATTATTTTTAATGCAATTAATCAGCAGACATTTTCCAGTTTGGGTCATTCTTTTTAGAATCAATTTGGTCGTCACTGACTAAATCATCGATTTCTCTCAAGTTTTTATAGTGGATACATAAACTAGTTTTTCTTTTTATTGCCGAGAATTTCTGATTTACAATTAAGCTATCAAATTCAGAGTAACCTCACTTTTGTAGAAAACTTTTATTCAAATCTATATTTCTCATCGGGAAATCTATGGATTTCAATCATTTTTGTATAAAAACGTTCGAAATTATATTAAATTTATGAATAATGAATTATAAATATTTCTCGTAGCGTTGCTTAAATGTTATAAGTGTAAATGAAAAAAGTGTAAATAATTTTAGAGTGAATAATTTTCATATTCCATCACTTATTTCATTTTCCTTTTTTTTTTTTTTTTTCATGAATTGATAAAGGTATGAATTACATTCTGTAAAAACCGTTACATGCCAAAACGTTTTGTTCGTAAGTGGGAATTTTTTTTCGACATTCCAAACTGTCATTACCAACTGATTATGAAATTTTCATATATCTTCACTTTTCCTCATCTAAACATACTGTAATATATTCCATTCGATAATAATATCATATTTGAAATGAAAAATCCCTAACTTAATTTTGCATTACTCGAAATGGTACTTAAAGTAGGTGAAATGGCGCTGGTGTTTGCCATGTAATCCTTCACCCCCCCTCTCTCACTTGTTTACAAAATATTGTCACATGTCACGGTATACAGGGTGTGTAACGTTTTGTTTTGTATTTCACGTTTTGTTTTATAATTCCATTAAATAAATATCGTCGTTAAAAGTGAGTCAGAAGTTCAAACATTGCGTTGTTCCATCCAATATTTTTGTAAATTCAACCGTTTTAAATTTTCCCGCAAAAACTAACGGCAAACGCCAGCGTCATCCCACCTCCTTTAAATGGCCGGCGGAACTACAGGTAGAGATGGGAATCGAAAGGGACAATATCAATATTGACCTTTTCGATACATCGGATCTTACGATATCTAATATCGATATATCGAAATAAAATGGAGTATATGGAAAGGATTCCATTTTTTTTTATTATTAGCTGTATTAGCAAAATCACATACAATAGAGAAAAATTTAATGAGGCATTTCAAATTATGAACATAAATCTTTCAAGATCATAGAATAAAAGTGTTCGCAATTCTGAATTTTAATTTTTGAATTATTGAAAATTTAAGTTTGAAATAATTGAAGTTGAAATCATCCCTCTAATCCATCTTTTTCCACTGAATTTCTTTTGACATTTAAGCCTTCGGCCGCCGTTTTTAGGTTCTTTGCAGAAAAATAGTGTAATATTACACGAACAAAAAAACATCTTTCACTCAGTATAAAATAACAATCCTTTTTTGTCGCCCACAGAAAATGGAAAAATCCACGCAAAATCCAACCATTTTCCGACCACCCTGTTAGGATCATCGATATTTTACCGACAATTTGTATGTCATTTTATAAATAGTCACTTGTCAAATTTATCAGGGCAGTAAAATATTTGGCGATAGCATTGTGTTTTGATTGTTAGCGATGAAATCTAAAGTTCTAAGGTATAAACTTAAAACATACATTATGTATATGATGTCAATTATAATGGATACACAAAAACACAACTCCGTAAGTGATCGACATCGATCGACAAATGAGACTTTTTTTGTCTCTCACATAAGTCAAAGATAAAGAGACGTATAGTGAATTAAGGTATAGTACGGTTTTCGAACATTTTTATTATATGTGATAAAAAAACAGCAATACAAAAACTGTTTATTAATATAGCTTCGCTTACATTTTATGACATCTTGTTAAATATGCATCTAAATATTACAGTTGCATGTAAAATATATAATATTTTACATACATACGCATATAAATATCGGTACTTAATATCGATATACTGATATATCGGATGGGGATATATCGATATATATCGCCCATCTCTAACTACAGGAGTGTCACCCCCCTACTACGTTGTTTTCATACCACTTTTTATCTATCCGAATAGGGCCTTAGTTATTTTGACAACTTTACACTGAAGAGTTACACGTATCTAAATTTTTCAAAAGTTAAAACAAACAAAAAATTCTAAGAACTTTCTCCTTTTACAAGACACATTAAACCGCTGACCAGTCAGTATTATGAGACGCTTGTATTCACCATTTTTTAGAAACATAGCGAAAAAAAAAAACCATTCTTTTCAGTACAATCTCATCCCAAAAGCCGTCATGTCGCTGAAAGTACTCCAGGAACTGCCCATTATCGTTGTTCTCATGTACCAAATCTACAAGCAAAACGTCCATCAGGACGTGTCGGACTTCATTCCTCTCATCATGACAACAATAACACTACAGCCAAGCCCCCAGCACCTGGCATGCAAAGGATTCAACAAAGAAGTTTTCGTGGATTTCATGGGCGCGCAAATCAAAACCTTGTCCTTCCTGGCCTACATAATCCGAATTTATCAAGACGTCGTTGCTCAGCACAGCAACAACATGGTCAAAGGAATGCTAGGTCTTCTGAGCCTGTGTCCTATGGAGGTGGCCCATTTGAGGAAAGAACTGCTCATAGCTGCGCGTCACATTCTGGCAACGGATTTGAGAACGAAATTCGTACCTCATATGGAGTGCTTGTTCAACGAAGACATACTGCTGGGCCACGGCTGGACCTCCCACGAATCTTTAAGGCCGCTTGCTTACTCGACCCTCGCTGACCTGGTGCACCACGTGCGACAACTGCTGCCCCTTTCGGATCTCGCCAGGGCTATTCATCTGTTCAGCAAAAATGTGCACGATCAAAGTTTGCCAACGACCATCCAAACCATGTCATGCAAGCTGTTGCTGAATTTGGTCGAGTGCATAAGACAGAGGTCAGAAGCGGAAAACAGTAACCAAGGCAGAGAACTGTTGATACGCATGCTCGAGGTGTTTGTTCTGAAATTCAAGACAATCACGAAACTACAATTACCGATTATAATGAACAAGATTAAGCAGGCGCAAACAACCGCGGCTGATGGTAAAGACACAAAGGATTTCGACATTAAGACTGAATTGATGGATGACAAAGAAACGGCCAAAAACAAGCTCGGCTCGAACTCGCCACAAATGATGAGCTGCAACGTCGCCGACTACAAGGCCTTGGTCAAGACTTTGGTGTGCGGGGTGAAAACGATAACTTGGGGCTGCGCCAACTGCAAAACAGGAGATGTGATGCAGCCCAAGCTGTTCCAGCCAAAGGAAACACTGGTCTTCATTCGACTGGTGGAGTGGGCTCTACAAGCTCTGGACATTTACAATACCAACCCGCCGATAACCAACCCCACTTCACAGATTGCAAGAACAACGGGCGCGCAACAGACAACTGCACAGCAGACGCCGCAAGTGCGAGGCAAGGAAGAGAAGGAAGTTTTGGAACACTTTAGCGGAGTCTTTTCCATGATGAATCCTCGGACCTTTCAAGAAATCTTTTCAACGACCATTGATTTTGTGGTAGAGAGAATTTTCAAAAATTCTTTACTTCAGGTCGTGGCCAATTCTTTCCTAGCAAATCCGACGACTTCGCCGATATTCGCGACGGTCCTGGTCGAGTATCTTTTGGAGAGAATGGATGATATGGGCTCAAACGTGGAACGTAGCAATCTTTACCTTCGACTTTTCAAGCTCGTCTTTGGAAGCGTTTCACTGTTCCCCGCTGAGAATGAGCACATGCTGCGGCCTCACTTGCACCAGATTGTCAACAGATCGATGGAACTGGCGATGACAGCCAAGGAACCTTACAATTATTTTCTGCTACTTCGTGCCTTGTTCAGATCAATAGGAGGTGGATCCCACGACCTCTTGTATCAAGAATTTCTGCCACTTTTGCCTAATTTGCTGGAAGGACTCAACAGGCTGCAGTCGGGGCTACACAAGCAACACATGAAAGACCTGTTTGTGGAATTGTGTTTGACGGTGCCTGTTCGACTGAGTTCTCTTCTACCTTACCTGCCGATGCTGATGGATCCGTTGGTGTCTGCGCTAAATGGAAGCCAGACCCTCGTTAGTCAAGGACTGCGCACACTCGAGCTCTGCGTCGACAACCTACAGCCTGACTTCCTCTACGAGCACATCCAGCCGATTAGGGCAGACCTCATGCAGGCTCTCTGGCGCACCCTGCGTAATCCCAACGACCAGGTAGCCCAAGTTGCTTTTCGTGTCCTTGGCAAGTTTGGCGGTGGTAACCGGAAGATGATGGTCGAACCTCAGAAGATCGAATACAATGACCGAGAGACCAGCCCCCCGGAAATTGTCGTCCACTTTACTGTACCGTCCACACGGCAAGCTCCTGGAGTTGATTTCCCAATCGAAAAAGCTGTAGAAACGGCTGTGAATGTCCTCAAGACCAATAACTGCCCCACCGATGCCTTCTACCGCAAGCAGTGCTGGGAGCTTTTGTATTGCTACTTGGCAGCTGTGATCAAGCTCGATGACGATCAAGTAATTATGTACAAGTTTTTCTCACACTCAAGTTTCAAGGATGGCGCAGTCCAGCAGTCGCAATCGCCGATTTACCAGATTACGGAATCTACTGTGGCCCGAAACGTTCACCAAACAGCTTTAACAGGGCTCTTCTTCGCCGCGGTCAATGACAAGCTCAAGTCACAAGCCAGCCCCTTTCTCATTTTCATCGTGCGACACTACGTTATGATTGCCGTGGCACAACAGGCAGGAACATTTTGCGTGACAGCGGAAACAGAGACACTTTCACAGCGGCGAGAAACTCACGACCCCTTGGTACTGATCGATGCCATAGCCCTTGTCATGGCCCACGAAGATAAGGAGCTCTGCAAACCCGGCCATTTAGCATTGTATCTGCTTCTTACGACCGCCACGAATATCCTTGGAAGCAAAGAAAGGGCCTGTCAACTTACAATGATGGAGTACTTGGCTGAGAAAGTATGCGCTCTTTGTTACGACCGAGCTTGGTATGCGAAACTGGGTGGATGCATCGCCATCAAGTATTTGTTCGAACGAATGGCGCCCAAGTGGGTGCTCAGTCATCTGTTCATGTTCCTCAAAGCGCTCATGTTCGTGATGATGGACCTCACAGGCGAAGTATCCAACGGCGCCATTGATATGGCCAAGGCCAATCTCGAAAAGATGCTGAGAATATGCGTGGATCCATCGATTCAAGAAACCAACGATGTCGATTTGCTTGACACCAAGAAAAAAAATCTGTACGAGGTAACGCGTGAATTGGTGCGTCAAGTCACATCCCCTCATACGATCGTGCGTGAACAGTCAATGGCGTCACTCCGTTTGCTGGCGGAGACGCAAAATTTGAGTGTCACCGAGGTCATGGAGCCGCACAAAGATGTTCTTGCTGACATGATCCCACCCAAAAAACATCTTCTAAGGCACCAGCCAGCGAACGCGCAAATTGGTTTGATGGATGGAAACACGTTCTGCACAACCCTGAACCCTCGACTGTTTACCATCGACCTCAACATCGTGGAGCACAAGGTTTTTCTTCAGGAGTTGTTGACTCTCAGCGAATTGGAGGATATTAAGCTAACCAAATTGCCTTGCTACAAGTCCATCTCGAATTTCGTACCCCTCAAAACATCAGCCTATCGAGCCCTCGCAGCTTGCCACTACCTGGTCGCGCAGCGGGATAAAATCTTCTCCATTCTTTATCTAGGCCTGGAAAATCCGAACCCGGAACTGCAACAAGTCGCCTTTGAGTGTATGTGTGAATTCATCGCTGGTTTTCAAATCGACAGGGAACATGTGCACACAGTTATACGACCATTGCTCACTTCCCTGACTGATCATCGCAACCTAACCTTGAGCTTGACCAAACGTTTGTCCTATCTGACGCAACTTTTCCCAAGTAGCTTCCACGTTAATTTGTGTGAGCAAATACTACAGCATCTGAGGAAATTCTTTGAAAATCTCATACAGTCCCAGCAGAAAGGAGTCTCAAAGTCTGGCGAGACCGAACAAAAGATTGCTATCATCATTGAAATGTTCCACCAAATCCCTGCGGCCCATCACAAATTCATCGACCCTCTTTGTAGACTAATTCTACAAGCTGAAAAATCTTTACTCGTCGAAGCCTCAAGCCCGTTCCGTGCACCACTTGTCAAGTTTTTGCTGCGCTACCCCAACGATACGATCAACTTATTCCTCCATGAAAACAACATCAAAGACCAACAATGGAGCAGATACTTTGAGTATCTCATCAAGCACCCAGAAGGAAAAGTTTTTCGAGATGTCTTGCAGAATAACCCGACAAAACTCAGGACGATGCTAAAAGTCCACTCGCAGCTGAATTCCAATCTGACTCATGTCGAAAAGAGCGAGGTTCAGCACCAGGCAATAAGAATAACTGCGACACTCATCAAATTCGACGAAAAGTGGATGTCGACACAACCGCAACTGGCCGAAACATTACAGCAAATTTGGTGCAACGACGAATACCAAGAGCTTCACAAAAAAGTCGAGAGCGTCGACTTCACCCACTGGAAAGAGCCCAAACTCATCGTTAAAATACTTCTTCACTACTTCAAACACTATCCGAAAAACATTGAATTGTTGTTTCAACTCCTCCGAGCCACTTGCCACAGATTCATTCCAGATTTCCAGTTTCTGCGCGACTTTCTGGAAAATACGATCGCCCAGGAGTATGATATCGAGTGGAAAAGAGAAGCTTTTTTCAAGTTCGTCGAGTACTTCCCAACTAAGAACATGTCTCAAGAGCTCAAAGCCAAAGTTCTCCAGCTCATCGTCATTCCTTGCTTCACCGTGAGCTTCGAAAGAGGCGAAGGAACAAAACTTGTCGGCGGCGCGCCTGATCCACATCAAGAAAATCCGGAAAATGTAGTTTCTGTGTTTATCAGCAAAATCATCGATCCCGACAATCCATTCGGATCCGACGATTGCGTCAGAATCGCACTGCTGCAATTCTCTTGCCTTCTCGTGGAGCAAGCCTCGCAGCATATTCACGATGTCACGAACAAGAGGCAGGGTAACAAATTGCGCCGTTTGATGACATTTGCTTGGCCTTGTTTGTTGGGGAAGAACTGCGTAGATCCAGCGACGCGTTACCATGGCCACCTTCTTCTCAGCCACATCATTGCCAAGTTCGCGATTCACAAAAGAATAGTTCTGCAAGTATTTCACAGTTTGCTCAAAGCTCATGCTCAAGAGGCTAGAACAGTCGTACGTCAAGCACTGGAAATACTCACGCCAGCAATGCCAGTGAGAATGGAGGATGGCAATACCATGCTGACGCACTGGACCAAAAAGATCATCGTCGAGGAAGGCCATTCGATGCAGCAGCTCTTCCACATTTTGCAGTTAATAGTGAGGCACTACAAAGTTTATTACCCGATACGGCACCATCTTGTGCAGCACATCGTCAATTCAATCCAAAGATTAGGCTTCAGCCCTTCAGCTTCGCTGGATCATCGACGTTTGGCTGTCGAGTTGGCCGAAGTCATTATAAAGTGGGAACTGCACAGGATTAAGGATGAAGTAGAGAGTGTGGAACCAGAAACAGTTGGATCGACTGCTGGAGGATCAATGAAGCGACCATTTCCACTTGGTGCTGATGATCTTTTGAGCGCTAAACGACAGATGATTACCCAGGGTACGTTCGGGGGCACGGCGATGTCTTCGACGCCGATTGTACCTAAGATTGAGCCCGGTGCAAACAAGCCTATCGAGAGAGCGCACGCTGACGTCATCCTAAACTTCTTGTTGCGCTTGGCGTGCCAAGTGAACGACGCAAACCCAATGCTGAGCAACCAGGGAGAGCAACTTTCACGGCGCTGCGTTAATCTGCTCAAGACATCTTTGAAACCCGACGTGTGGCCTCATTCCGGTGATCTGAAGCTCGCTTGGCTTGACAAACTTTTTGCCAGCATCGACAGTCAGCAGCCCAATTACGGAAATATTTGCACGGCCTTGGAACTCTTGACTTTCCTTCTTGGCATCATGAAAAAGGAGCAAGTTCTTGCAAGCTTCAAACCATTGCAACGTGGACTGGCCACTTGTCTCACCAACACCAACACAAAAGTCATTCGTCTGCTCAACTCGCTGCTTTGCCGCTTGATGACCATGTTCCCCACGGAACCATTTTCATCCGCAGTCGGCTCCAAGTACGAGGAGCTGGACACCCTGTATACTGCGGCAGGAAAATTCGTGGCCGAAGGCTTAGTCGCGTATGAGAAAAATCCTCAAGCAACGGTCAGCTCACTCTTTGGCACCCTGATGGTCTTGAAAGCCATGTGCTCTAGCAACACGAGCTATATCGATCGCCTCATGACGCCTTTCTTACGAGTTCTTCAAAGGATCACCAAAGAACATCTTCACACATCGCAGACCGAGGCTAATCAAGTCAGCAGTGAGCTGCTCATCACGAGTTTGGAACTCGTGAAAAATCGTACAGCCGTCATGGGCGAATTGCGTAAGTCTTTCATAGGCTCAATCCTCGTCGGCCTCATCGAAAAGAGCCAAGATGTGAAGATCTTGAAAGCAATCACAAAAATGGTGGAGGAGTGGATAAAAGACAAAACCCTTGTCGCAATGAATCAAGGCCCAACCGAGCGAGAAAAATCGATTCTTTTGTCTAGAATGATGCAGTGTTACGAGAAGCGCTTCCCTGACGACCAAGAACTTAACGGTCAATTCCTTGAACTCGTAAATTTCGTGTATCGGGACGAGTCGTTGAAAACATCGGAGCTCATGTACAAATTGGAAGCCGCCTTTCTCAGTGGCTTGCGCTGCGTGCAACCACAAATACGAGCCAAGTTTTTCCAAGTATTTGACAGCTCCATGCCAAAGCTGCTACAGGATCGACTAATGTACATAATATGTACTCAGAACTGGGATGCTATGGGCCCGCATTACTGGATCAAACAGTGTATAGAGCTGTTGATCGCTTCAGCCAATGGCTCGAACCCCATAAGAATCTCAAACCAAGACATTCTTCTGCCCAGCGTTGCATCTTTAATTCACAGCACCCCATCTGATGAAAACGATGCAAGGCGGATGAATTTTTCACTCTATTCAGTGGTAAAAGAAGAGCCAATGGAGATCGAGCCAGAAGAAGACATTAAGAACAGCAGTATACTTGGGCTTGACTTGGCGAAAATCGACGTGACCAATGGCGTAGACGAGACAACAATAGGAATGTCGCACAATAATATCTCCTTGCGCCAGTTGATCAAACAACAGGCCAAATTCCTCAGTGACTTGAAGGGCGTCAAGACGGAGCAGCTACTAACGGCAACTTGCCAACTCTGCCACATGGACACGAATCTGGCCGAACGCGTCTGGCTGGACCTTTTTCCCCGGCTGTGGGCCATCCTCGACGAGCACCAGCAAAGCTCCCTTACTCGTGAGATGGTGTCCTTCATTGGCAGTGGCATTCACCTTATACAAAGAGACTGTCACCCGAGCGCTATCGAGACCATAGTCGAAGGTCTTGCTCACTGCAATCCTCCGGTACCTATGCTACCAGTCTTCATGAAATACATTGCAAAATCTCACAATATTTGGCACAGGATGATCCTTGGCTTGGAGCAAATGGCTTTTGACGGTGGAAATGGCGTCAGCGGCCAAGCTAAAGTGCAGCGTGAATCAGACTGCTACGAATTTGAGCCAGAAAACGGTCCACACGTCGAGGTCCTGGACTCGCTCTCCGACGTATACTCCCTACTTTGCGAGGAAGACATGTGGTCAGGGCTCTGGCAGAAGCATGCTCACTACAAAGAGACACTACAGGCAACGGCCCTCGAGCAACAAGGCTTCTTCGAGCAAGCTCAAATAGCGTATGACATTGCTATGAACAAATTCAAACAGGACTGTGCGTCAGGACCGGCGCCTTACAAGATCCAACGCGAGGTTCTTCTGTGGGAAGAACACTGGATACGCTGTGCGAAGGAGCTCAACCAGTGGAACATCTTGCTGGAATACGGAAGCAATGCACATGAGCGGGATCCCTATTTGATCCTCGAGAGCTCGTGGCGCACGCCCAACTGGGAAAACATGAAGGAAGCCCTCGTCCAAGTCGAGCAAAGCTGCCCAATGGAAATGGCATGGAAGGTGAACCTCTACCGTGGCTACCTGACGATATGCCACAATGATGGGCAGGAACAGCACTTAAGTAACATTGAGCGCTACGTCGAGGCTGCTTCTACCTACTGCATGCGCGAATGGCGTCGACTGCCCCGCATCGTCAGTCACATCCATTTGCCGCTTCTTCAGGCAGCCCAGCAGATAATGGAACTCCAGGAGGCTATACAGATTCACCAAGGTCTCATACACGGTCGAAGCTCCGCGGTGCATGACATGAAAGCCATCGTCAAAACATGGAGGAATCGACTTCCCGTTATTTCGGATGACCTCAGCCACTGGTCAAGCATCTTCACCTGGCGCCAGCATCACTACCAATTCATATCCAGTCATTACGAACGCTCCGCTGCTAACCAGCCAGCCGGCCAAGACCAACACCCGAACCAGGGCAATCTTGGAGTCCACGCTTCCGCCCAAGCCATCATCCACTTCGGCAAGATAGCAAGGAAACAAAACCTCTGTGGCGTCTGCCTCGACTCGCTCTCCAGGATTTATTCGATTCCAAGTGTTCCCATCGGCGACTGCTTCCAGAAAATCCGACAGCAGGTCAAGTGCTACGTCCAGATGGCAGCGGTCTCGGGGAAAAACGAGCTCCAGGATGCCCTTGACGTCATGGAGTCCACCAATATCAAGTACTTCCTCAAGGAAATGACAGCTGAGTTTTTCGCACTCAAGGGAATGCTGCTGTCCCAGGTCGGTCGTTCGGAGGATGCCAACAAGTCCTTTTCGTCGTCGGTGCAATTGAACGACAACCTCGTCAAAGCCTGGGCTCTTTGGGGAGATTATCTCGAGAACTTGTTCATTCGGGACCAAGTCCCGAGGCAAATCGCCATTGGGGTCTCGGCAATCACTTGCTTCCTCCACGCTTGCAGGCACCAAAACGAGTCCAAGTCGAGGAAATATCTGGCCAAGGTCCTGTGGCTTTTGACTTACGACGACGACAAGCTCTCTTTGATGGAAGCCTTTGAAAAGTACTGGGTTGGCGTTCCTCCCGTCCATTGGGTTCCTTGGATACCGCAACTGCTCATGTGCTTGGTGCACTATGATGGCAGTGTCATCCTCAACCTCTTGATCCAAGTCGGCAGGATGTTCCCCCAAGCGGTTTACTTCTCCATCAGGACCCTATATTTGACCTTGAAAATTGAACAGAGAGAGAGGTACAAGAGCGCCCATGACAGCGCCGAAGCTCGTAACGTTTCCAACGTGCAACAGCAAAATGCTCCTGAAAGCGCTGCACCCATCAGGGCGACCGCTCCGATGTGGCGCTGTTCCAAGATCATGCACATGCAGAGAGACATTCATCCGACGATTCTTTCCAGTCTAGAAGGCATCGTCGATCAGGTAAAGGTAACAAGTTTGTTATTGTATACGAAATTTAATTTCCTTTATTCGAACATTGGAAATATTTGACCTTGAAGTATAAGGACTCTCCTAAAATAAAGTCATCACGTCAGAATTTCAGACTTTGCAAACAGTGCCTGTTGACTTCCATAAGAGCCCATGTAACCAAAGATTTGTCGGTCTATCTCTTTTCCCTGTAGAGGGAGAAGCATAGGTTTTCACGTGGAAACTATGGGCCTTCATGGCTAACCCGTGAAAGTTCACAGTCGCTGTTTACAAAATAGGAGCAAATCATTTGGTTAAGTTCTCTGAATAAAGCTTAGTGTACCTATCGTTTATAAATTGTTTCAACCATTTCATTTAAGCTACTGCTGCGTTTAGTGATTTCATAATATTACAGATGGTTTGGTTCCGAGAATCGTGTTACGAAGAAGTTCTCAGGCAACTAAAACAATGCTTGGGTAAATGTTACGCCATCGCCTTCGAAAATCGAGAGGCTGTGAGTGAAGCAACTATAACTCCCCATACCCTGAACTTTGTGAAGAAAATCGTGTCAACTTTTGGAACTGGAATAGGTAAAAACATATATAATGCATAATATTTATACCGTCAATACTATTTATTTCAAAGAGCTTAGTTTAACCTTCGTGCTGACCTTGTAACTTTAGAATTTTTTCCAGAAAATATTTCATCTTCACAAAGTGTCAACTCCTCGTTTGGTTCCGCGGCATCCGAATCATTGGCTCGAAGAGCCCAAGCCACAGTTCAGGATCCTGTTTTCCAAAAAATGAAAGTGCAATTTACCAGCGACTTCGACTTTTCTGTACCAGGAGCACGGTTATTGCACAACCTGATAAACAAATTGAAAAAATGGATCAAAATTCTGGAAGCGAAAACCAAGCAATTGCCAAAGTACGGTTTCAATGTGATTTCAAAAAATTGAATAGTGCTAATAATTCATAATAATTTAAAATATTAATCGTTGTTTTCTTTTTTCAGGTCTTTCTTGATTGAGGAGAAATGTCGTTATTTGAGCAACTTCAGTCTGAAAAATGCGGACGTAGAACTTCCTGGGGAATTCTTGGTGCTGAAGGTAAGTGGTTGTTAAACATTCATTGATTATTTCTGAGTATAATAAATAGATATAAATTAGTTATAAAATATGACATAAGCTAAATTTTTGGCAAGTATTAGCCAAATCGTGTCAGTCGATCCTCCTCCCCTCCCATCCTTCCTCCTCCGCTACTTCCCCCTCCTCTCCCTCCTTCCCTTCACATCCATCTGTTTCCCTCCACTCTCCTTTTCGTACCCCCTTTTTCTTCTCCCCTCCCCTTCCCCGAGGCTACCACTTGCCGGAGGAAAGGTTTCCATGGCAAACTGGATGGATCGTAGAGGGGAGGGGAAAGAAGGGGAAGGATGGCAGAGAGAAAGAAGGGAAGAGGGAAGGAGAAGGATAGAAAATGAGGGGAGGGAGTAGAATTTAAATACACAGCGGGAGCAGCATTATAAACGGCGGGGGCGGCAATAGCAACGGTTGCTATGGCAAGTGGCAGGCTCGGGGAAGGGGAGGGCAGAAGAAAAAGGGGGATGAGAGAAGGAGAGTGGAGGGAAGAAGATGGATGTGAAGGGCAGGAGGGAGAGGAGAAAGGGAGGGATAAGAGGGGAAGAAGGAGGAGAGGATGATCGACTGACACGGTGGCGGGGGCAGCGGGGGTCAAGTTATTCGAGTTCACTTAATTTCATTCGAGTTCATTTGAGTTGATTCGAGTTGACTGACACGGCGGCGGGGGCAGCGGGGGTGTCAAGTTTTTTTAATAATATAGAGAGTTAAGGAAGCATCGGAAATATTAAAAAATAATGGAAAATTTTCCAGCACTCGCATTACTTCGTGAGGATCGCGAGATTCATGCCAAGGGCGGAAGTCGTCCAGCGTCACAACACAGCGGCTCGTCGTTTACGAATTCGTGGTCACAACGGACGTTTGTACCCGTACCTTGTGCTGAACGACGCCGGACTGGGCGACGCCAGGCGAGAAGAGCGAGTTCTGCAACTCTTGAGAATGCTCAATCATTACTTGGGCAAAAAAAAAGAGACGTCGCGGAGATTTTTGCATTACACCGTTCCTCGGGTCGTGGCGGTGTCGCCACAGATGCGACTGGTGGAGGACAACCCGTCGTCTGTGTCGTTGCTGGATATCTACAAGGGGGGCTGCGCCAAATTGGGGCTCGAGCACGACGCCCCGATCGCCAAGTATTACGAAAGACTCGCGGCGGTACAAGCGAGGGGTTCTCCAGCGAGTCACCAAGTCCTCAGGGACATTTTGAAAGAGGTTCAAACGAACATGGTACCGAAGACGTTACTCCGTGACTGGGCGATCAAGACATTCCCTAGCGCTACGGATTACTGGTCATTCCGCAAAATGGTGAGTATTTTGACATGTACTAGATTATTCTTGCGTTTTTCTTTTTTTTTTTTGCCATTTCTCTCTGACATTCAAACCATGATGAACATATTTGAAATTCCCGCACTTTTATGTGATGCGCGCGCATTTTATCTCTATATAACAGCCAACTTCAGGTGGTGATGAAGATTTTTAGAAAGGATTTAAAGTATTATATTTTTTTTTGTTAATAATTACAGTAATAATGGATTTCTGGAATTAAATTTGGTTGGTATTGATTTTTTGTAGATAGGTATTTTTGGGTAGTTTAGTACCTTGAGAGCCAACATGGGATGCTTCAATTATTATCATGCATTATTTAAATATCCGAAAAATTGGGGTCTAAATTTTGCATTTCGCCAGTTCTAAAGGCTATTTTTCCAGTTCAAAATTTTTTACAATACCAAACTTGAATTTCCCAATACCCAATAATGTCAAAAATGTACTGCTCAATGAAAGAAATTTATATAAGTGAACGGTTTTATTTAATTATGACGTAACTGTCATTTAGTGTATTTATTGAGATTCATATATTGTGACTTGATGTTTTCAGTACTGAAACATATCAATTTTGATTCAAATTTGGAGACAAAAGCACAAAATTTAACACTTCATATAAATAAACAACTTAATCATTGTCAAATTCTATATTTAGATTTGTTGTTATGAAAAGAGTGAATATTGTGTTCAAAAATATGTTTTCTATAAAATGCACGTTTTTTTTCATATTTAAAAAAAATTTTGAATATTTGAAAAGCATTCATAAATCAAAAGATTCTTAATGAGCTGGACAAATTTTTATCAAATTTATGAAAATGACAACACATTGGAAGTGTAAAAAAATGTAAATAATTCTTTAAAAAATCGAAATTTTCGTAAAATTCCGGAAACTGTTTATTATTTTATGAATTGTATTCATTATTATATTTCTACAAAATATGCATAGTAGTATTTTTTATATTTATAATGAAAATTTGAAATACTAAAATAATATTTAAAAATTACAAGAAATCTTTATAAGTAATACAAAGTTCTATGAAATTTTGAAAGTTCAGAGTAGCTGGTTTGGCAATCAAAATTTTGAAAATATCGAAAAAATACAACATTGAAAATTAAAAAAACCGTCAATTATTATAAAAAAATCAAATTTTTTGTAGAATATCAGAAAATGTTCACTATTTTTGAAAATTGTGTTCACCATTATACTTCTCCAAAATATGCATACAAATATTTTTTACTAAATTTTTGTATGAAAATTTACTATACTTGAAAAGTATTGTAAAATTGACAAAAATCTTGATAAGTTAGACAAATTTTCATGAATTTCCAAAAAATTTTAAATAGTCTTGCATTACCTTTCAATTTTCGAAAATTTCTTCAAAATCAGAAAACATTCAAAACTTAAAGATTGCTTCTTATTTCGAATTTGAGAAATGAGTAGAAATTCAGAAAATGGTATTTATTTTTTACATACATTGTGTTCATTATCATATTTATTATTTCTTCAAAATATGCATAATGATATTTTTTTAAATTGTCTAAGGAAAATACAAAAAAACTCGAAAAAATCTCAAGAAATCTTCATGAGTTGGACAAATTTTTAGAAAATTTCCAAAGTTTTTGATAGTTGTTATAATATTGAGAATCATTAATATTTCGAAGAATCAAAACACGTTAGGTATACTATCTAATTGTCAATATTTTTAGAAAAATCAAAAGTTTTGTAGAATATCAGAATATGTGCATTAATTTTGTAAATTGTGTTGACCATAATTCTTCGAAATATGAATAATAATACCTTAATTTTGATTTTCAATGAAAATTTTGAATACTTGAAAAGTATTTGGAAATTAAGTAAAATTTTGCATGTGTTGGATACATTTTCACAAATTCTGAAAAATGTAATACTCTGTTATGTTTAAAAGTTTGTGAATTTATTGAAATCAGAAAAAAGTTAATTAATTTACAATCATACTGCTTATGTATGTATTCACACTTTTCTTTATATTTTTTATATAAATAAGGTTCTTTTTATTGATGATAGTTTACTTTGTTAATTACAAATCCTTATAAGGAATTGAAGTTTATTAGGTCCAGAATTACCAAGCATGTAAATTAAAGTATGTAATTATCTGTTATATTCTTAGATACTATTTGGTTGTAAAAATAGTGGAATGATTGCAACTCCAAGTGATTATGTTCGATATTTAAATTATGGCTCGTCTCTTGAATTTTCCTTCGAATATTGTAGGATTTCTCCCAATGCATTATTTTTGTCAAAAATGAAAGAATTTTTTCACCATAAAGATTATAATTAAATAATTTTAGTTTTGTAGAAAAGAATGTCTAAGTCCTAATTAAAATATTCGAAGAAAGTGAGCTTAAAATCTTGTGACCTGCAAGAAGTTTGAAAAATTTGATGATCTGCAAAAACTTGAAAATATTTTTCATAGCTTGTGTGTTTATAACCTATTATTTCAATAGTCTATGAATAATCACTTTCTTTTTAGTTTACTCTGCAATTGTCACTGACATGTTTTGCGGAGTACGTTCTTCACTTGACGAGACTGAATCCTGACATGATGTATGTACAACAAGATTCCGGATTAATCAACGTTGCTTACTTCAAGTTTGACATAGATGACGCATCTGGAGATTTGGATGCCAGCCGAGCAGTTCCATTCAGGCTGACTCCAAATATTTTGGAGTTTTTGAATCCCATAGGTAAATTTACTTTTACTTTATAATTTTTCAGAATGTAGTATTATCATCAGTTTATAACCTTGAGAGTACTACTTTTTTCGTTATAAATATTATGGTGAGATATATGAAGTTTCATTCCACAGTAGGTCATTAGAAGTTTTACATAGGGTCTACAAAATTTTACCTTATTGTCGACCAAAAGAACTACCTTTTTCGCCATAGTTTTAGTGTAAAGTGAAACTTCTAATGGACCACTGTAAAGTGCAACTTCTTATGTCTCACCATAAATAACCAGACTGACACAGTGACGTTTGCGGCGATCAATTTTTTTTTATTATTAAGAGAGTATATAATAAAAAATTCCTTTCTTAAAATCACGGTTGAAATTTATAGGAGTTTCCGGGCCCCTGACGGCAAGTGCGATTGCAACGGCGCGTTGCTTTGTTCAGCCTTCCTTTAAAGTCAATTGCATTTTGCGGGCCATCCTTCGGGACGAAGTCATGGCGTATCATGTCAAAAAACAACAGGACAACGCAGCAGATGGTTCGAAGGAAACCCCACCGGAAATGAAAGGCGAATGGCTAATCACGATGGTGACCAGAGGCGTGAATGTCATCGTCGGAAGGATGAATTCTCTGGCCACCTTCGACGGTGCCGACAGCAAAGTCAGCACGTTAATCGCAGCAGCCAACAATCCTGACAATCTTTGCAGAATGGACCCATCCTGGCATCCTTGGTTGTAAATCATGGAAAAAAGGACAACAATCATAAAACTATAAGTCTGCTGTAAATAAAGACCAGGTACATTTTCTTCGATATTTAATGTAGTACCTTGAGTGATATGTTCCTTTTAGAAATGGAAATTGTAAAATGGACAGATAGTACCTTACTGCCTTTTAGACTTACGACATTGCATCTTTGCAAATGCACCAAGCGAGTAGTTCCTGTCATTTCGTATCATCAAATTTTTCATGCCGACATCCTGAATTATTTCATTCTTTAATGGAAAAAAGTTTTTCCTATTGTTCCTTTATTTTGTGCATGTTTAACAACCACTGGATGCGAGTTAGCGGCGATTTTTTGTTTATGGAACGTGTACATATCTATATAATTATGATTGTAAAAAATATGAATATCTACGATTTATAAGTGACAGAAGTTGGAATTGATGCATAATAAAATAAAATCTTTACAAATGAAAATTGGAACTTCGTTTTTATTTCGTTTATATTTAGAAGGTAGGATCATGAATTGATATAAATCATTTCCTCGAATGATTGCTGCCCGTTGTTCCGAAAGTGCGACTTCCGGAAAAATGAAAAATATTTATTATCCAACAATTGGAAGCATGTGATCGCAAATATTGTAACTCTAGTTATCCATTCTTTTTGTCTTGTATGAATTATAGTCCTTCGGAAAAAATGACTTTCAACACTTAATATTCCATACTTATTTTATTGTTTCATAAAAACTACACAAACAGAGTATCTCCATTTGTGTAATGAACATTTTATTTAAAACTAACTTTTTTACAATGACAGATACAATTAACAAGGTAAAACTTAAGAGGCTATTGTACTTAATGATTATATTTCCTATGATTTATGCTGTATCATTCAATCAACATCAACTTGTGCGCAGTACAGAAACATGGATGAATTATACAAGTACAACATGCTACACATATTTTCTCACGAACAAGCATCTCAATTTTGATATTAAGAAAACGTATCAAGTACTGTGACTTATGAGTATTTCACAGTGTGGTATGAGGTAGTCTAAAATTGTACTGGAGGACAAGAAGTTATTGATTGTAACGTCGAATCATGCCTCGGAATGTTGCGGAATCGAGATAGCATCGAGTGACAACGGTGGCTTTGGCTCATTCTTCTGAATAGTAGTAGTCGTTGGAGTCGATGGATTAGTTTTCTGCACTTTGGCACGAGGATTATGCTGCGGTTGTGGTTGACGTTTGTTCGGGTGGGGAAATGCAGAATAGACGTGAAGTCTGAAGAAGTGACTCATCTCCTTGAAGCATCCACTGGCAGAACTTATGTCTGTCATGATCAAACTGACTTTGCCTGGTTTAATGCCATTGTCGATTTTGCTCTTCTCGATGACACAGATGAAATCAAGGGTATTGGTTTTCTCATCGCAGTTTTTGGAGGGTTGTACCCTATGGATCTCTCTGAGAACAGCTTCCGAAATGGCAGCTTCTCTTTCCATGTGATCTGTGCATTGGACACCGGCTTCTTTCCCGATTTTTCGCTGACGCCACATGGTGTAACGGCTCTGGCAGTGCCATGTCACTTTCCCTTCGTCGTTCGAGTGAACGTCGGAATTGACTTCGACCTTGATTTGCTTCAATGCCGAGTCGTCCATATTTTGTATTTCCACTTTTAAAATTCGTTCTAAAATTTGCCTCACCAAAGTACTTATTTTTCGGAAGGCTTCTTCGTTTTCTTTTTCTTTGTTTCCTTCAGTTTCTGGTTCTTTGTCTTTATTGTCTTCCTTTTTTTTGTCGTTCTCTTCTTCTTCCTGTGCAACTTTTTTATCGTTTTCAGCACTTTGCTGTCCAGGAGGCAAGAACATTTTGAATTCTAGCTTTCTCTTCTTGAGATTTGTTGAAGTGTAGCTCAACAGTTCTGGAAGAAAGTTTTTGGAAGCTCCTCCATCATCGGTCATGTTGCTTCTGCATATTTTGGCCATCACTAAGCACAGACGCTGAAACTCGGTAGCAATTTGATAACTCACGCAGGATGTTATGTTGTGGGTCAGTTCGATTGGATCTTGCACGCACATGCTCTTGGTTTTTTCTTTCTTTTTTTCTTCTCCATTTTGTTTTTTTGCTTGTTTTTCCGTCGCTTCGTTTGTGTTCTCGCTGGGCCTGCAATGTGAAAATAAATGTTTTGATAGTCATAAGAGAAAACGATTTCACAAACTTGAAATCTTTTGAATCAAACAAAATGCCTACTTTTTCGGACTGTCCCCTGCTCCCACTGATGTTTTGAAGTAAGAAAACTCTGTCTTGGGATAGGTCTTTCCATCGAGAGGGCATATCACGTTTTTATTAAAATTGAATTTCGCATAATACTTGAAGAAGCCATGAAGAATTTCCGGGACAGAATTTCCACTGCTGTTGTTATTGTTACTGCTGCCAACATCAGTAGAACAGGAGCCACCTTGGTAGAAACAATTCTTAACTACTTGAGATCTCCAAGAATCCAAGTTGAAAAAGGGATCGCCTGCCGCGGCCCTGTTCTTAATGTCTTCGATGAAGGGAATCAAACTGGGCGAGTTGAACTGCTGAAGATAAAAAATGAAAAGCATGACCAACGAATAATTGGAGATGCGGCCAGATTGAGTGAGTTGCATTCCTTTCGCCCAATATTTCAGAATCATCATGCTAGGCTTGAACAAAGGATCCAGCCTCAAATATTCTCTGATAATTGCGCTGTTGTACAAGCCCAATTTGTGCTTAAACGATAGATCGCATGATATGTTTTTAGGCTTGTAGTTGAACTTTATAATAGGAGTCTTTGCTCGTGGAATCGGCACTATATTATTGAAAATTTGCCTGTTTTTGAACATGGTGCTTTTTACTAAATTGAAGATTTTTCTTCTCTGTTTTTCCTGGTTCGCTTCGTCTTCATCTAAAATCATTCCTAAGGGAGAAAAAGACCAAATAAAGACCCGAAATCACAATCATGTTAATATTTTTGGTGTAAATTCAGTTACCAGTGTCAAGGTAAATGTCGAGGTCACTGTTTTTAAAACAAAGTCCATTGACTGTGGAGCCAAAATTAAACGTTTTCCATTTTGGGAAATTCAATCCGAAAATATTGTCTAAAGCCGTGCATATGGGTTCGTAATCGTTTTTAATTTGATGCTCTGTCGGTTGAATTTTCTCTAACAAACAAGCCAACTGCTCTTCAAAGGTGAGTTTTCTTTCAACATCTTCTTTTATATTTTTGTAACTCAAGGCATCTGCAACATTTTCGCTGTCCTCTTTGTTTTCTGCGGTTTTATTTTTATTGTCAGATGGTGGTGTTGTATCTATAATAATGGATAATTGTATTATGTTATGAGCATTTGTATACAGTATTGCATTATGACGAGGGTGTAGGCAAAAGAGGATTTTGGGAGTTTGAACTTTTACTAAAATTGGGGTAAAATTGATTGTTATTTCGTGTTCAAATAAAAATGGTAACAATAAATAATAAAATGAAGTGAAAATCATCAAAAATGTACTTATTGAATTCCAGAAGACAAATGATTTCATGTAAGTTCTCAAAATTAAACAAAATTTAGAATTCTTCCTTTCACTGAATCAAAAATAGCGATAACCCTGGCTTCAGTGAACAATGAAGAAAAATTGCCCATTATATTACAGCATTACATGATATACATGAAAAATATGCACTCTAGACCTAAAAGTTGGGTAACTTTAAAATCTCGAATTTAGAAATTCAATCGTTTGTCCTGTTGGAAAATTTTACACTAAAAAACTTATGCCACCGATGCAATTAGTTAACCATTTTTAAATCTAACTAATAGGTGTTTCGGTTAATAATGTCGATTTTTTCTGGCACATTAAAACATTTATTTTCATATCAAAATTAAATAACTTAGTAATCAAAGTATTGTCCATCGTTAGATATGACCTTTTCCCATCTTTCTGTCAAAGAATGGATTTCGTGTCAAAAGAACTGTTCGTTTTTTGAGGCCAACCATTCATCAAGCCAAATTTTCACTTCTCCGTAAGAATGAAATTTTCATTCTGAAAGCCCGTGCTGCATTGATCAGAATAAGTGGTAGTCCGAAGGGGCCAAGTCCGGTGAATATGGCGAGTGGGGTAGGGCGTCCGATTTAATGTTTTCCAGGTAGTTTTTAACACATTTCGCAACATGAGGCCAAGCATTGTCATGTTGAAAAATGACTTTATCGTGTCTTTGGGCATATTCTGGTCGTTTTTCCTTCAATGTTTGGTTCAATTTTATTAATTGTTTTCGGTATCTTTCGCCAGTAATCGTTTCACCAGGTTTCAACAGTTCATAATACACAGCTCCCCTACTATCCCACCAAACACACAGCAAAGCCTTCTTTCCATGTATGTTGCGTACTGGTTGGGATGTTGAAGGTTGACCTGGGTCTGTCCATGATTTTCTGCGCTTTGGGTTTTCAAAATAAATCCACTTTTCATCACCTGTCACAACTCGATGCAAAAAATCTTTCCTTTTTTGTCTAGAAAGCAAAATTTCACAAGTGGTTTTTCGCCTTTCAATTTC
This sequence comes from Platygaster robiniae, assembly GCA_028476575.1. Taxonomy (NCBI): domain Eukaryota; kingdom Metazoa; phylum Arthropoda; class Insecta; order Hymenoptera; family Platygastridae; genus Platygaster; species Platygaster robiniae. Next base: position 23,727,319 of record CM052023.1, read on the forward strand.
TCTTTCCTTTAATTCATATGAAACCCATGTTCCTTCCTTCTAGATCTTTCCCAATGCGTATAGACGTTCAGAAATAGTCGATTTGGCAACATTCAATGCTTCCGCTAATTGTTTTAAAGTTTGAGTTGAGTCTTCATCCAATAATGCTAGCAAATCTGAATCTTCGAATTTTTTAGGTTGACCAGAGCGCTCTTTGTCTTTTATATCAAAATCACCACTTTTAAGGCGTTGAAACCATCGTTCACAAGTTTTTTGGGTTAGGGCATGTTCGCCAAAAGCTTTAACTTACAATCGATAACTTTCAGCAGCCGTTTTTTTAAATGGAAGAAGGTTATTAAACTTACCCGCAAAACGTCTTTTCCTGGTACGAAATTTCAAACATACTAGCTTTAAATGGCATATGTTCACACTCAAAAACACTACAAATGTCACTAGTCTATGGCACAAAATGAATGAATAACGCCATCTCTTAGCATAATCGACATTATTAACCGAAACACCTATTAGATTTCTGTATTGAAAACCAAATGTATTTGTGAGGTAGGTTTTTTTTTCTCCTTATATTTCCAATAAGACAAACCTAACTAGAAGACTGAACTTGAAGAACTATAATTTCCTCACTTGGTTTTCCAATTAAGAAAACAAATTGGAAATTTTCAGTAGGGAAATATATTCTTACGAAAATTCCCTCTTGGAAATTGTTTTGTCTACACCCTTGCAGAACAGCAATGACAATAATCATCATACTTGGATATTCTATCACTCTTGGTAGTATTTGCAGAGTAACTCCACCAAAATTAATATGCTGGTGAAGCAAAAAACCGGCGGTATCCCTGAAAGCACAATTATTTTCTCCAGTTAAAAATAGCCTATTTATTTGACAGTCACACTTTTGAATTCAATGTCAAACTTTTTCAACTAACTGATTCATGAATTCAATGATGACATAATTCTGCCGAACTTCACAATGCGATATTGGCCCAAAACGGCTGAAGAAAGGAACTAATTCCCTGATATGTCTCAATTGAGGTGGGATGCGAATGAAAATGGATCTTGCAATGAGAGCTTTTCGTCTTTCCTCTCTCGTGGCATTCAATGAATGTTTCTTTCCGAGAAAATGCTGGTTCATTTGGTGCTTGTCCATAAAGTTGCAATTACAAACCTCGCACCGTCCAGCCATGTTTTCAAGTAGCTTTTTGTCCAGCTAGTGCAACAGTGATGAAAATCAGTTAAAAATCTCTGAAGTATTACATATTATTAAAATTATACGATGCAAAGAGAAAATTAGAGTTCTTTTCGGTAAAAATAAACGAAGTTTGTTACTTGGAATTTTTTTTTAATTAACTATGAATAACTGAAAATTATTAGACAAACATGTAATCATTTTAAAATAAATTTGAAAATAAACATTCATTTATTTACATATTTGATAATTTAATAAAATTCTTAGAAATAATTAAATTGATAAGTAGTAAATATCAATCGAATTTTCAATCATTAACCTAAACTCAACTAAATTTATTTTGATAAATGTGTAATTTAATATTTTTATTATTAAATAAAGAAACTACTTGAATAATTGAATGCTAATTATCAAAGATTGAGAATAAAATTGTTTTCAATGACTGATATTGTTTTGTCTGGAATTGATAATACAAAAGTTCGTAGAGATAAAATGCATATCTTTATCACTACATAATCAACTGATATTTAACAAAGAAAGAGAAGGAAAATAATTTCTGACTGACAAAAAAGGATTCATTTAAGATTCCCAACTGGATTTCCATTTTTTAAATTCAAACTTATTGACATAATGTAAGTTATAATGATATATATAATAATATAAAAGTTTTAACAACATAATAGTTATAAATTAGCAATGTATTGAAAAGAAATTTTTATTTTTTTGTCGAACATTAATTATTATTAATACATATACAGTAATGTTGTAGATTTTCGATTAAGAGCACAATAGATGGTAAAAAAAAACTAGTAATAAAAAGAATATCCATATAAATAAATTAAATAAATAGAAATAAACAATAATGCACATTAAATAAAAATATAAATGAATGGATATTATAAATTATATAAATAAGTATGATGGTACAAAAAAAATTCTGGTTTTGTTATGAAGAAACTCACATTTTTGCAATTCATTTTTATAAATTATTCGAATCAATTTTCAAAGATCATAGAAATATGTATAATATATTGTATTGTATTAGATTTTTATCTCAATGTTTACCCATGCCTTGTAGCCCTCTTTTTCCCATTTACATAAAATTACATTTTGTCTTTATTTGGGTCTCTAATTTTTTGTGAGTGCATAAGATATTTTCAAAATCTGTCCAACATATTAAATTTTATGCAATTGTTGCAGTTAACTGTAAAAAAACTTCGAAACCGTTCACTAATATTTCATGGGTTAGCCGTCATGAAAAAATTGACTTTTATGCGAATTTTTGGTATTTTTCAAAAAAATTGATGTTTTTCAATAACTTTCGACTGATCTCCATTTGCAGTAAGATTTATCTCGACTGCGAATTAGTTGATAAATGAAAGTATTAGTAGAGTGAAATTTACAAATTCACAATTGTGACTACTGTTCATGGAAAAAATAAATAAAAGAAAATACTCAATCATTCCAAAATAATAACATATTGTATGAATAAACAAATATATTGACTGAGTGGTACATCATTCTATGTCAAAATAACATATTCATTTAAATGATACGAAAGAAAAATAGAAAAAATTGTAATATATTAGTCTCATATTGTTTATTGTTTTTGTTATTGCTGTTGTTTCAATTTCATCACAATTCAACAGTAAATCAACATTCTTATTTACTTTGACAATGAATTTAGATCTTTAGGTGTCAATTTTCAAGAAGAAAAAAGAAATTCTCGCAAATTACTGTGAATTATTCAATATAAATGAATTTTTTGTCTGAAGAGGCTATAATTTAATAAGAACAATTGGGAATTTGTAAATTTTACTTTTATTATATTTAGCTGTATCAACAAGTTTGCAATTAAGACAAATTTGCACTGTTAATGCAGAAGATCAGTCGAAAATTGTCGAAAAACATCAATTTTCTTGAAAAATACCAATAACTCGCAATAAACAAAATTTTCTTTGTGATAGCTAATGCGCAGAATATTAGTATACAGTTTAAAAATTTTTCTTAGTTTGATTTGGGGGTCGTCGTGGTTGAAATTCCACCAAAGCCATTTTGAGGTATACCATATTATATCTGCGGCTTCCCGCCATAACAGAGAAAGTCACTTATGCCATAAGGCTCATTTTAGATGAGATTCTGATGAAATTTTGAACGTTATGGGATGTGTGACTTTCTCTGTTATAGCGGGAAGCCACAGATATATATTATGTACATATTATAAGTTTCATCGGTATATTATAAATTTTCAATACTATATGAATGCATGCAATTTCAATTTCAAATTGAGAAATGTTTACGCTAGTTGTTATTCACTTGAATTTTACTGAAATGATAAATTCATCCCTGATTTGTTTATTAAAACTGTTCAAGAAGATTGTGTAACTGAAAAACATTAAAAATAAATTTATAACCTTTGCCTATATTGTTTGGAATTTTTACCGAGGTCAAATTTTTCACGAGGTTTAACTTCAATTTATCTACTGTATTTTGCCTCAAAACACTGCGAATCCTAAAAATCACGTATGTCTTCATCAGCAGAATTGATCATTCCGAATAAACAAATTCACTTCTTTGTATACTTGACAGCTTTAGAAATAAATAAACAGTTATTCCATATCATTTGTTGTAAGCATACACTTTACGCAAGACTTTTTCAGGTGCAAAAAACATGTGAAAATTGTCTTTGTTGAGAATCTAGTGTAATGGCAAGAATAATTTAATGAATATATAGTAAGAAAGTAAATTTAGAATATGTACAATAATAAAACAAATAAACTTACATTTTAAGCTTAGTATTTGCGATGACGTCAATAATTGAAATGCAAGTAGCAGAAATTTGTAAAAGGCGCAGAAGTAGAATTTTTGAGGCGTATTTGTGGTTTTTGCGAATACTTTACATTATCTTACATTTACAATATTATTAATAACGCAGCGAATTCTCGACGTTTCGACCAGTTTTTATGAGTTTTGACATATTATGATTACCAGTGACATCTGTTCATTGTGACGTCTAGTGAAATTATCAGGGATACCAATACAAATTGTGGGTATTCCCCTAGAAATTCACAATTTGCACAAACACACAAACAGAATCAGCTGATGTTTGTTAATTAGTGTGTATAGTTCTAGTAGAGATGGGCGATACCTGAAAAAGTATCGATACGCGAGTATCGCGATACCCGAGTTCTATTAGTATCGATACACCGATACTATCGAGGTCCAAGGTATCGATACTATGAAGTATCAGTATCGAGTAACTCGATACCCGTTTTTCATTAAAAATTCATATGTCAATGGAAAAAAAACGGTTACGCAATCATTATCAACCTTTATTTATAAAGAAATTACATTTTTGAAAAACCGAACATTGTATCATTAGACAAACCAATTTTTTTCGTCAAAAGTAGCAAGAAAAAGCCGGGAAAAAGCAAGGAAAACGGGTATCGAAAATGAAAAAAATCTGCCTCGAAATAATCGATACTACTCGGTATCACATTGTGAAATAATCGGTACCAAGTATCGATAGTATTGCTCTAACAGTATCCACACTCGATAGTATTGGATCGAGATCGCCCATCTCTAAGTTCTAGCAAGTTCTAGTTCGTGTTTGTATTGTTTCGATAATTTTTCGCACACTTTTTTCCCTGTTTATTTTTATTTAAAATAATATTTAACAAACTTCTGGACTTCACATAATGGCGAGTATTCCGACTTTGCTGTTTAACAATGAAGCGAAATTCATTGTCGTTGACGAAGGTGAGATTTTATAGTTTTAAATAACTAAAATTTAGGTTACATTTTTTGTTGTTTTTAACAATGAAAATATGAATTTGAATGTTTTATAGATTTTTTAATTTTATTCATTTTATTTAATCACTGAAAAAAGTTATAAAAATATGTACTCCTTCAAAAAAAAAAAAATTAATTAATAAATTAACTGTTTCTGGCCAGGGTTTAAATGGAAAATACATTTTTGATAAATTGATGGAATTTATAATAATTTATTTATCTAGGAATAAATAAAAGAACAACTCAGTAATATAGTTATTTCTAATTTCAAATATAAATTGCAATTGTTGGCAAAAAATAACTCATAACTGAAATTAAAAATCGTTATGTGCAGACATGAAAAAATTATACTGATAAATTTCAAAGATTAGATAGTGAAAACTCAGAGATATCGTACATCATTTTTTTTTATGTTTTTCATTATTTGCAATGCCTAGAAGGAATTTTTTTATTAGCAATAAAACATGTTAATTTTTCAAGAATGTAATGAATTCTAATTGTATTTATAAAATTAAAAAAAAAGAAATAGCTGTGTATGAAAAATGGATAATTGCACTTCTTAGAATTATATATGATTTTTGTTATGTAAAAGTATGGAGAATTGAGGATTTTGGTCAATTTTTTTTTTCTATTTATAATGTCTAAAAAGAATAATCCAGAAATTGAATTAGTTTCAAATTAAAATATAAATTACGATTTGTTGTAAAAAACTCACAGAAAATTAAAAATCTCTATGTGGAGTAAATGAAAAATTGCATTGCAAAATAAAAAAATTTAACTTTCTGAACTCAGACATTTATTAACATTTCCTCAAATTTTTCGAATTTTTAAAAATTTTTTACAATCTTTGATTTCTCAATTCTAGGTTTTTATTGAAATTTTTAAAATATTCAACTCCCTTCATACAATGAAAGATTTTTTTATATTTAAGCATTTTATAACTATTACATAGTTTCTGTAGTCTTATGGAATATTTCTAAATCTTTAAAATAAATGGAAATCATCGAAGCCTTACGAATTCTCAGAATTTTATGTAATGATTAAGAACCTTTTGAATTTTGAATGTTTTCTGATATTCCAAAATTTGAGAAATAATATCGAAAATCACAGTATGATAAAACATTTTTCTATCCTTGAAAATTTAAAACACACTACACAGTTTTCAGAACTTACCAAAATTTTCAAAAATTTTCACACTTCACAGAATGTATATATCAACATTTTTCAAAATCCTACAAATCTTTTGAATTTTGCAGATCATAAACGATCTTGAAGTTTGAAGTGTTATTTTTAATTTTTAAAATTGTTAATCATCTTTCTATAATATAACATATTTGTTGATTTTTCAAAATTTCAAGACTGTAACATAGTTCCTGCATTTACACAGAATTTTCAAAATTTTTCACAACATTATTTATAAACGTCATTTGAATTTTGTAAAATAGTTATAAATTTTTCAAATTTCCTATGTTTAATGATTTCTTAAAATTCTCAAAATTTTGACTTTTATTTAAATTATGAATATTATGGACCATCTCAATACGATAGATTATTTGAAAAATTTTGTGAACATAATGTAGTTGAAAATGGAAACTCTGTTTTTAATATAAAAAAAAAAATGGGGCGAATCGGACCCTTCACCAAGTAAACTAGTTTCAGGCTTTTAAATTTTATTTTACTCATTCATTCTTTATCATTATTGTACAAAATTTATTGATGCAATGAAAAAAATTTTAAAGTGTGAGGAAATATAGTCAATATTATTAATTCTTCAGATGTTTGTTTGCACATAAAAAACAAACAGTACATTAATTTGCAGACAAGCTAAAATATTCCAGAAATAAAATAGATATAATCATACATAACTAAATGTATATTATAATTAATTTATTAATTAATAATAATAATTATTATTATGATACTCAAACATCAAAATTAAAAATACTGTATGATTTTTATTTTACTCTTAGTATGAATTTAAAAGGTAATTTTTTATTTCAGTGTAAAGGATGGCAAACTGTGTTTTTTTTAAACACAACAAAAAATTGTGTGTTGGATACCTATTAACTTCAAACATATTGGGGTATTTGTACCCTCTGATGAGGAAAAACTTATTCAGATTCAGATTTTGAGCTCATGTTAAATGATAACTTTGTTTACTGTGATATTTTCATCTTTATCTGCCTGTAACTTTTTAACTTTTATTGTTCCACTGTCGGTTTTGTATGTGCAATTTTTTTCAACTTGACTAAAATCTAAAATAGCCGAATATGGCAATGAAAAATGAGGAACTCAGAACTATATGTCATTCTATAAAATTCTGAAAGTGCAAAAATTGAAGGTTTAGAATTTTTAACGTGATTCAAAGACACTGCAAATATTTCTATTTTCCAAATATTTTACTATGAACTCAGGTGTCATTTACGAAAATTTTCATCATTTAAATGATGGTACTAATTATTATAATATAACCACTTTACTTTATGGAAAAATTTCTCTATAATAAAGGGCGTGCCAAACATCTAAAATTACAGACTGTAATAGAAAAAAAACGAGTTCTAAATTCCTTACATCATTTCAGATATAAAAACACCTCATGGGGAGTCTCTAATACTAGGATGGCTGAAAACACTGGCAGAAAAAAACCCTCAAACTCAGATGAATTATCTTCTCTTCTCCGGTACCAAAAGGTCACACCAGCGTCAAATAGAACACTTCAACCTTAAGGAATACACAAAAATATATGACTACTACACGTTGAGTGCAAACGAGAAAAAAGACTGGATGAAGGAAGAGCTTGGCAGCATTATTAAACGATATTCTTCTTCTGACACAGAAACCATAGTCATTGTTGATTGCCTGAGTTCTTTGCCAATGTTGGTTGGAAGTGCAAAAACTTGTTGGTTCATTGAAAAGCTTGCAGCTAAGGTCTCAAAAGTTATGTGCATTTATCGAAGAGATTTTGCCCCAAACAACATACCTGGCATTGAGACCCTTGGAACAACTCATGTAAGACTGGAGCCTATTCAACCCAACATCAGCAACAACAACACCATTTCTTACTTGACTAAACTCACTCATCAAAAACCAAGTGGTTTATTGCTGCAAAGCGTGGAAAGGGTGACCCAAAATCTCATTACTTGCGACATCAAATCTGAAAAGATCGTAAATCAAGTGAACAAAAAAATTGAACGAATTCCTGAACCAGTAAAAACAGTGCAAGCCACGTTCCGCATTGAAAAAAACCAGCAAGAAATGGAGCAATGCAAAAAAACACCTCTACCTTACACTTTGATTGACCAAAAATTAACTTCCCAAATCACCTACGAACCAGATGATGCCGATGATTTTGATTCCGATGATCCAGATGATGATCTTTGTTTTTAACCTGTAGAAATGTACATTTTTCTTCCAGTACGTGTCATTGGAAATTTAAATTAGGCAACTTTATCAATAAAATATATTGTATCTTGACAAAAACGGTATTTACAGCATATAAAATTGATGATTTTCCTATTAATTTCATATCGTAAAAAAAGGCAAAAGCCTTCTCTCGAGTATTATTGTACATATATCTTTTCATATCGACAACGAGTCGATGAATTTCACATATGGATACAATTCTTATACGTTCTTCCATAACAGGCCACCGTGTTTCATGAATTTTTTTTTCTTTTTTTTTTGTTTGTTTGTTTTTTTTTTTTTTTTTGTTTAAAAAAATGAATAAAAAATCGCGTAATCAAAATCAAATAGTCAGCTGCGGGAAAAAGATGTAAAAAAAAAAAACAATAAACTTGTTGGAAAATGGGATTCGCAACAATGTGCGCCATAATTTCCTGAAACCCTGGTAAATTCTTTGATCATATTTTATCAAAAAGGATGTAAAAAATAAATAGATTATGCGCACATGGAAAAAGCAAGTTGCCGCTGCTAGGGCCCTTGGCGATTTCCATGTACGCCGTAAAATGTAAGGGAAGATGGAATGCACGGAGAGTCATAGTAGGAGTAGCAGCAATAACAACTAGTCAATGATGACAACCAGCAACGTCAAGAGTTGTTGTGATGATTGAGAATGATTTGCAAGTCGTCGGGTAGTGTAAGCGTAATGTCATCTATTTGCTTGCGCAACATTTCCTGCACGCAATGGTCCAGGGGCAGGTCGTTGATGTAACTCTTTTCCAACTTTTGGCGAATCCTGAGAATCATGTCCACTACTTCAACTTCTTGTTTGTTTTGTACCCAAGATGTCAAATCCTGCAAGGACATTTCGAGTTTGTGATATTTCAATGGTTTTAATAGTAAAAATTTTACTATGGAGAAGACAAAATATTTTTAATAATAAACTCTTTCCAGGCACGTAGACAGAGGGGGGTTTGGGGGTTCAACCCCCTCCTGAAATTCTGATAAAATCAATCAATAATTCATGTAAAAATGAAAAAGATACATTGATATACAATAAATATATAAGTTACGAAAAAATGCATGAAAAGGTTAGCAGTGTGTATATAATATAAAAGTAAAAATTATCCAAATGTAGGATTGGAAAATATGAATTAGAAAAATTGTTTCAACCCAGTGAATAATCAAGAAAAATTAAAATCTACGAAAATGCTAAAAATTTACAATGATTGGGATCTTAGATCATCAAATTTTAGTAATATATATAAAATCCATGTAAAAGTATTAAAAATCTTTCGATTCATACAAACTCGAAAAGAATAATGAAATCAATTGAATTCTATCAAAAAACTGTTTTCTGAAAAATTTTGACAAATCTCTCTATGATCTATAAGTTTTGGGATACTAGGGCATCAAATTCTAAATATACTATAAATCTATAAAAATTCTAGAAAACGCAACAAAATCTTTTTTCAATATTTCAAAAATACGAAAAAATAATAACGAAGTAAAACATGAAAATTGTATATGAATGTGATTTTATCATTCATTCTTGAAATTACTGATGATAAATCGAAATTTGCATTTTAAAGCATCGAATTATTTTGAATCTCTGTAGCAGTCTACAAAAATATAAGTAATTTATAAAAATACTTAGAAATCCTCCAGAGTTTCGAATATTATACTAGAAAAATATGAAAAATAAGTTTACTAGTTTTCTAGCCTTATAATCTACTTGTTTACTAATTTACTAACTAACTATTTTACTAGCTTACCAGTTTACTAATTCACTTGTTAACGAGTTTATTAGTTAACTAGTTACATAGCTTACTAGTTTACTAGCTTACTAGTTTTTTCTTCAACTAGCTTACTTATGTACTAGTTTACTGGTTTTTTCTTTAACTAGCTTACTAGTTTATTAGCTTACTATTTTACCAGTTTACTATTACAAATTAGACAATTTCACTAGTTTACTAAATAACTAATTCACTTGCTAACGAGTTTCCTAGTTTAATATTTTTATTTTTCACTTGTTTACTATTTTACAATTTCAGTAGTTTACTAGTTTACTAGCTTCCTTGTTTACTAGTGTAGTAGTTGACTAGCTTACTAGTTTGCTAGTTTACTCTTTTTCTAGCTTACTAGTTGACTAGCTTACAGTGTGTCCCATATTTATAGGGCCACCCTATTTTTTAAGGATAATTTTTTTTCTATTGGAACAAAATGCACCAAATTTTTTGAGTGAATAAATGAGTCGAATTAACGATTTTTTCTAAAATATGGAGCTCGCAATTCCATTCGTTCGTTTATTTGGACATTTTTTCGAAAAAATCGGTGTCCCAAATTAATAGGGCCACTAAAAAAAAATTCAATTTTTCCGAAAGAATTCAATTTATTCAACAAAGTACATACATACAAAAAGATTTTATTCACATAATTAGTAATTAATAGTATTTCCGTCATTTTTGAATACCATTTTCATTCGCTTAACCATCGATTTATTAAGATTTTCGAGACTTTTCGCGGTGACGTTGTTCCATGCCGATTTGATCGCTTCCTTCAGCTCTGCGACCGTTGTGTACTGCTTTCCGTTGTCATACACATCGCGTACCATCATGCCCCAAACATTTTCCATTGGGTTAAGGTCTGGAGAAACCGCTGGCCACGCGAGTACGGGGATCTTTGACTTTGCCAACCAATCCTTCGTAGACTTGCTCGCATGTATGGCTGCGTTGTCCTGTTGGAAAGTCAATTTTGCAGAGCGGAAACGTCGAAGGTAGGGCTTGAGATGTTCTTCTAGCACTGCCTGGTAATCTTCGCTTTTCATTTTATGAGAAATAAAAGCTAAGGCCACTTTTCCGAAACCGCTGTATGCCCCCCATACCATGACGGAACCGCCTCCAAAGTTTCGGGTTGAAAAATAACGAGGTTCATGTCTCAGATCACGCCAATAATAACGCATTCCGTCTGGACCATCTAAATTAAATTTCTTCTCGTCAGACCAGATAATCTGAAAAGCAAGTAAAAGACCCAAGCTTTAATTACATAGGCTTGAAGGAACTAATTATTTATTATGAGAAAAAATGCACTGTCTATGTACCTTCGACCATTCGTGCGTCCAATGCAGCTTCTCTTCTGCAAAATTGTAGCGTGCCTGCATATGATGAGGTTTCAGTTTAGGCGCTTTTTGCATTTTTTCACATACTAAATTTGGGGAATCCTTCAATACTCGATGCACTGTACTTTTGGACACTTGAGGAGCCACTTCATTTTTTATTCTTCTGCACCCCTTAGTTGTTTGCGAGGCGGCGGCAACTATTTTTCGTTTGTCACGATCTGAGAGCTTTGGCCGTGGTCCACGTTTCTCCTTAACTATTTCATTACTTCTATTCTTTACATACAGGTAAATAGCATTTCTCGATCGGTTTATAAGCTTCGCTATTTCACGTTGTGATTTCCCACATTTTTCATACGCATCAATTGACGCCTTTTCTTCTGCAGACAATGCTTTCCCTCTTCCCATATTTGTTTTAGTTCCTCGAATGTTATTAACGCACAAGCACAATTTAACTGGCCAAAAATGCGTTCGGAAGCCTGTTTATACATGCCAGGTAAAGCGGGAAAAACCCGGGAACTCCCGCTACTTACGGGAATCTCCGCAATAAAAATAGGAGAAATATTTATTTCGAACATATTGTGGGAATGTGCACTTTTAAAATAGGGAAAATACGTCGATAATCTCTATAAAGAATGTGGGAAAGTACGTATGTAAAAATTCCTTGGGAAAAATTTAAATTAAAAGAAAAACACAACTGTAAATTACTTTGGGAATTCACGCACAATATTTATTTTGTACATATAGTTAGTACATATATTTTATGACATGTAACAAGTTAAATTTTAATATTATATATTTTAAATTACATTACTTTACGAATTATTTATTATTCTTCAAAAAAATTGAATTTTTTTTTAGTGGCCCTATTAATTTGGGACACCGATTTTTTCGAAAAAATGTCCAAATAAACGAACGAATGGAATTGCGAGCTCCGTATTTTAGGAAAAATCGTTAATTCGACTCATTTATTCACTCAAAAAATTTGGTGCATTTTGTTCCAATAGAAAAAAAATTATCCTTAAAAAATAGGGTGGCCCTATAAATATGGGACACACTGTACAAGTTTACTAGCCTATCAGTTTACTAGTTTATTAGCTTACAAGTTTACTAGAAATCTTTCAGTACATAAAAATAATGTAGACATAATTTTCTTAGAAATTTATGAAATTGTCTACCCTCGAGCATATTTATTAATATGATACTATAATTATATTTAGTTTTAGAAATTCATATAGAAAACAATAAAAATACATTCAATTAAATTTGTACAATTCATATGATTAAACATACTTTTGATTCTAAAAATACTCAAAAAATGTAGAATAAAAGTATTGAGAATCTTCATAAAAGAAACTGTCGTCTGAAAAATTAATTTAAATTCTCAAAATCGGTGAAAATTTAGATACTATAGCATCAATTTCTGAAAATTTATTGAGCGATCCATAGAAATCTTAGAAATGTACTATTAAACTTTTATCTGGGTGGTTAAAATTTGCTCTAAAATCAATTCAAAAATATAAATTGTCAATAAGTTTGATTCCTGGAGTATCTAATTTTAGAATCCTTAATAAAAACCTATATAGTTTAATATCAGATTATCCTTAAAGTGGTATTAATACAAAAAGTATTAGTAAAAAAATTGAAGCCTCAGTCACTAATTAAAAATGTTTAACTCTGGATTCTAAAAGATACATAACTTTTAAATTCCGAAACGTAATATATTTCAAAATCGCTTTCTTGTAACATATTGCCAAAGATTAAAAATTATGAAATCCCGAAGAAAAAATATTTTTAAAAAAACCCCTCCTGAAAATTTTTTCTACCTACCCCCCTGACTCTTTCGAAAAATTATTTCTATCTAAGCTCTTGATGGACAGATGGAATTGAGGGATAAAGTGGTAAAAAAAAGTAAATGAAATACCGCTTGTGAGAGAGCCTCTAACTGAATGGCTTGCAGTTTGTTGGTGAGTTGTGTGTACCTCATCTGGAACCAGCCAGAAAAATTGGGAGATCGAAAAAACCTGCGATAGAGCCCAAGCCAGTCGCCTTTCACGCCACTTGTCAGTTGAGGACCAGAGCTGCTCAATGTTGCCAAAAAGTCCTCGGGGTTGAAAAGTTGAGGTATCGGGGTGGCCTTGAAAGGCGATATGTTTTTCTGCAGAGGCATGAGACTGGCTATGTACCTCTCCAACGGTATCATGAAACTCTCGCTGAGTTCGATCAAGTGCCTCCTCAGCAACGCAGTTTGCGCCTCCTCTGGCCTATTCCTCTCGATTCCCCTCGACAACTTTTTCAATATTTCTTTGTCTTTTTGCAAAAAAGGTTTATACTGCGTGTACACGCCCGGCTTCGAATCCAGCACCTTGAGATTTTTCGTCTTCTTTTTTGTACTATCTGAAATTCATGTATGCCATTGAAAATGGGTAGTTGGGATGTCTGCTGTGATTCTTAGGAGTGGGAAACAGATGATTTCCTCGCATTATAAAATATAAAAACTAAAAAACACTAAAAAAACAAGTAGTTTATTGAATATTGAAATCCTATTCAGACTTACTTTTTCCTGTTTTTAAAAATACAAAAAAAAAAAAAAAAAAAAAAAAAATTGAATCCTCGAGGATCGTATTTTATAGACTTACACAGAAATCGAGCGTAATATGGGAAAATCCTCAATTCTTATGAATACTGAAACTATTCAAAAAATACTAGAAAAACAAAAAAGCTACGAGATACCAACAATCTATAATTATATCATTTTCTCCCGAATCTTTGAAAATACTTATTAAAAACTATAATATTTCGAATTCTAGAATTCTACATGCTTAATCCATGAAAAACTCAAAAACAATGAAATTACTAGACAACTCTACAAAATTTCATAGATACCGAAAAATACTGAAAATGAAAGTAATCTATACTGAAAACTTTCAACTATCGAGTATTGAAGTTGTAAAATCTACAGATAAATATTTAAAAATACTAGCAGTCTATCAAATACTGAAATCCTAACTAAGTAGACCTAATTTTTAAAAATATTTAAAAAATCATGAAAGTGAATCCTTGAGCATTGAATTCCATCGATCTATAAAAAAATCTACTGTATTATATATTAGAAATGATGAATGATAAACTATAATAAATAATATTGATAATTATTATTATTATGAAATACTGTTTATCTATAAAAGTTTTGTTTTCTAAAACATCTTAAAAAATACTTGAAAACTAACGCACTTCGAATCCTAGAGAATCAAATTCTATAAATCAACATAAGAGTTTAAAAAAAAACTCATAATCTAACAAAATAAAAGAAAATCCTACGAAATTTCATGAATACTGAAAAATGTGACAAATAAAAATAATCTATACTGAAAATTCACATGAATATAATTTTCTGTGAAATCTACTCAATCACGAAAAATCTACAACACTTCTAATTCTCGAGTATCGAATTTTTAAAATCTACATATAAATCCTTAAAAATACTTAAAGATCCTGAAAATTGTATATATACTGAACAAAACGCAGAATTCTGAAAGTACTGTAAATATTCAAAATACTAGAAATCTATGAACATAATGTTTTTTTTTTTTTTGAGAAATTTAAAAATCTATGAAACCGCAAATTTTAAATCATCAAATTTTGAAAATCTATAAAAATTATGCCTTTAATTAGAATCTATATACATAAATAATATATAATCTAGATATACTAATCAATTTTAAATAATTATGGATAATAAATTATATTGATAATTTTTATTAATATGAAATACCAGTAATCTATAAGGATATAGTTTTTTGAAAAACTTTGAAAAATACTTGAAAACTAACACACTTGCAATCCTAGAGAATCAAATTCTAGAAATCCAGATGGGTTCCATGAAAAAACTTAAAATCTATAAAAATAATGGAAAATCTATCAAAATTCTAGAAACCTATAAATTTTGACATAATCAGATAAAGGCTAATTGTAAGAATGTCGAATAAAACTAAAAATACAAAAACAAAGTAGATTCTGAATATCTCTATAATTTTTTCAAAAATCTATGAAATCAATAATAATCTATAAATCTTTAAATCCTAAATCATTGAATTTCAAAAATATATAGTAATACTTAAATATAAAATTAATTTATTGCATTGTTAGTAAATATTGTAATTATAAAATACAAGAAACCTAAAACTACTGTTTTTGAAAAATCGCACTAAGTATTATTTAATTATAAAACCTTATATTATTTTGGAACTTCAACTCCATATATCAATGAAGATTCTAGAAAATTATCCTAACTTTTCAATTCACTAAAAAAAATACAAAACATCATATGGATAACAATGTCGATTTCTAAAATTTTACTATCTACAATTGGAAGCATATCGGTTATTAAGTATTTTTAACGATTTTTCAGAAAACAATATCCTTATAGATTGATAGTATTAGCTTTCCAGTTATTTTTGTATTTTTTCAGTATTTACAAGAATTAAAGATTTTTCCATTATTCTTTAAAATTTGATGATTTAGGATTCAGTTTTCTAGTTTTTTTCTAAATATTTTAAAAACATTATGTCTGCATAGCAGTTCAGTATTTGATAGACTGCTAGTATTTTAAGTTTTCAACGTTTTCCAAGTCTTTCTAAAATTTCGTAATTTTATGAAATTTTCTAGTACTTTATTCAAGCACTGTATAGTTTTTTTCACGAGAGTTGACAAATTTGCATGAGCACCACGATCCTGTCACCAATAAAATATAGAAATAATTTCTAAATTCGGGAAGAATAAGTTTCAGAACTGATTCCTATCCCCCCTCACCATTATTCTAATCATACTGACCATAATGATTCTCATGAGCAACAATAATGATATGAGGCCAGTGTCTCAAGGTTTTGGCAAAGAATGGATTGGTGACTCCCAAAATGACAGAAGGTGGACTTTGGGCGTCCGTTGTGTATTCCTTGAACTCGGAATCATGAATGGTGAAGTAGGGGCGATAATCAGCACAAAATTTGAAAGGTGTTATCATTCTGAAACGGTCAGAAATCCTATAATTGAATACTGATTGGTAACTATGTATTTTGGACGCAGAAAGAATATGATTGTTACGTCGTGAGAGCTTGGACCATTTCCGAAGAAATAGTGGGAGATGCAGCCATGACAACGATGGGTTCCCCAAGAAGTACCAATTCCCAGAGTAAGTGCAAGTGACTGATGACACTGGAGAGACATCGGAACATGTCGCCCTCAAATGCCCAAGTTGATATGACTTTTCGTGGAGAATCTTGTTTGTCTGGGGAAGATTGTTGTTGTTCCATTGCTGAGACTGTCGGTGCTACAGATTTGTAAGCCTCATTTGGGATGTAAGCCTGCAAGGCAAATTTTTCCATCATCGAAAAAATCTTCATTTTTGTTTAAATTTGCGATTCTGAAGTTATTCATTATTTAAATTTCCATTGACTTTGTAAGTTCAAAAAATTTAGTCCCTTTGAATAGCAGTGTGCACATTTGTAATTATTTTGGCTCATTTTCTTTAAATAAAATAATTCATTTAATTCCACGGGTATATACCCTTTCCTTATGATTGTACATATATACATTGTTGACCGCAAGTCAAAAATTCACAACACGCAAAAATAATAAAAAATAATGAATATAGAAATAAAAATCGAGAAACGGTGCAAACTCATTACTCTCCCTCATAACCCTTGACATCGTCTCATTCCCCCATACCTCTTCCGGCTCAATACAAGGAATTTTACTCGAATTTTAGGGGGGGTTTCACCCCTAATACCCCCCTTGGTGGACTCAAGTGTAATTCAAAAATTAACCTGATACACAATTCCTCTGAGATATAAAGAGACCACTTGACCAGGAATGGGAGCAGGCCAATCATTGATTTCTTGAGCTACAACCCTCAGCACATCAACTCCTTTATCGAAAAATTCCAATCCTATCGAAGCGCATAATTGTGTGAATAAATTCACTAATGGAAGCTTTGTGATGACGACGACACTCTGCAAATAAATCAGAAAAGTTGAAAATTGAAGACTACTTAACATTCACAATATTTGTAATTTCACCAGAAAAATGATTATCAAAAAAGTTGATTATCAAATGAACCTTCTGAAAGTATCCTCGAGGAAGGTTTTTATCTCTGACTTGACGAAAATATACATATCCCCAGTAATAATCTTTGTCCCATTGAAGAAAAATGGGCGATTTCTTGTTGTACTCGATTAACGCTTCTGTTGATTGACAAGCTAAACTGCTTTGTTTTATTCGTACATGATATTGAGTATCTCCTATGTAACTGGAATTCGAGTCTGGGAATGCTAAGTAACATATATTTGATCGCTCTTGTTCTGATAATTTCACCCATTTTGGATAGATCGTCTGAAATCCGTAAAACACATATTTTTTCCATTCTGTTCCATTCGTGTCTTTTCCAGTAATGATGAAATTTAGTGAAAGTAAATAAGGGAAAAAAAAAAAAAATAAAACTGAAAATATGTATAATTAGAAAAACCTCGATGGCTTGGCCTAATTCTAAGTCAAAAATGACTATGCAAATGCAGTGAATCCAATTTCTAAAGGCCTCCCAGTCATCTATTTGGTCATGTTCTTTTTTCGGCTCTGTTGAAACATCATATTCATCTAAAGTTTTCTCATTTTCCTGAATTTTTGAGCATGAAGGTGATGACGATGGCAATGTTGCTGCAGATTCTGCAGTTGACGACATTCTCTTTCCTTTTTTTCAACATTCCATTTCATTGATGACGAAACTATTGCACTTGGTTTGTTCTGCTACACACATAAATATTGTGAAGAACCAGAATTGGTAGGTTTTTTAAATTTTAGACGATTTTTCTGTTAGAGTCTTATACTTTAAATGCAAATTTTTAAAATTTTTTTAACTGAGAACAATATACATGGATTTGTTAAAATATGCAAAAATTTTTCATACTCATCAAACTTTTATATGTACTTCTTTTGGGATTTTGTAATTTTTAATCTTTGAGAATCTGGTTACTAGAGTACGATTAGAAAATTTTCAAATTTCTGGATTTTTAAGTTGAACCACTTTTAGAGTACATAGTCGCACAATTTTTATTTGGAAATTTATTTATAACAAGGGAATTCGATCAATGTGATTGTTAGGTAACTGAAGTTTATATTATTTAACTAAGAATTTTGGTATTTTTGGGAAATCTTTCAGTATTTATACAAATTGAAGGATTTCCTGATGTATTTATTTATTACTATTCAGATGTCTAGAATTGGATACTCTAAAAATTTAGGTTCTCAAAAATCCAAATATATTTATGGATTTTTGAGAAAATCATAACTTCACAAACTTTAAGTTTTTCATAAATTTCTATAATTTTCGAATTATATGTATATTAAAAATATTTTGTAGTATTTTCAGGTATTTAAATAGATTTCTAGTATATTTCTGTAGATCGCTCCATAGATTTTTTGAATATGATGCTACGGCAATAAAAATTTCAACTATTTTTTCGTTTTATTTGATTTTTCAGTATTTTTTCGCATATACAGAAATAAAAGAATTTTGTGGGGATTTTCTGGTTTTTTATAAATATTTCTAGTATCACATATATGTTCGAAAATCCTAATTTTATTGTATTTTTTAGAAAATCTTTTCGACATAGCTTTTGAAGATTACAAGATTTAGAAAATTTCTGGCATTTATAATCATTAAAACAACTTTAAAGGATTTTTAATAATTTTTTACATTACTCGTGTTTTTGAAGATTTTTATATAAATTTCTAGAATTCAATGATCTAAGATTCAGTTGTCGATCAATTTTTAGCAATTTGATAGGATTCAGGGAAAATTACATCTACATAGATTTTTCATGTTTCATAAATTTCTTGTATTTTCGTATTTTGGTTTTATTTCTTTTTATATAGGATCTTGTAATATATTTTTATAGATTTCTGGTATTTCTATGGATCACTCTGTAGATTTTTAGGATTCGATACTTTGTCATTGGAAATTTTAAAGCTTTTGATTATTTCATTAGATTTTTTGGAAAATTGTGATGTTTGTATAGAATTTTAATTTTTTCATATTTCTTAGCATTTACACAGATTCAAATACTTTACAGATATTTTTATGGTTTTCTGTACTGATTTTGAGAATTTAATGGTATAGAAGTCAAATTTTAATAAATTCTTCAAAATTTTATACATCTCTGAGAGAATCACATCCACATGAATTTTTTGTATTTAATATTCATGGTATTTTCGTGTTTTCTGAGTATTTGTCAGATTTTGTGATATTTTATAGTATTTTTGTATATTTCAAGTATTTCTTTGAATCGTTCTGTATATTTTGAAAATTCGATGCTATAGCGTTAAACATTTCAACAATTTCGAGTATTTCTTTCGATTTCTCAGGAAAAAATAACTCCTTCATTGAGTTTTCAGTACATTTATTAAATATCACACAATTTTAAAGAATTTTATAGTATTTTTATGTCTTTCTCTATGAATTTGAAGGATTAGTTTTTAGGATCAATGATAAATAAACTTTCAAGAGTCTTATCCCAACATAGATTTGAGTATTTTTCATAATTTTTCAACATTTAAGAAACTTTGGATTTTTTATATCATTGTAGGTTGCTAAATGTCTTTCAGAATTTAAATTTTAATCAATTTCTAGTCATTTCATATACATTCGAGAAAATTATATCCATAAAGATTATTCACATTTTAGAGATCTCTAGTATTTTCTCTAGATTGCTAGATACGTTTTTTAGAATTTGAATGCTCTAGAAATCAAAATATTATTGTACATTGTAAATATTTGTTCGTATTTTTTTGTTTATCAATAGCATCATACAACATTTTGTACTTTTTTAGTACTTATATACGATTTGAAAGATTTTTTGGAATTTTATATATTTGTAAAATTCGATACTCCAGAATTCACAATTTTTGATATTTTTTAGCATTGTCAATCCCAATTGTTTTTATTGATTCACTGAATAGAAAAAATTTTTCAAAAATTTACATTAAAAAATTATTCGTTTAATCCTCTAGATATGAGTTATCACATTATTCTGATAATTTTAACTCGCTTTTATTATTAATAATAAATGTAATTATATTAATTTTAATATAATTCAAAGATTATTATATTATTGATATTAATATTTAATTATTAAAGATAAATTATAATATATAATTTTCATATTTGACTTTTTTCCAATTCCAGAAAATCAAGTTTTACTATTTCAAATTTCCAATTTAACTGACTAAGAAATAAGAAAACTTTCTATTATTTTTTCAAATCCTGCATTTATAGAATTTCAAGAAATAACTTGAAAAATCTGGCAACACTGTACACAAATTTAACATTTTACTTTAACTCAATTCAAAATTAATTCTTCCATTACCTCTCACTTGCTCTCACTTTTTCGATCAACTTTCTCTCGACAAGCGTAGAAAATGAACTTTTTCCTTAACAGTCATCATTGATTCCAAACAATTGACAAAAACATGCAGCTTTACAGTGACTGCCAACATGTCTCCAAAATTTACACTTTCTTCATTCTCAAATCACACTTCTCGTTGTTGTCATCATCGAATGAAAGTACAATTTTTATTCAGAATCCTATTTTTTCAAAATAGGACAACACATCAGGAAATTGTTTACAATATTATTATTCGGGTTCTGTTCCAATTGAATATATAAATTATACGCGGATGTGGTGTAAAAATTCATAGCACTTTTCTTTATTCACACAATCAACATTCGCGGAAATTAATGAATTTGTTTTTCCCTGGGAATGTCAGTATAGTGTATTTTTATTGTTTTTAGAGAAGAAAAATACAGAAAATATAGAAGAGAAAACGGCAGCTGATTTGACACAAGTGACAGTTGCAGTGATTGGTCAAAACCATCGACATATAGAATTGGACGGACCTACCACTGCGCATCTTTTTCTTATGGAAAGAGAGGAAGACTCTCAAGTGAACTGTTGTGATGAGACTCACAATTCACAGAATGTGACTTTGTGAATTTACACATTCAAACAATGAAAATTCATAGAAAAACCGTGTACACACATATATAGGTACACTGAGGAGCATTAGATGGCTTCTGAATTTAGGGGATTTAAGATTGTTTTGTTGGACCGGTCTAACAGAACAAGCTTAAATCCCCTAAATTCGGAAGCGATCTAATGCTCCTCGGTGTATATTTAGACAGACTCAAGGGAGAGAGTGGCTATTGAAATCGCTCCTGATTGGAGATGTTGGAATGGCGGCCATCTTGGACACAAACACAGCACAAACAGTAATACTCAGCGTACTCGGCCGTCCGTGTGAGGATATATATTCGAGTTTATTAATAATAACTGCTATTGCACTTTACTTGATTATCTAATGAATTTTGATGAATTTGAGATACAGTTTTAAAACACGTATAAAAAGTAAACAGAGTCAGCTGTCCTCACACAGACGGCAGAGTACGCTAAGTAGTACTGTGTTGGTGCTGAGTTTGTGTGCAAGATGGCCGCCATTCCGACATCTCCAATCAGGAGCGATTTCAATAGCCACTCCCTCCCTTGAGTCTCTCTAGGTATATTTACAAATAAAAATCCAAATGTCAAATCAAAATGAACCAAAACATGTGCACAAAATGAAAGTTGGATACGTCAATAAGTACTAACATTATTATTAATGAACTGAAATATGCCTGAATATCGAATAACATAAACTCAAAAGAATTTTGAGCAGCAACAGTTGAAGCGTTCATATAATAATATTAAATACGTATTTCAATAGATGTACAATGATGGTCTTTGAGTGCCTTTTGATACCATGTTTATTGGACTTTCTACTAATTGGCAGCCCGGTAAATGGCGAAATATGGGACGATTTGCCTTCTGTCGCGATGGATTATAAAATACACATTGGTATATATAATTTTCATTTATGTGAATATTTTTGAATATTGGTATTTATTTTTCAAACAAGCATACTTTCTAACATAATAAGAAAGGAAAAACATTATTTGTATTACAGTCCTATATTTATTTTATAAGATTGTCATGTTTTTTTAATAAGATATTCGAACCAATCCCAGCTGAAAAGAATCATATGATCCGTCATTTATCCCTTCATTTGACTGTTCATATGGATAAATGGGTATTTTGGTCAAATGACTCGACTAAATGGGTTGACAAATGGATTTTCAAATGATCGACCAAATGTCTGACCAAATTGAACGGCAAAATAAAATGAACAAATGGTTTTTCATTTGGGACCGTTTTGAAAAATTTGAAAGTTTTTCGAATATACAAAAAAGCTTTAAATTTGAAAAAAAATTTAATCTTAGGTCATCAAACTGTAGAAATCTATGTGTAATCCAATTTAAAGTATTAGAAATTCTTTGGAATCATATAATTTCTGGAAAAATACTGAAAGCAATCGAATTCTATGAAAAAACTGTTTTCTTAAAAATCTTGATAAATGCCCCTATGATCTATAAACTTTTGGAATTTTAGAGTATCCAATTCTAAATATACTATTATTCTATAAAAAATTCAAAAAATATGACAAAATCTTTCAAATATTTCAAAAATACAAGAACCCAATAAAGCATGAAAAATCTCTATAATGTGATTTTCTTATTGATTTATGGTATTTTTAAGAATGGATCGAGATCCACATTTTATAGCATTGAGTTTTTTGAATCATTGTAGCAATCTACAAAAATACAAGAATTGTATTAAACTACTGAGAAATCTTTTAATATACAAAAACTATGTAGTTATAATGTTCTTCAAATTTTTAAAACTTCGAATCTTAGAGAATATATATTTATATAGCTCTATACATAATTCAATAATAATATAATTCCAAAAATTATTCTAGAAATTAATATAAAAAATGATAAAAATACATCGAATTCTATTTTTTTTTCAATTTATACAATGAAACATTCTTTCAATTGTAAAAATACCAAAAACATTAGGTACAAGTATTAAAAATCTATATACATAAGATACTGTTTTATGATAAATTAGTTGAAATATTCAAAATCGTTGAAAGTTTCGATATTATAACATCAATTGTTGAAAATCTTTCGAGGGATCCATAGATTTCTATGTGACTAGCATTCTATAAAAATAACAGAAACTATGACCAAATTTGATAAATACCTTACCACATATACATAAATTCAATAAATTCATGAAATACTTTGAACCCTTGTGATTATAATTTCCTAAAACATCTATGAATATATTTCAATTTTTCAGAAATTTGAATCCTTGAGCATTGAATTCTACAAAGCTCTGTAGAAATTCATATTATTGCCCGAAAATCCTTGAAGTTGTGTAACTACTAGAAGTATTAGTAAAAAAAATTCAAATCCCAGTGAATAATTAAAAATCACAAAAATCAAAATTTCATTATTTACCAACATGAAAGTGTGCGACTCTGGACTCCAAAAGTTCTTAATTTATGAACACAAATTTATTAAAATGTAATTATTTTTTGATTTGTCGAGTTTCAATCCATAAATTACAAAACTTTTTCAGTTCGACTTTGACTTTGAACACTTGGATTTTTTTTATATTTCAAGTCAAAATTGTACTTAGTTTCAAACCTAGACATTTTTGTAATTCAACTTTCCAAGTTATCAGTCTTTAGGATTCAAATATTCAAAACCACTGAAATTTTCATTTACTCAATTTTGGATTTTGAATACCAGATGTTTACATTTTGAGATTTAAAAACCAAACATATAATTTTTATTTGTTTTTTCAATATTTATCCAGGAGTTTGTTGACTTGTAATCTTGTCTATTTATATTTGTAACTTCAGAGTTTTTTGAATTCTTAAATCAAGGTACTTCTAAATAATTAATATGATGATCTCCGAAGTTCAGTTTTCTTGGTCATTGAAGTTTTTATTCTTTATTCTGTAACTCGAAATCATGAGTTTTATAATCTCAAAAATATGGATTACTAACTTGCCACTATTCCTGATTTCTTTTAAGATTACCTGCATAATTTTCTAATTTCTTTGCAGACCCTGGCAAAGAGGATTGTTACTTTCAGTATGTGAATCCAGGGGCAACATTTTATGTCAGTTTTCAAGTAAGTATCAATATCATCACATGATGAGTTATTCCAGGCCCTTGAAATTCAGCTACAACGTAAAATCAATGTCAATTTAAATTGAATTAAAACAAATTTTTTGTAATTTGAATTTTATTGTCAGTAGCAACATATGTATTTTTAGATGTCAATCGGTAATAAACACAAAAAAATTCACCCCTCCCCCTTAAAAAAAAGAAAGAACAAAATAAAATATATAGGTTTCTTAAATAAGAAACATTTAAAGAAACACAAAATAACGTACATAGCAAATATGTTTAAAATTTCCTAATGGCAGAAATTGGTCAATTTGTAATAACTAATTACTTGCTTACTGATGACATGTAATTTAATAAATCATAATTATATGATTACTCATATTCATATAATCAAAAAAATTCATATTTTTTGAATATGTGCATGTCATATCAATCAGGCCATTCCAGGTTATATTCATTCCTTTATACTTTTGTAATCATTGCTATATCGAGTAAAGGTTATATGTAATTGAATACATGAAGATTACATTCAGAAATTTATTTATAATTTCAAATAAATGCGATATAAAGTTGTCTGTTTAAAGATCACATGTATATGTGTAATCAGAATTTTCGAGATTACACGATGAATATGAAAAATAAGGTAGTTTTATGTGTTCGATTACATATAATTAGTAAGCTTGATCAGCAGATTACATTAATATGAGCTATCAGTTAATAATGTTAAATTTGATATCATGTAATCAATAATTAGTTGTGTAACTGATTACAAAAGTATTTTGAATGAAAGTATTCTGAAGTTGCCCAATAACAAGATTACATGAATGTAAGAAATTATGTCATTCTATTGTTTCAATTACATGTCATAATTTATTGGTTGTGTAATAAATAACTAAGGTATCCTGAATAGATGTAATCAGTATTGATTGTGTAATTGATCACGGAAGTATTCTAAATAAATCTAACTTTGAGTTGCCTGATGAAAGAATTCCAGGAATGAGTAATCATGTGATCATGATTTATTGGATGACATGTTATCATTTGTGACATTGATTACAAAAGTATTCTGAATTCTAAATATATGTCATATTTAGTTGCCTGATGAACAGATTATATGAATATGAGTAATAATGTGATCATTACACTTTGTATTACATTTAATGAGTAATCAGTAATCCGTTGTATAACTGACTAAAAAAGTATTGTGAATAAATGTAAGGTTGAGTTGCCTGATGGACAAAGTTCACGTACAAGTAAACATATGATTATATAGCTGATTACATGTTATCAGTGGTGTCATTGATTATAAAAGTATCCTTATAAACATATAACATAAATATGAGTAGTAATGAGATCATGATGAATGAGTTATCATGTAATTATGCTGTTATATAATCAGTAATCATATGTGTAATTGACTACAAAATTATTCTGAATAGACAACACTTGAGTTGCCTAATTAACAGAGTACATAAATATAAGTGATAATGCAATCGTAATGTATTCGATTACACATAATCAATAACAGTTTGTGAAACTCGCTACAAAAGTATTCTGAATAGAAGTAATCTGGAGTTGCTTCATGAGAACAGATTGCATGATAATGCATAAAAATGACTACACTGTATTACATGTTATCAGTTATATGATTGATCACAAAAGTATTTTAAATCTGTAATCTGAAGTTGTCTGATGAACAGATAACATAAATACGAGTAATCATGTAATCAATCTTTATTCAATTATATGTAGTCAGTCATCGGTTGTGTAATTTATTACAAAACTAAGTATCATCCCTTGCCTAGAGATAAATTTCAAAGAGTTAAGGTCATCATTATCAATGATAAATGTTGTTACCTTTGTAATGGAGATACAATGTGAATCGCTCTCAACAGGTGATAAGAGGCGGTGATAGAAAGGCAGGTTTCGCAGTGAGAAATCCTTCAGGCCAATTAGT
This sequence comes from Platygaster robiniae, assembly GCA_028476575.1. Lineage (NCBI taxonomy): Eukaryota > Metazoa > Arthropoda > Insecta > Hymenoptera > Platygastridae > Platygaster > Platygaster robiniae. The sequence goes on from CM052023.1 coordinate 23,753,897, forward strand.
CCAACCATACGAATGGAGAACCAGCGCAGATTACGAGGATCGTAACGTTGCCGGTGGCTATTACAGCATTTGCATAGACAATCAATTTTCCAGATTCACTGGCAAATTGGTCAATTTGTACCTGACTGTAATAAGGTGACTTTCCCATGAAGTAGATGACTATAGATGTATACAGCTTACGTATCTCACTTATATTCTCTGACGCTTTTTTTTTGCGAAAAATTTGCAACATGCCTTGGGTTACTAAAAATTTTACAGGTACGATCAATGGGAGAAATTTACCAAGGAACTGGAAGACTTACAAATATCTGTAGAAAATGCAACGGTAAGGAAATGAGTAAAACTTGAAAATTGATACCAGATTTTAGGTATAGATATTAAAAACAATTATTTGGATTCATAGAACATACTAATGGGAGTGGAGAAGAATATCAATGAAATGCTGCAGATCCAACATTTGAGCAAAAGTCGCCAGGGCCGAGACTTGAATTTGCTTTTGGATAACAACGAACACATTCCGAGATGGTCTATCCTCCAAATCATCGTCATCCTCGCTTCGTCTTGGATGCAAGTCTACTTTGTCAGGAAATTATTCCATGTTACATCTTCTGGATACACTAAAGTTCGAATATGAGCTATGAGCGTTGTAGTTATTAGTTTTTTCTACATACACCCGGTGAACAACTCGATCCATGTAGATGTGTTTCGATTTTTTTTTTTTTTTGTTGCAACAGAGATTTTTCCAAGTTGAGAGATAAAAGTTTAAAAATGTTGTACACCTTATTCATAAGACTGTTTTTTAATGATGTTGATGTACTGAAAACTGCCCTTCCCCTTTGTACTTGATTTTATTTTTCAAACAAATATTTGTATTTCAACTGTAAGGTATTACCATAATTAATATGTGATTCTTTGATAAAGCGAAAATTTTGTCGTTTTGCATATTTTGTATTATTCAAGTATTTATGTTATGACAGTATAAAAGGTGACGGTGAAGGACAAAATTGATAAGGATGCCAACATACGGTCATAGACATGACCGAAGAATTGAAAAATTGTAACACGAACACCAAAATCTGACATCTTTAATATTTTTAATGCGCAAAAAATGCTTTGATGATATTTTTCTTGATACTCGCGTTTTTATTTCTAATGATGTATTATTTTTGGAGTTTTGCTAATAAATTATACCATACTTTTGTTAAAAAAGTTGTTCTTCAGATGATTCTTGGAAATGTAACTCGTTTTATTCAAACATACGTAGAAAAATACAATAAGTAACAAAGTTCATTGTAAATGGATAAAAAAAGTATCTTTGTACATTGAAAAACCAAACACGCATGTTTTTTTATAAAAAAAAAAAGATTGATGCTAAAGAGTACAGATCTTGCGCGTCGGTGCAATTTTTGGACTCCCTTGGCTATACTGGTATATTGATTGTGAAAATAAAATTATATGTTGACAACTGAAGCAGTACCGGTAATATGAAAATTCACTATTTCCCACTATGCAAAAGGTGCGTTTATGTTTATGTCTATGCCCCCACCGCACAGTCCAAGTTCGTAGAAATACCATCAAGTTTTACTTTTTGCCAATTGTCGAGATCAAAGTCTCAACTTTTTGTATGTATTGCTTTTGAGCATCTTCTTTGCTCATCCCTTTTTTTGCGGACCAAGCATCCCACTTGGCTTTTCCTTTGAAATCCAGCATTCCTGGTCTCTCTGTTAATTAATATTCATAATTCATATTGTAAATTTATTCATTTATATATTGGCATCTTTGTGATGCTAATTTTAATAAAATCATTATAAAATTGCACAAGTTCCTTTTGAAATTAATTTATAAAGTTTTGGACAAAATTTTATGAAGATTTAATGAAGTACATATTATTTTATTAAAATTTCATAAAATGTCTTCATAAAAACCATAAACTTTATAAGGGATTTGCGGTTTTATAATTTTTGTAGTGTTATCAGAGATGTAAGGAAAGTTCGAAAAAAATCCCAGAAGAGATTATAGTCTTTCGTTTTTGAATTTGAATATAAATTTCCATCACTTTTTACGTTTAAGAGAGCAGATAATTTTTTTTGCCTTAATTAAAATTTTCAAAAACAATGAACATTCTTTCTACATATCAAATTAAAATTTTACGAATGATTTATAATGAATTCATGAACGAGATTGAATTAATAAAGTGTACTACTTACCAGATTAAAATAATATATTTTTTATGAGATTTCCAGAAAACATGCACCGAAAATACATTAAAATTATAAAACTTTTTAATAAAAGATTATTATAATAATTTTCAAGATTAAACATATGTATTTTGCGTTATTCCGAAATGAGTTCAGTCAAAAATTAAAAAATTTTTTTTGTGTGGACTTTAGTGATAAAATTTTTATTTAGTTCCAGGGCATGAGGCCTCTAATAGATAAATTTTATTGCATTTTCAATAGTAATTTCAATCGGTATAATTATTAAATAATAATTTATTGTTTTTAATTATAATTATTGCAAATATAATTTACAATAATTGTAATTGAAAACGACGTTTTAAACAATCATTAACACGCTAACATTAGAAAAAGGTAATTTTGAAATAATATTCCAAAATGTTCTAAAAATTTATAAATTAAGAATATTTTTGGGTAGAAATTTTACATTTTTATGCATTTTTTAAACTACTTCGACTCAGAGTTAACATTAGGATATACAAATCAATGCAGTCTATGTAATTTTGATGTAATTTCACGAAAAACAGGTATTTCTATAAAATTTGGACATTTTGAACAGTTAAGAATTGATTCATTATTTTCAAGTCAAGAAATTTCAAGTTTTCTACATTTTTTGAATTTTAATTAATAGAGTGTGAAAAATAAAATGTATTAGAATGTAAAAAATGCAAAATGTATCAAAAAATTGACAATATATAAATTTAGGATGAATTAATGAGATATATTTCATTATGTAGTTTAAATTCAAACATTTTTTTTTAATCAATAAAACTGTCGATTTTTTCCAAAAACTATGTAAAATAACTCTTAATCGATAATTGTCTAGAATATTTTGAAATTTTTTTCTTAAACGTTCTTTTCTCTAATCTATTCTTGAAGAAAATTTAGTATTTAATTATTATTATTGATTATTGAATAAGTAGTAATAAGTTTGTCAATAAATGATGAAAAATAATTTTAAAACAAAGAATGTCGAGAATATTTTGAAATATATTTTCTCATACTCTTTTTCCTGATATATTCCTGTGGAAAATAAATATAAACAAAAAATTGTTGAAAAATGCAATGAAATTGAAATAATTTGACCTCTAATACACAAAAATATTTATATTTTGTTTAATTTTAAATGTTTGGAATTTCAAGAACATTCAATTTTCTACTAACCGGTGTTGCAATCACCGACTGTAGCCTGCTTGAACAGAGCATACAGTTCTAAAAGGTCTTCATTGGATGGAGATTCTTTCAATTCTTTGACCTCTTCAGCAGCTTTGTTGAATTGCTGCAATAGATACATCAACTTCAACATTTATGAATTCAATTACTAGTAGGACATAATTTTTAAATGTGTGGATGTGAAATCTGTTGAACTATACTTGGAATAATATGAGCATGAGATAAAATCAACATTCAACAAAACTTCGAATTGAAGTTTTACACATTGATCAATCATAAATAAAAGAAATTTATTAATTATAGTGAAAAAAATGTACTATTTCCTGATTACTTTAATTTGAAACTAACATTATTTTTTATAATTGCATTTCAAACCAAATTATTTCTGCGATTACAAGAAGTTCTATAACAGTAGAATTTCAATTTAAAAATTTTTAGTTTTTGAAAAAAATTGTAATCTTAAGCCTTCGAGTTTGCTAGACTCTTTGATAGAAACATTATGTAATCATGTTGATAAAAATAGAATCAAGCTCACAGGGTTTTATTGATATTGAACTTAGACTGAAATTTGTTGTGTAGATGATAGTAATAACACAGTGTAATGGAAGAATATATAAATGTGCATAAAAAGTAAAATATTAACTTGCGGGTCACACGAAGAAACGTGACTCGTCAATGAAGCTCAAATAATAAATATTCAGATGCATTTCAACGAGCTGAGAATAGTTTCCATGATGTACCTTGACAATATTATACAATTATGTGCAGTGTGAATTAACACTATCCTCTTTCAGAATTTACCATCAATGAATTGGCAAAATTTTATGAACTAATTTGAGTATCATTAGATATTTTTTTATCATATTTCACCATATTTTTGCCATATAAGTTTTGAGTTAAATATGATAAAACGAATAAGAACTTCATATTTTGGTTAAATATGTATAAATTTTATTATTTTATGCCCTTATTTTTTGATTTACATACCATATCATAAAATCCTCATAAAACATTTATTTTTAAATGAAGTGAGTCAAAAAAAAACTTTATTTATTTTAAATATGTAGTACGAAATTATATCAAAGAATAAAAAGTTAAAATTAATACTTGATTTCCAGCACACGAATTTTACATAATGTTTTTATTACTTGGATTATTAAAACATTTCATTTTCATTTTTCAATTGTTCAACTTTAATAATAATTTACTATCAGAATTTGTAAACATATTACGACATGATTGAGAAGAATTAAAGAATAATAAGTGAAGAGTTAATTTTTTTATGGATAATTCAAAATTATCAAGATTTATTTATTTTCAATGACAAAATTGCCACTTACTGATGATGTGTTTGAATTTCGGTACTTATTTCTGATAAAATTTATATTGAAAAAAGTTTCATATCCGACTGCAAAAATTATGCAAGTACATGATTATGTTTGATTTTACCTAGAGTTGAGAAAGATAGAAAAAATTAAAAAAAAAAGCAAATACTTAATACTAGAAAATATAGTAGTTATTTTTTTAATATTATTAATTGCACCAAAAAAAGTTTAGTAAAACGAAAAAAAATTCAAGTTAGTGAGCAGTATGAAAGAAATTAAAATTTATAAGTATATACCAGATTTCGTTTATTTATTTTTAGTGAGAAACTTGCTCCTTACTGAAAATTTATCTGAATTGTAGTTTGAATCAAAAATTATCTGAGTATTTTATTATTGTAATTGATTATTCACAGAATTTATTACTATACATAGTGTAAATTTATGTTATCTAATTTTGAGAAATATTAATGCAATGATTAGCATAATAATGTTGGATTTAATCATGAGTTGGGAAAGCAAAAGAAAAAAATCAATAATAAATAAATTTTTAATACCAAAAATCCAGTTAAGAGTCATTTTTGTGAATTATTGATTAAACCATAAAATATAATAAAATACATAAAAATTTGAGACATTAAGCAATAGGAAAGTGTAATTTTACATGATCAGATTTCAATTGTTCATTTTTAGTAACAAACTTGCTCTTTACTGAAAATATATCTTAATTATGGTATTTTTGAAGAACTTCAAATTTAAAAACTATTTTTAAATTTAAATTTAAAATCTATAAGATTTTTATCATTATATATTATTATTTATAGTATTTATTATTATATATTATATAAATTTAACTTATATAACTTAAAAAATTATGTGTTACGTTCAATTTTATCTAGAATCGGAAAAGCCAGAAAAGAAAAACAAAACAATAAAATTGATTATATGCAAATTTATAATACAAGAATTATTGGAATGTCGTTGAAGAATATTATTTAAAAAAAATTGTCAACTGATAATAAAATTCAAATCAATGAGCAAAAGTTAAATGATTTCAATTTACCACTTGACTTCATTTCTTAATTTTATTGATAAACTTATTCGTTACTAATTAAATTTACATTGAAAAAACTATTTCATAAATAATTTCAAACACTATTCAAGTGTCAATTTAATTATGTTTGATTTCAGCCAAAATTGGAAAAAGTAAACACAATTAAAAATAAGAAAATGCCTAGTATTGAACAAATCAATAAAAAATTACCTCTGTATATTATTTATTAACCAAAAAAAAGAGAAAAAAATACAAGCAAATGTTAAAAAATTGAGACACACAAGCTATAGGAAAACTTAATAAAATTGCTAAGTAAAGATTAAAAAAAAAATTGATTGGAAATAATTATTGGCAAATAAAAAAACTCATTTATTAGTAAAAGTTTAAATGTTTGTGGAAGAATACAGTTATACATATGAGAGCACATAATTAGAAAAAAAAAATAATAATAATAACATTTAAGATTGTTATACATGCATCATTTAGAACTAAAAATCGAGTGGATAACAAATTTAATTATTTATAATAATGAAGAATTCAATTCCATTTATTTGAATTTGTAGAAACAATATTTATATTTTATCTTGTTTTGAAAAAGTTTTTACGCTTAAGAAAATTAAACTTAAATTATAATAATTAATTTGCTTTGGAAAAATCATTCATAATTATGAATCTTTGGAATTTATTAATTACAAATTTCAATTGTTTAGAAGAGGATATCTTAGCTTGTTTGAAAAAAATTTTATTTTCAAAACAATTATTATTTTCAATTATATATTTATTTGTCAAAAATTATTATGTTTACTTATTGAAATTGATTCGAATAACATTTTTAAATCTCAGTATTAAGAAAATTGTTACTTGAAAAATATATCTCTTGAGATAAATAAATTAGCAATGTATATAAGTGGATATAGATATATACAGTGACATTGTTGAACCATCGATACCGAATCAATTCTAGCAAAATACGAAATGTCATGATTCATTAATTACATAAACATAACCTCACTTTTAATATAATTACTCCAAAATCAAACCCTTAAATTACATTAAATGAATTTCAAAAATTATTATCTACTAATTCATATGTTACTAACTTTCGGCTACAATAATTTATTCGCCAAAAAACGATTGCGTCACAAAATTAATAGTGTTGATAAAAATAAGAATTTTCAAGGAAAATAAATCAGGAATATTTCAAAGTATTGTTGATACTAATAGCTTGCGTAGATTTTCGCCAAATTTTTTGTAAAGCGGTTAATTTTGAATGTTACATCACCTCTTCCAGCGACATTGTTGTAATTGTTGGTAATTGTTATTACTCGTCGAACTTCTGCCGTCTACAGCTGTCTTTTGACTTGTGCGAAAAATGGAGTTCCGAATTTTTCCTATTTCCACTTCGGAAACTTCCGGCTTCAATCGTCTGCAATCGGCGCTATTCGTTGATGATGAATGAAATTCTCGACGAGAGGACCCGAAGATAGCCGAAACCAACTTCGGCTATCTTCGGGCAAGTTCGGAATAACGGTTTCGCACTCTTTCGGGAATTGACGTTATTATTCTCTCCTCCTCCCTCCCTCTCACCCTCTGTCCGTCACGATTTTCGCGACCCGTAAGAAAATTTCTCATTGCAGTGCACGGGTTCAATGCAGTTCAATGCGATTACAATACCAGGGATGTACATCATCATAGATGTACCCCAAGCGCTCACCAGATGGCTGCTGGTTTTTTTTTTTTCATGTTTCAAGTTTTGTGTAGAATGCTTAAATCAAGTGCATGGCTCATGTTAATTAATGTGAAAATTTTTATCGTTCAACTCCGCAGAACACGGGATCGATTCCTACCCGGGAGAAATTTTTGTTATTGAATAATCGTTTTTATAGCTTCATTGTGATTACTTTTTACCGTAAATAATGAATTATCTTTTTAGTTTCCTGAAATATTTATTAATAATTATCAACGACTGGAAGTACTCTATGAGCTCGTGGCGAGTGGTCTGCGAGCTCGCTGGCGAGTTCACGGCGTGTTCGAAAAGGGGCGGAAATAATGAAAACGCTGCGAGCTCACAGGTTCACTGGGTAATAACTAATTTCCGGAGCGCATGTATCAGTTCAAACAGTTTCTGGAACAGTTTTTGAAAGCTTATTACAATTTTTACAGTTTTTAAACTTAAACAGCATGTTACAGTTACGAACAATTTTAAAAACATTCAAAAGTTTTTGACAGATATTCGAAGTTGATTCTCAGCTTGTAATAGTTTGAATACTTTCTAAACAGTTAAGTGTTTAAAGCTTTCCAGATTTCCAGCATTTTCATAGAACATAATTTTTTTACATTATCTTGGCCAAACAGGACTGATTTGAATTTTGTCTAATTAAGAATTCCACTGAAGCCAGGATATTTGAAAATGGATATTTAAAAATTAGTTACATATATCGTAAATTCAGTTATTTGTTTAACTATTAGAACTTGCGTAAATCATTTCGTATGTCCTTTAGATTATATTAAGTATATTTCTGATAATCTTTCTCTCTTTCATGAATGACTATTATTTTTTATACGTCTGACAATTATTGTCAGACGTTGTATAAAAATTCATCACATTCTTCCAAAGAATCCTGCTGGAGAGTTCTAAAATTTGTATGGATTCTTAATAGCAACAAAACGTGTTTTAAAATTCACAAAAGTTTTCAGGAGAATTAGAAAATACGACTTTTGAAAAAATTTGTATGATTCTCAAAAAATGTTTCTTCTAAAAAAACGAACCTCCCAATAGAAATAAGATTTGCATTTTGCCCAAATGCATTTAGTCGAAAAGTTTTATTAAAAAAAATTTTTTTTATTAAAAATATTCAAATTCCAATTTGAATTTACGAAACAATAATAAAAAAAGTGAAACAGTTAGTTTCTCAAGATGATTTATATGAATCTAGAATCTGTTTGAATTTGTAGCTAGTTATATATGACTAATATAAATGATCGAAAGACTGAGAATTCCTCGAAAATATATACCTTTTACAAATGTTGAGTTTGATATAATTTGTTTTCAGGGCTCAAATTCATATTGAGATTTTTCAAATTTATAAGTAATGAAAACAACCTGGAAAACTTCAAATTTTTTACGATATTTAAAATCAGTCACATCGAATAATATGTGAGGTTTCTTTTTTTTTTATGCATGTGAAGTCTCCAATTTTCAGGAATAACCGAAACTTCCACATTTAAACCATTTATTGAAATTTCTAAAAAAAACTATGTTTTTATACACGAAATGTGAAAAGATAGTTTATTTCGCGTACAATATAAAATTCAAAAATGGGTGCTAAATTATTTCGAACAAAGATCAATCTACAAGAGTGAGTGATAAGATAAAACAAGATCAATAATCTCAGTTGAGCTTAACAGAATTATTAAGAATAAAAAAAAACAACCCAAAAAAGACTGTCACAATCAACTGAGATACATATACGTTTGGCACAATCAAGATCGAAGGAAATGAATCGAGAATAATACAAAGATACCATAGATTCTTATCTATTAATTTCAATCAAACACTCAGAATATTTGAAAACAATCCATAGTCCAGAAAACACGAAAATACCATGCATTGCATGAAAAATGAATCAGTCAGTTATTCAAACGCATTGATAACCAGGGTTTACAAGTAACGCGTTACTCTAAAACGTTACATTTTTTACTGTAACGATATTTTATTATCGTTATAAATTATAACTATCGTAAAATATTATTTACTGTGACGCGTTATATTAATCAACAAGTAACGATAACGGGAACGTTTCACTTTTTTTCGGTAACGGGTAACGAATATCCCGTTATTTTACGTTACTTTCATCTGTCCCATGAAGTTTTTAGCACAATTCACAACTTTTTAAAAAATGTTCTGAAACTGAGATCTTAGTAATTTTTAACTTCCTCATTTTGAGATATAAAATTCTTTATTAATAATTTTTAATGAAACTATGTGGAATAATCGTAATTTGTGTGAAAATCTTGACGAAGAATAGGCTTTTTTATTTTTTAGTAAAAACTTTCACGACTCAAAGCGTTAAATTTTAGAAATTCACATGAAAAGGTATGAAAATACTTAAAATCTATAGATCGCAAAATCTATAGCAGGATTTGTTTGATTTAGAGATCGTGCTAGAAAATTTTTTGGAATAATAATGGATACAAAAAAAAATAGAAAAAAATAAAATAAAATTCTAGATTTTATCAAGTTTTAAGTCACTTGATTTGAAAAAAATTTATGTTAATATAAGTCTATAAGAAGATAATAAAATTTTCATATTATATAACTTTGTGAAAAATACAAAAAATATTGAGGGACCCTTAAATATATGAAGAAACTGTTTTCTGCAAAATCGATCGAAATATACTCTAGAAATTTCGAACCTCCAATTTTATTCCATTCTGAAAATTTAAAGAGATATCTTTAAAAAAAAACTCAAAATTCCACAATATTCTTGAACTATTTAAAAATGCAGAAAGAAAATACGTTCGGAAAAATACGTGCAAATATATGAAACATTGGAGATCTTTCAAATTCCAGAAATTCATACAGCAATATATAAAAATAATGAACCATCTTTGAAATCATAGAAAAACTGAAGAAATACAAAAAGTACTTGAATAAGTACAATTCTATCGAGACACTGTTTGTGGAAAATCCTATAAAACACATAATGTTCCATTATATTCAAATTCTGGAGTTCGAAATTCTTGAAATGTATAGAACAATTATTATTATAAAAATACTAAAGTTATGTAAAAATACTAGCAAATTCTGCAATATTCTATAACACTAAAAAATAGTGATGGTTTCAAAAATACGTAACAATTTTTTGAATCGTAGAAAAATTAAAAAAGTTTAAAAAAAAAAACAAATGAAATGAAAATCTTCACAGAAATTTTTTGCTGAAAAATCCTCTCAAATACCAGTAATCTATTTAACTTTTAATTCTGGAGTATGAAATTCTTGAATTCTATGTATTATCAATGTACAGGAAAATAGTAGAAATTTTTAAGAACTCTAGAGAATCCTGCTATATTTTATACATACTGAATAGTGCAAAAAGATTTAAAAATTCTGGAAATCTGGGTAGGTATTTAGATTCTTTCAAAAATCTATTAAATTGCAAATGTTTTCTTGTGGCTAACATTGAATTAAATGTCATATTCAGAAATTTCGTAAACTTGAAAAAAATATAAAAATTTGAGCAAGCTGATTGATTTTTTTCTCAGGCTGAAAAAGTTCAGATAAACATTTTTTATTATATCTGAAATAAACAATTTCCATAGCACAAAATCACAAGTACGTTGAAATTGTATTTTTTAGCCTTAGTTTTTAGATTTTTGTTATTTACATTCAATTTCCTCACTCAATTTCTTAATAACTTTACTCTTTGTAAGTGGCAACGGTAACGAGTTACTATTCCTTTTAAAGTAACGATAACGTAACGAAATACTTTTTTCACCTTTGTAACGGTAACCTAACGCGTTACATTTTTTCAAGTAACTTTCCAAGCCCTGTTGATAACACCATAACTCTAGAAAAATCAAAGTTTCATTCAATATACACTGCCAGCGTATAAAAAGTTTACGCAAACTTTTCTATTCTTCCAGGAAAGTGTTAAATCTATGCTCTCAGTGCGTGAATCGCTTCCGACGAATCGGGTAATTTGCGTTACATAAACTGCAGAAGGCATTAGAATATGCACTGGAATGTAAGAATAAGGAAAGTGGAGGGGGCCACTGTACTCGTGCGTTATGGAAATATGGGATGAAAGTTGTTATCTGAAATTCAGTCTTGAGCATGTTCTAGTTACTGCTCCCGTGTTATATAGTTCGTATATGTAAGAAAGGATAATATTAATGTAAGTAGTATTCGGAGCGATGGGTACGAAGTGAAAGCTTTAGTACTAAATGCACGCCAAGATTTCAGTGACGGCCGAGCTGCAAACGCGCGAGAAGCTCTCGGTATTTTTATTTAGTCATTATATCCTCTACTTCTTGCACAGTGAAGATTTCGGTAAAAGATATTCGCGGTTGAAGTTGCTAATTTGGAAATAAGGCGAATGCGGAATGAAGAAGCGTCATTAGGCGAAGACATGAGGCAAGAGAACTCAAAAACGCAGCTGCCGCTGCGACGACCTGTTCCCAACACGCAAGGTACACGAGCTGTGAATGTTTTAGTTCTGGTTACAGAATAATGGAACTTTTATCAGCTAAACAACAGAAATCGAGTTTTTCTTACGACCAGGGTGGAATATGTGTAACGAGCCATTCAACTTGAGTGACCTAGATTTTTCTTGCTCCTGATTTTTTAAAATCTAAAACGTTACATTGATCAACAAGTGTAATGATACCGGGAACGGGTTTTTTTTTGTTTTGTAATAAGTGAAGAAAATTCCGTTATTTATTTCACCTTATGTGTTTAAAGATGTATCACTTTCGTAAAGTTTTTAGAACCTTATGTAATTATTTTTAATAAGTTCTCCGGGACAGGGGTATAAGTGATTTTTGGTTTAAATATTTTCGAATTAAAATTTTTGTATTTCTATACTTTCTTTTATGTAACAAAGTGAAATGTCAGTAAGTTGTGTACAAATATTGAAAATGAATTATATCCATGAAGATATTTAAAATCTGTAGATCTGCTAGAGAATCTTACGTAATTCAATGAATACGAAAAATTTCAAAAATACTAGATTTCAATTAGTTTCTCGACAATGCTATTTAACTCTTCTGAAATTATTAATGTTCTATATAGCAACCCAAGGAATTTTGATCCTTATAAAACCTTCAGGAAATGCAATTTCTTATAAAGAATTGGTCGCAAAAATTTTATGCAGTTTTTTTCATATAAGATTGTCTCAAATACATTCTTATGAGAAATTTCAGTTTCTTATAAGGTTTTTATACGGTCACCTTATGAGACATTAAATTCTAGTAAGAAGTTTTATTTTCTCAAAGGGTTTCTTTAAGGATCAAAATTACTATGGAATCCACAAAAATATTGGAAAATCTTTCAAATCGTCAAATTTCTTTAAAACTACGAAAAATATTAAAAGTACCCACTACAAACCTATGAAAATACTGTGTTTTGAAAAATTTATCGAAATTTCAAATATTTCAAATTTTGAATTCGATGAAATCCTACTGTTGAAACTCAAAGAGATATATTCAGAAAAACTAGGAAATTCCACAACAATAATAATATAAATATAAATAATAAGTTACATATGACTGGGACAACGAGAATTATTTTACCCAAGAATTCCCATCGACATATATATAACTGGACCTCAAAATCGGGTTGTTAAATGCCGATTCACGCATATCTCACAGACAAAAAATTATTTTTAAATGAATTCTTTTATAAAAGTAAGTATTTTGAGTCGAGAAACTAAAAAATAATGCTTTACAAAATTTTCAAATTCAAAAAAGTAGAAAACATTGGCAATATACTGGATGGGTTTTGTTCTCATGAAATTCAAAATAGAAGATTTTCGAAGATGTTAATGAATTTTGAAGAATGTAACTATAGTCGTATTTCTTTGAATTATTCATGATAATGTTTTTTTTTTTTTTTTTTCATTTTATAATTCATAAAAATTTGAAAAACTTTAAAGATGTTGAAAAATTAGAAAAAATCCTGATAAGTTGGAAAATTTTATAAAATTGAGTAAGTTCCGAGTAGTTGGTATAACTTTTGAAATTTCTAGAATTTGGACAAATTTTACTGTCATTAAAATTTCGAAGATTGTAAATAATTCCAGTAAAAAAGAAAAATTTGTTGAATTTCAGAAAATGTTCTTTTATTTTGTAAATTACGTCCATCGTGATATTGTTTCTATATATACATGATGATAATATTCTTCGAATTTGTTATATAAGTTATAGAATTTAAAAAATATTAAAAATTAATGAAAAATCCTTATAAGCTAGACATATTTTAATTACATTTGGGAAGTTTTGTATATTTTGTATTAGCTCGTCATTCGAAAATTTTCGAAAAATGAGAAATTACCGGAAAATTTCTTAGCTGCTGAAAAGTCTTAAAAAGTCGAAAAATTACTATAATCTTAGAAAACATTTATAAATTTTGTAGATTGTGTATGATTCTTCATCGACATGTGCATCATATTCTTTTTTCATTCTCAAACATATTAAAAATTACTTAAAAATTAAGACACATCTTAATGAGTTACATAAATTTGCATAAAACTTGGTAAATGTAGAATTCTTTTCATAAAGTTTGTGGTTTTAAAAATTTCAAAAATTTTGCAAACATAAATCATTTAAAAGATCGCCAGTACCAATTCAAAAATATTCGAAAAAATTGTAAAATTTTTCATAAATAAATGTGTTGATTATCACATTTATCAGAGAAATGCATTAAAAAAAAAAAAAAAAAACTTGTAAAGTATCAAAAAGTTACCAAAAATACTGGAGTCTACCAAATTTTTATGCAATCTACAGTTCTGAATAATTTCTATTGCGTTTTAAACAAAACAAACTTTGAAAATTGAAAGAAAACTTCAAAATTTGAGAATTATCAGTAATTTAAAAAATACGATTGATTTGTAGGATTTCAAGAAACGTTCATTAATTTTGTAGATTATGGAAAATTTGGGAAATTCTGTGAAACTTCATAAACTGGTATAACATCCCGAAAATTATATTGAAATCAAAAAATGTTCTGTCATACATAGATAGTCGATAAATTTAGAAAATTTCAATAAAAACCTACGATTCCATAAAAGAGGTCTCTCGTTGGAGAGTGAATTTTGGGAGCTGAGAATGAAGGGGCAAAAAAAAAAGAAGAAAAAAAAAGATCGTTGTTGACCTTGGAACGTCGTTTAAAGTGGCTGTCAGCCTTGGCACAGTGGGTGGAAGCGTTCTTCTCGTGGGTCCTTCGGATGCTCCAAAATCGGAGAAACCTTCGAGAACCGAGGAAAAAGAAGAAGAAACTCATTTTCACGACGATGTTCGAGGACTCGTGCAACTGCGAGTTCATCAACCCGTTCATGTTCAAGAAACTTCGTGCTTCATTTTAGACGGTACGCACACGTTCAAGAACGATCAAACCGGTTTCGCTCATTTTTGGCGACAACCACTTGAAGCAAAAAACACTTAAGGAAATTCAACTTGCTTCTACAACTCGAACTTTTACGAATTCTGTGATAAAGTAATATTCTGAAGAATTTATTTTCTTCCATTTTATGGTCAGTCAAAAGTGGAGAATCCCTGATTTTATTGAAATTTAAGTATTTCGTCTGATGGACAATGAACCCAATGAATTATAATGAAAAATGAACTTTAACATCAAATAAAACACGTTTTATTAATGTTAAACGGTTAACAATATGGTTAAAAAAAACAATGATTACGAAATCAATCATTGTTATTCAGGGAAACAGCTATCATACTTAAAATAATTATTTTAGAATCCACTTTCACTCTAAAAAATTGATGGAAGAAAATTTTGAACCGTAAATATCTAAAATTTTTAAAAATTTTGATAAAATTACGAGCAAAATCGAGTACATTGTTAACAATTCAATAAAAAAAATATTAATCCAGTTTGATCCAATGACATTTTCATTTTACTTTGAACTGTGGATAACTTTTGAATAATTAAACATGTTTATTGAAGTTTGAGGATAATATTCAATTCAATTCAAATCAAACTGAAAAGTTTCAGTTATTTCACTAATTTTTATCATACCCACTCCACAAATCTATCAATTTGTGCTTTAGGTCCTTATATTCCTCTAAATTTCGGGAATTAATTGGGTGCTCTTCTCTTATGATTTAATACTCCATACAACACATGAATATATACCATCTTGTACAATGCAGAAGAAGAAGAAGAAGAAGAAGACGAGGAAGAAATCGTTACCGAAAACCCAGAATCAAATGAGACTCCATCACCAACAGTAGCAACAAAAGAAGATAAGGAAGACAACGAAGATTTGAAATGGAAAAGAAGGCTGCCTGCAACTCCAAGAGAAAAAGAAGCTGGTAGCAGTGGTAGCAGAAGCGTGCATAGGTTTGGGGAAAAAATAAAAATGATCAAAAGATCATGGAGCATGACAAAGGGAAGTCTTGGCCGTATAAGGCCCAAAGCTTCCGTCATTCTCGAAGCCGCAGACAACATTAGCCGGAAATCTGATCAACATTTGAATACCAATTTGCATCTGAAGCAGTTTTTTACGTGGAAAAAGAGATCGAGGATCCCGAGCTTTTCGAGCTTTTATCTCAAGGAAAATGAGCCTAAAGTTGATGATGTAGCAGATTGCCACGCAAGTTGTGATAAGGTTGAACAAGTGCAAGAGGAGCAAGTTTATAGCAATGAGACAAGCCTTTGTGGCACTGCAAGTGATTGGAGTCAGAGTCAGAGTGACGGGTCTTTGAAATCTTGGCATTCTGAAGAGGACAATTCGTTGTATCAATTGTACTACTCGTCTGCTAATGGTGATCCTGCTGCTCCTCTTTCATCCCAATCCGAACAAGAGGTAACGTTATATTATATAGAAAAATAGTATATTTTGTTTCGAAGACCTGAAGCGTGACTTTTAGGGTCCAAGGTGCAAACGATTCTTTTTGCAAAACACGCAAGAAAAATGTACTTGAACGACTTGTATGGTTGCATCGAGTCTAACTCCGAAATACTTGTTAACACGTTTTCCATCAGTACTTACAGTCTGTTGCATAAGAGCATAGTTACTTTTGTGAGAAAATGAAAAGACTCAGTACGAGAATTCTGTCAAATATTGTTTAATTTGATCAAAAACTTGCATGCAAATATATTAATAGCAGGTCCAATCACATCCAGCGTCACTTTGGACGAGATTTTTCGCGTATTCTTCTGAAAACGACCTCCAAATTTTGTGAATTCGGCGAACAAGCTGCTTCAAATTGCAGGGTCGGTTCTTCCCAAGCTTCATCTTCATTTGAGCCCAAACGTTTTCAATTGGATCAGCATCGGGCGACTAAGACGGCCAATACAAAGTCACGACACCATTTTGCTCCTTCCACAAGCGACAGGCCTTGCTTCGATGTTTCGGGTCGTTGTCCTCTTGGAGAATCCAATTGTCACTTTTCTTCTTGTACCAATTTTTAGCAGTCGGCAACAAAGCTTTCTTGTAAATGAGGTTCATTTTCACAGAGTTTAGGTTGTCCGTGAACACATGCAACTTCCCAAATCCTTTTTCTGAGAGACATCCCCAAACGTGAACCTTCGCAGAATGTTTTACGGTCCTTTGGAGCAATTGGTTGGTGGGTGTGGCCCAGGCATGCCTGATGTTATGCAAGGCCCAAAAAGAAGATTCATCGGTGAAGATAACATTGCCGCAGTCACTATCCAAATTATCTCTGGCCCATTCGAGACGTTTTTGGACATGTTTTTCACTCAACATCGGTTTTTGCAAAGTACTTAGAAATTTCAAATTATTTGCGATCAAATGTCTACGAACAGTTTCGTATGATCTGTTCTAACCTTTTTTGGACAATTTCGAAGCAACTTCACGCAAAGTTGATGTCGGATTTTTCATAAACAGGTCACAAATCACTTTTGCGTCTTTTTCCGACACTACACCGACAGAACCTCGATTCGGGAAGTCATCGACATTTTTCACCTCTTTGAAACGACTCACCCACTTACTCACTAACTGTTTCGACTTTTGCATATATTTCGCAGCAGCCGCTTGGGTCATTGTGGGACCTTTAGGGTGCGAGCTCAAAAAAACTGCTTCGAAGCGCGAAGCGTACGTGGTACTCATTTTAGAAAAATGCTGAGATCGAATTGAAAACAATAGTCAGCTGATTCACTTTCACGAAGCATGAAGGACAATACTGTCCTCTGTGTGAGAAAAAATATCACACCATTTTACTTCACCGATCGCGAGTAATCGTGACCACGCTCTTATGTAACAGACTGTAGTTTAGCTCAATAACTAGTCCATTATTATTTCCTGCAGATGTTGGAAAAGTTGTCATTGAAAGACCCCGAGCATCTTTTGCACCCAACAAGTTCCTCATTATGGTGCCGAAGGCCCCAAGTCATCAAAAGTGGTTTACTAGGTTCGTATCATTCAACTTACGTCTCCGTCCCCAAAATTTTCACACAAGAATGACCAATTAAAATTATTTGCATACTGATAGGTAACGTAAAAAATGATGAAATCACAGATAAATCAAGTGTCATTGCCTTTTCTGCAGAAAAACTGAGCCCTGCAGAAAAAACTGTGCAAGAGGTGAAATTCGAGTTGCTCACTTCGGAATTGCGATATTTACATTCTTTACGAGTATTAGACAACGAATTTGCCAAGGACCATGAATTAGTTTACGAAATTTTGGCACCTGGGGAAAAGGAAAGGCTTTTTGGAGGAGTTCCTAGCGTTCTCGAAGCATCCCTCGCATTTCTCCGAGATTTGGAAAACCTTTGTAACAACGACCTTATGCTCGACGACATGCCCGACGTCATTCTCGAGCACACGGACAATTTCATGCGGGTTTTTGGTGCTTATTGCTCTAGCCAAGTTTACATCGAGCATACTCTCAAAGAACTCAAGTTGGCATCATTTTGATATTTCATTTCACTTCCCTCTGAATTTTTTCAAGTGAGAATCCTGAAAATTGATGTGCCCGAAGTTCCAAACGTTTAAAAAATGAACGAAAACGAAAAAAGATTGAAGTTAACAAAGTTCATTAAAATTAGAATATATTTGTCATATAGCAATGATTTATTGCTCTATGTAAGACAATAGAAACACATTTTTTGTTCTTGTTCATTTTTTAACGTTTGGAACTTCAGAAACACAAAAATTGAATTGTCGAGTGAAAATTTCGCTCGATAGTTTGATTTGCAGGATCCTCACTCGAAAAATTTGAAGAATTAGATTATCTCTTTTCCTCTCAACTTTCGCACCTCTTTTATATTCACCTAAAATGTATCACATGGATTTTCATTCTTAGGTCTAGAAAAAACAAATTTGTGGAGACTGTGAATAGGATTGAAAGACGCCCAGCTTGCCAGCACCTTCCAATCACTTCTTTCTTAATGCTGCCAATGCAACGAATTACGAGGTATTTATTCTTGACATCTGTTAAAAATTTTATCAGCTTTCTTGACATAAATTCAAATTTTCATGATTTTGATCTACATATATATTCGGTTTCTAAGAATTAAATGTGATTGAAGTAATGAATTACTCAGTCACTGAAAATTCTTAGACTGCAAAAATTAACGTAATCCTTTAAATTGTCGTCACTCGAATTGTATTCTGTTACAAAAGTATTTCGATGAAGAGTAATTTTTAGTTGCCTGATTGACAGGTTACATGTATTCGAGTAATCTGAATTTTCGAGATGATACGAGTGAAAGTATTTATGTAATCATGGCGTATTCGATTACATAAATTCTTCACTTTATGAAGTAATCATTTAAAAAGTATTGTGAATTAATGTAATCTGGAGCAACTTCATAAACTGATTACATATATTAGAGTAGTCTGAACTTTCGAGATTACATGAATGAAAGTATCCATGATTACATGAAAAGTGTTCACGATTACATAAAAAGTATTCATGATGTAATCGATAACATCTCATCTTTATTCTGTGAAATACTAATTACAAAAGTATTCCAAAGAAATAGAATTTGGAGTTGTCTGATTTCCAGATATTATGAATCAAAGTATTCATGGAATCATTGCGTATTCGATTAAATACATTTCTTACTTGATGGAGTAATGAGTACCAAAGTCTTGTGGATTAATGTAATCTAGAGTAACTTTATTCACTGATTATATATATCCAAGTAATCTGAACTTTCGAGATTACATGAAAAGTATTCATGATACATAAAAAGTATTCATAATGCAATCGATAACATCTCATCTTTATTCTATGAAATACTAATTACAAATGTATTCTAAATAAATAGAATTTTAAGTTGTCCGATTGCTAGGTATCATGAATCAAAGTATTCATGTAATCCTTGTGTATACGGTTAGATACAATTTTTACTTTACGCAGTATGATTACCAAAGTATTGTGGATTATTGTAATCTTCAGTTGCCTGATTCACAGACTCTATAGTACTCGAGTAATCTGAATTTTCAAGATCACACGAATGAAAGTATTCAAGTTATCATGATGTATTCGATTACACACAATTTTTACTCGATATGATAATGATTACAAAAGTATCTTCAATATATTTTAGCTGGCGTTGTCTGATTACCAGATTACATGAAAAAAAAGTATTTATGTAATCATGGTGTCTTTGATTGTATACAAACTTTACTTAAAGGAGTAATCGTCACAAAATTATTGTAAATAAATTGAATAAAGTTGTTTAATTTACGGATCACATGTATTTAAGTAATTCAAGTTTACGAGATAACATGCATGAAAGTATTCATGTAATCATGGTGTATTCGATTACATATAATCTTTACGTGAAAGAGTAATGATTACAAGAATAATGTGAATTAATATAATCTAAAGTTAATTGATCACATGTATTCCAGGAATCTGAATTTTCGAGTTTTTCACGAATTAAAATATTAATGTAATCATGATTTATTCGATGTATCAATGATTGCAAAAGTATTCCAAATAAATACAATCTTAAGTTACTTGATTAACAAATTACATGATTCGAGTTGATTCGAATAATCTGAATTTTCGAGATTACACGAATAAAAGTAATCATGTAATCATGATTTATTCGATTACAAACCATTTTCCTTCGATAAGTAATGAGTACCGTATTCTGTGTATAATTTTGATTTAATAAAGTTATAATTACAAAAGAATTATGAATCAATGTAAACTTGAGTTGCTCGATTAATAGATAGCATGTATTTCAGTAATCTGAATTCTTAATTCTTAAACTTGCGTGAATAGAAGAATTTATGTAATCATTATGTATTCGATGAATCAATGATTGCAAAAGTATTCCGAATAAATGTAATCTCGAATGACTTGATTCACTGATAACACGCATTCGAGTAATCTGAATTTTCGAGATTACACGAATAAAAGTATTCATGATGTATTCGATTACGAACAGTTTTTCTTCGAAAAGTGATGATTAGAATAGTACTCTGAATACATGTAATCTGAATTTTCGAGAGTACATAAATAAAAATTAATTATCTCTATATAATGAAATTATGATTACAAAAGTATTGGGAATAAATGTAACCTTGAGTTGCCTTATCAACAGATTACACGTGCTTGAGCTATCTGAATTTTAAAAATCATAAATAAAAGTATGCATATATTCACGATGTATTCAATTACGAACAATTGTTCTTCGAAAAGTGATGATTACAATAGTATTCTGAAAACATGTAATCTGAATTTTCGAGAGTACATAAATAAAAATTAATTATCTCTATATAATGAAATTATGATTACAAAAGTATTGTGAATAAATGTAACCTTGAGTTGCCTTATTAACAGATTACATGTATTCAAGTAATCTGAATTCTTAAACTTGCATGGGTAGAAGTATTTATGTAATCACGGTGTATTCGATATATTAATGATTGCAAAAGTAATCCAAATACATGTAAACTTGATATACTTGGAATCACATGCATTCTAGTAATCTGATTTTCGAGATTACATAAATAAAAGTATTTATGATTTTTTCGATTACGAACAATTTTTCTTCGAAAAGTTATGATTACAATAGTACCTAAATACATGTAATCTGAATTTTCGAGAGTGCATAAATAAAAGTTCATAATCTTAATGTAATGTAACTATGGTTACAAAAGTATTGTGAATAAATGTAACCTCGAGTTGCCTAATCAACAGATTACATGTGCTTGAGTTGTCTGAATTTTAAAAATCATCAATAAAAGTATGCAGGACGCATTCGCTTACGCACAATCTGTGACTGATGGAGTAATGTTTACAAAAGTATTCTGCATTCATGTGATTTGTAGTATCCCGATTACTAGATTACATTTATTCGTGTAATCTGAATTTTCTAAATTACATGAGAAAAAATTCTCAAACAATCATGACGTAATCGATTACATTTAATCAGTAACCGAGTAATCGACGATAACAAATTTTGTAGTTTTTTCACTTTCTTGTAGTTTATTCTGAAACCTAATGATTTTCGGTAGTTTTTTTTGGTTTTTTGGATATTTATTATAGGTATTTTTTGACAACCTTTTTTTTAACGTCAATAATGTCATTAGGAACCATTGTGGTAATTTTTCTGTATTCTCATATTGCATTATAACTTGACTTCCATTGCACAATGTTGATGACATTCAATTTAAATTAAGAATGACACTTGGATTCGAAATAAAGGAAAGTAATATACTGCTTTAGGCTGCCTTTGTTGGCCGACGCGGTGCTATCGAAGCTGCCATTGAATCACGAGCAAAGGTCGCGTTGGGAAAAAGCCTGCGCGAGTTTGAGCAATATTGCTTCGGAGTGTAACGAAAGAGCTCGAGCATCCATGCAGACAATGGAATTGCAAAATTTACAAAAGTATGTTGATATATCACCAAGAATAATCTCAATTTCATTGACGTGGAACATGTTACAAACTTTGCTTCCTGTACAAGTAATTACACTTGATGTTTAAAAAAAAATTATTCATATGGAATAAATTTTATGAGTTCCGACAAAATTACTGCTCTGAGTGTAGTTACAACAGTAACGAAAAGAATGAACATTTTATGTTGTTTTTTGGTGATTAAAGGAAATTGGTGTACCCTCCGGAAATAATACCAATTCAACTGGGAGGTGATAGGAAACTCATGAAAAGTGGCCTGGTAGTTGAGTTCACGTTCAAGGCATCGTCGTCATTAAGTGGAGGAGGAAGCTACAAGACGACGTTCGGAAAGAAATACCAAAAAACGCCTTTGTACCTCATTGTACTGACTGATTATGTACTAGTCACTAAACCTGTATCGAAGTAAGTATTTTGAATTCTATCATTTGTGGAGTCATTTTCAAAATCAAATCATGTTCCAAATACACTCGCCCCTCGCAGGAGCGAGCTGCTCGGGACCGAGAAAATGAAGAGAACGAACACGCGAGGGGCTCCCACTCTCGAATGGACTGCGCAAAGCGATATGCGCGAGAGTCAGTCGGAGCCAGGCAGTCGAACGCGTCGGAGTATAAGAAAACCCATAGCTTGCGGTTGTGGGACGTGAGGGAGAAGGAGATCTCGCTCCATCGCAGCAGGCCGTGGGTGGGAGTAAGGGTTTCTCGTTCTCTTCATTTCCACGCGCTCTTTCGATTCAGGGCTCGTTCCTGTGGAGCTCGCTTCTGCGAGGAACGAGTGTACATCGATTACATCGAGATGAAAAGCATTCAGCATATCATAAATTATAACATTTGACTTACAAATTAAGACAAATTAAACAACCTAACATTATGGTGATAATAAATTAAGTTTGGAATGTTTCAGCGGTAGCCAGGAGGATAAAAAATACCTCGTTTTGGATAGCTGTAAGAAAAATTTAGTTACCCTGGAACCAATGGAAGATGACTCCGCGTCATTTACCAAGGGACACGCGATCATGATTCTTACAATGATTTCAAACAGCGTGGGTCGCTTAAAGGAATTCACCTTGGGATTCCCGAGTGATACGGATAAGGAGCGCTGGATCGACGCTGTATCCCCACCACAAAAAAGGGCACCATATTTATTTGCTACTAATTATAATAATGATGTTAGTAATCGGGAGCAGCAACAGCAAGAGACATTGTACGAGCTGTGGGACTGTCCGCAAGCGATCGCGCTTTTTGATTTCTTCCCGACGCAACCGGATGAAATCAGCTTACGAGTCGGTAGGTACTCTTTACCTAAAATGCTAATTAACTTTCTATTTACTGATTTTTAACCGTCATCAGTTATTTTACATGCCACCATGAACATCCTCAATTAAAAACATAAACTTAAGTATCGTTTTTATCATTATAATTATATTTATCATCAGCATTCATTATTGTTCATTATTATTCAATCAACAACAAATTCATTTTTCAAAACTGAATTATCATTATCATTATTATAACCTAAATATAAGACTTTTCAAACTGAAATATTCATCAGCCAATAATCGTTATATCGATATTTCGTTATGATATTCAGACGACTTGGAACCTACTGTAATGCAGGAAAGACGATGAGAATAGAAACTAGTTGAGAGGAAAAAGGACAAGAAGAGAAAGTCTTCTGTGTCGTCTTAAACAATATTACAACTATTTGGTGTAAAAAATATTCAAACGAAAATTTTCTTTTCGATGTTTATTCTTAAATTTATTCTTTCAGCATTTAGATCAGTGATTTCGTCCAATATCAATTTCATTCTTATTTTGAAATTTTTCAACGTTCAAAATATTATAGTGACATATGGTCCATAAGGAGGATACCCTGTGGTTGACATTTTCAAAAATATACATGTAGGAATATTCAAAAGACGTTGAGATTCTTTACCAAACGATATCCTCGTGATTTTTTTTATTATCTTTCTTCTAAAATAAATAAACTTTAGTATCAATGTTTTAAATTATATACATATAAATTCTGTAATGAATTATCAAAAATCTATGAAATATTGGAAATTTATGATACATGTTCTGTGAACGGTCTATGAATATACCAAACAACTATATGAAACTTTAGATTTGAAAGCATAGAATTCTAGGAATTCATATCAGAATCTATAAAAATGTTCAGATCTACTAGAAAATCTTATGAAATTTAATAAATTCATATAAATACTAAAAATACTAGAAAATAGAAAGACACTTATGAATGCTCATTTAATTACTCCGAAAATTCATAAAAATTCGTGAAATCATAAAAATTTTAATTCTCCAAGTATATTAGAAATCTTTAAAAATACAAAAATCACTAAACTTTCTGGCAAATTTTATGATAATCAACAAATACTAAAAAATGACTAGATACTATGATACTGAAATTTCATTGTTTACTCAAGAATGTCGATTGAATTTTTTTGGAAGTCTGCACAAATTTTAAAAAATTGATAAAACTTTGATTTCTATAGAACCGAATTTTAGAAATCTTTATACAAATTTAAAAACATACTGCTAATCACCAAATTATCTGGAAAATATTACAATAATCAATAAATACAAAAAAAAAATAAATAAATGAGTAGAAATACTAAAAATAATACAATACTGAAATTTCATTTGGTACTCGTAAGTGCCGACTTAATTTTTTCAAAAATCTGCACAAAATTTATAAATTGATGAAACTTTGATTCTTACAGTATAGAATTCTAGAAATCCTCCTAAAAATTAAAAAAAAATACTAAATATCATGGAATTTTCCAGAAAATCTTACAATAATCATTAAATAAAAAAAAAAAGTTATTAAATGAGAATACTAAAAATAACACAACACTGACATTTCATTAGATACTCGTTAATGATAATTTAATTTTTTTAAAAACGTAGGTACAAAAAAGTTTAGAAATCGATGAAATTTTGGTTTCTAATGCATCGAATTTTGAAAACCTATATAGAAATCTATGAAAATATTAAAAATCACTCAATCTTCCAGAAAATCTGACGAGATTCAATGAATACAAAAAATACTGAAATTTTATCAGATATTTGTAAAACTTGATTGAATTTGTTCCAAAATTTTATGTAATATTCCCATATTTTTCCTTTAAAAATATTAAATTGAGGATTTCAGAAATATTCTATTTTCTTTCGAAATGTAGAAAACACGGAGTGCTCGTTAATTGCTCCGATTGTTCGCTCAATGATTTCTGAATAAAACGTAATTAACTTTGAATTATTAACGACTCTTAGATTACCTGAAAAATTTCTAATCACTATGAAATTTCGTAATTCTCGTTTTCACAATTTTATTTGAAAAGAAATAAGGTTTTAAATCATCTTGTTATTCACTTTTGGGTATTCCCAGTTGCGATATGCGTTGACAAAAGAGCTCAAATTGTTGGATGATTTCGTTTTGGGAAATTCCACCCGAGATTGTAAGTAGCTATCTTTAATGACCGACTCATCGTCGAAATAATTGTTGAATCGAAACTACGTGACTTTTTGATATGCGTTTATGGCTGACGGCAGGGTATATAAACCCCGCCCGAACAGACACTGGCGGCTTTTTGTTCTGAGTTCAATCTTTGTCATTACCAAATCTTGTTAACAGAATTCTTCTAAAAATTACGGTTGCGTGAAAACATTTTTGTTAACGTCGTTAGTTCGAGTCAGTCGCGAAAACGCAAATTTCAAGAAAATGCAAATTTCAAGAAAACGCCGAATAATCCCTCCTAGACGGTCTTGTGATTTCCTGAACTGTTTAAAGCTACTACACCTAAATAAACGTTGGATTCCAAAGTTGTGAATAAACCGAGTGGTAGACTAGAACCGTGCCTGTGTTATTTAGTGAACCTTTTGAATTCCCAACGGGAGTCTCCAAAATCGCATCCTGCAAAATCTTACATTTACACAACATTGAGAAATCGATGAAACTTTGATTTCTAGCATCAAATTCTAGAATTAAATAAGTAAATCCATAAAAATACCAGAAATTCCTTCGGATCCTATTATTCCTAAAAAAAATACGCTAAATAATAAAAGTATTTGGAATCTACGATGTTTTTAGGTAAATTTATTTACAGAATTGGAATATTTCAAACTTTGGATTCTAGGAAATCGCATCCTAGAAATCTGAAGAGGTATCTCAATAAAGCTAGTAAATTCCACAATATTTTATAAAGACTAAAAACTAAAAAAAAGAATACTAGAATAATATAAAAACTAAAAAATTTGGAAAAGTTCATTAATTAGAGCATCAAAATCTATAAAATCTCTTCAGCAATATAAAACAAGATAGAAAAAAAGTTGAAATCCTATTAATACTGAAAAATTTGAAAAAAAAAAAACAAAAAAACTGAAAGAAATATAAACCAAGAAAGATACTGTTCCTTAAAAAATCCATTCAAATACAAAAAATTTCATAAAATTTGAATTCTACAGAGCAAATTTCTAGAGCGCTAAATCAGCAATCCATAAAAATACCAAAAATCTATAAAAATACGAGAAAGCCCTGAAACATGTCATTAATACTAAAAAAATACACATTTAATATACTCTTAAAATCCAGATGCATAATATGATTGTCTCTAAAATCTATAAAATCATCAAAATCTTCAAAGTTTCGAATCCCAAAAGATAAAATTATAATATATCTATAAAAATACAACAAAATAGTTCAAGCTGTATATGTACAGAAAAATATTAAAAGTAATATAAATCTATAAACCATGTAACTGTTTTCTGAAGAATTTATCAAAATCTATGCCATGAATCTACAGTTTTCTTTCCGATATATCGATATTGAATATCAGATGATTCCAATATATCAGATAACCTGATACTGATATTTTTCATTTCAGTTCCTATCCTCAATTTATTACAAAATATCAAAACCGAACATGTGAAACTCTAAAATTTAAAACAAAAGTCTAAACAATTAAAATGATATCAAATTCAAGACTAAAAATTCAGAACCCTCTATACATAAAATTATAATTTGATAACACAGGTATTCAAAACACCCTCCTTTTTTTTTCTAAAAAATGTTCATCACTGCTTGAAGTTGGCTGTTAGAGATCAAATGCACGCGCATCACATAAAAGGGCGGGGAATTCAAATTTTCTAGAAATGTTCATCACTGCCTGAAGTTGGCTATTATGTAGTGATTAAATGCGCGCGCATCGCATAGAAGGGCGGGGATGTCAAATGATATGTTTGTCATGGTTTGAATGTCAGGGGGCAATGACAAAAAAAAGAAAAATTACCCGACGGGCGCGCAATGATAATCTGGGTATTCCCCTGAGTAAGAAAAAGGAGCAAAAGATAACTAATGATGTCAAATTAATCTGTTGAAATGCAGGTGACGTAGTAAACGTACTGAGAAAATCCAACAGAAACGATTGGTACCAAGGGGAAAAACTGCTAGACAGGGAGAGAGGATGGTTTCCTGCAAGCTACACCAGAGAAATCGTCAACCAACACGTCCGAGCTCGCAATCTCGTGCAGAGGCACAGATTACTATTGCTCAGTGAAAAAATTATTCAAAAACAAAAAAACCGCGCCAAATAATTTTCTCTCAACGAATCCGTTCAATAACCGTACGAACTGTGATTTTTAGTGTATACATGCATAATTTAAAGTAGAAAATAAATAACGAGCTCAGCAAGTAATAATAAACGTGTATTTATTCATAGCTCGACGCTACTTATCCATTATATACACATACGCATTGATTAATAACCTCCTAAGAAAGACACACGCACACACGCACTCACAGACACGTGCAAGATGTATGGATAAAACTACTTCAACGTATCTCTCAAGTTTTGGCGATTAAACAAGTAACAAGGAAAACTATTTATTCAACTTTCCCAATGTGTTTCCAACACATTATGACGATACAGATAAAAGAGAGTAGACTTTGTGCAGTAATATAACACAAGACGTGAATCCGTATGCAAATCACAGGTGACATTCAGCAGACTGCAACTGTAAGGTTGTGAGTCCTCTTGGACAGAGAAGAGTGCAATAATAAGAATAATTAAACAAAACAAAAGGAACATGAGCGATAATCAACCCTATGGACAAAATTCGACCTAATCGCAATACCCTTTGAACCGTATACATAATACTTCTATACTGCTTTAGGGATGGGCAAATAAATATAAAATAACATTATCGGCTCATTCGATATTGAGTATCGATATATTAGCAAGAAAATATCGATATGATGATGTATGACATACATTTTGATGAATTTTTCAGAAAGTAGCTCGTTTGTTTATTAATATTTTTAGTGCATGTACAATTTAAAGGGTTTTCTGGTATTTTTATAGATCGTTACGTAGAGATCCAGTATTTAATACCTTAGGATTCAAAATTTTTAAGATTTTTAGTAAGTTTGCAAATTGTTGAGACAATTATATACATATACTTGCATTTAAAAATTTTGTTGTATTTCTTAATAGGTACAATGTCAAAAAAAATTCGAAATTTCAAACATCTTTTATAGACTTTCTCTTAAAATCGTATTTGAAATTTCATGGACACGTATATGAAAAGGATTTCAAAGAAATTTATATAAAATTTATTGCTTTCATATTAGATACAATAATTTCAATATTTTCGATTATTATTATTATTGTTATTTCAAGACACTACATGTTTGAATATTTTAAAATATCTTTTGTATATTATCAAATATACAATATAATTTTAATTATACAATTAATATTCCATACAATATAAATTTTTGTTTTGGTCAAATAGCTGTTGATAACTTAGGGGAAATCTGCTCCCAAAAAATATATTATGCCGAAATCCACTTGAATTTAATAAAGTTTGAGTACACATTTTCAATGATTTTAATATCTGCTTTATATTAAATAAACACTTCGATTTCATAGAAGGTTTCTAATTTTCATAGAAAATGTTTTTTTTTTATAGTTGCGTTCATAACTTTAATAGAAAATTTATTAGATAGTATGCGAAATCTGCTTCAAAGACAGTCTCTTAAATTTAATAGAGAAATTTCTGAGAGTGCACCTATTCATGAAATTAGAATTTTCTAGTATTTTTATCGATTTTTTGAATTTTTATGGATTCCTACATTGATATCTAGAATAGGGTTCGAAATTAATAAATTTTTTAGTTAAGTTGTGAATTTCCAAGGCAATCATGTATAGCTGGATTTTTAGAAATTAAAAAATCTTTTGTATTCTTCAGTATTCATGAAATTAAGATTTTCTGGTATTAAAATCGGTTTTTTGTATTCTAATGAATTTCTACATAGATATGTAGAATTTGATGTCATTGGATTAAAAATTTAAAAGATTCTTAGAAGTTCACAGTTTTTTATACAATCTTATTTAAAATATTTTTTTAATTTTTTTTAATTTTTTAGTTTTCATGAATTGTTTCTGAATTTTACAGTATTTTTAACAACTTATAGTAGTTTTATAGATATCTATTATTTAGATCTCTAGATATTTGTGTTTTAAAATTCAAAGTCTAATAAACTTTTTGTATTTGATTTTTGATTTTGATTTTTGAAGAGTATCTCCCTAGATTTATATTTTATGAAAATATTTTTAGTTTTTCTTCTATATTTGTACGTTTTAAAAGATTTTTCACTATTTTTGCAAATTGTAGAGATTTTCTAGATTTTGATGATGTTCCATATTTACAAAATTTTGTACGATTTTCTGTTTTTTATGTATATACCTCTTCAAATTTGAAGGATGGGAATTCCTTGAATACTAAATTGGAAATGTTTTTATTATCTGGAAACATTTCTCAGAAAATATCGTAGATTTCAAGTAACTAACGTATTTAGAGTGTTTTTTAAGGATTTATGGAATTTGAAAGATTTCCTGCTTTTTTTTTTTTTTTTTTTTTTTATTCAACTAGTGTATAATTTTTAGAATTCGATGCTAGCAAGAATCAAAGTTTTATTCATTTCTTAGTTTTTAATTAACATTTAAGAGTATCTGATGAAATTTCATTATTTCGTATTTATTGAATTTCGTAAGATTATTTGCAAGGTTAAGTAATTTTTAGTATTTTTATAGATTTATAATATTGCATGCTCTAGGAGTCAACATTTAATCAATATATTTATAATTAATAAATATTCAATGTTCGAAAAAATCAAATTAGTATTTCTTAATATATTTTCAATTTATAGTATTTATCCGTACTTATTAAATTTCGCAATACAACATAATATTTATTTTAGCGATTTTTCTAGCAGGTTTAAAAATTTTTAGTATTTTCAAACATTCCTATATAGATTTCTAGAATTTCATGGTTTCGAATCTGAAGTTGCACAGATTTCAAGTATATTTATTAATTTTTAATGGAACCGAAATGTTCATAGATTAAATTCATAATATTCGTTTCAAACTGCATTCATTGTATAATAAAAAAATCATGAGAATATCATTTTTATATAATATCATCATCCATGATATATTCCTGCAATTATATTTTTGAAACTGACAACCAAAGATGGTCTTCCATATGGACCGTGTCACCGAAATACTTTTGAAGTTGAAATTTTTTTTTTCAAATAATAAAGTTCATGTTAAAAGAAAATTTTGATCTCAATGCTCAATTACTAACCATGAATAAGAAAATTTTAGTCTTAATTTGATCGTCACACAAAGAGCTTTCGATACCGGAAAATATCACAACCAAAAAATCGATATAAAGTCTGACATCGATATACATATCGATATCCCAATATATCGATACATGTCACCCATCCCTATTAAATCCAACAGTATACATAGAAGTATAAATGTATATCCATTGAACATCGTCACTTGAGCTACCATCAGAGGCTTATAGACACACACACGCGCACATACATGCACACAATCATACACAAGTCCAATTTTCGACTTCTTTAAATATCGATTCTCTTAATGACAGTGCGAAGCAAGCTTTTTTAAATGCTCGTTGATACATCAAAGCACAGTTCAACTACCGCAAATGAATTTATTGAATGGATTGAGAAAAGCTCGAATCTTGATAGGTTTGAGCAGCCTCTGAACACTCCCTGGATTTCGTGGCTTCGAAAGAAAAACTTTTTTTTTCGCAGTGGCGCTTGTGTAGCTTCGACCGTTTTCTCCATGTACATACATGTACTTCATCGGAACTTTCATAAGAAAAATTTATGAAAAAGTAGAATTTTTAATATCTCTTCCAAATAAAATGTTTCCCAATTAATTAACAATTACCTGAATTATATCCATGAATGTAATTAAATCGCTGGGTGATGATCAACATTATTGATGACATCATTGTGTCTTGTTTTCCAACGAATGAAATTGATTGAAACGAATGAAATGAAGTTTTAGGTCGCGTGTTTTCTTTCCATGAATACCTCAGTATTTTATTCAAACAAAAGAAAACTTTTTTATCTCAAAATACTCTTCGTTAAAGTTGCAATAAGATCAAACCCACCCACACCATTACCACCAAAAACAGGTGGAATAAGAAAAAAAATTCCGAGTCGAAGCAGCAGTGGCGCCGCCCGCGGGAATTATCAAAACACTTACATCTAAGTAGAGGGAGCGTCAGTAGCCTGGGTTTGAGTGTCGTCACCAAATTACACCGTGTGACTAATATTTGCAACCTTCTTATCACATTTTAAAAGAAGAAAATGAAGCTCCTCAGAGAAAATCAAAGTCTCGCATGTCTGTTACGTTATCGCAATGTTCATTAATTAAATGTTACTTGGGAGGTGCTGCTGCTGCCGCTGCTGTTGCAGCTCGGCATTTCAAGACAACAAGCAAACCATCTCGTATAATAATGTAACTTGTTGATTTTGCTTTTATTTTCCGCATGTTTAGAATACACGACAATTCCAGAATAAAAGGGCCATTACAAAAGTTGCCATTGATTTAGAGTGAAGATGGCCATAATTTCGAAACGAGGATAATTTTGAGTTATGCTCTTGTCAGATTGTTTCTTTATTGCAAATGGAATTCTCGAATGCGAGTGAAAGTTAATGGCTTACGTTACTTTCGCTTGGCTTTATCGTATTTGTTTGTTTGGGTATGTAGATGGTGATGGTGGGGCCTGACTTTGCTGCTGCTGCCTGCGCAGGCGCTGCTGTGGCCTGCTCCGCCATTCTTGGCCGCTTCGTGGAGCAACGAACGTCGTGCATGGTTCGTTTCGCCGCTGGTTTTGGCACCGTTGAGCTGCTGCTGCTGGCGTTGGCTGGTTGACGCTCCACTTGCTGTCTCCGAGGACCTTTAGAAACAAACAAAAGCATCCAATGCAGGGCTTAAGAATACAGTGTCCCATGAAAAACAGCAAACGAAAACTCGACGAGGATCATCATCGCTGCGAGGATTTTTGAGCTGCTTTTGGCAGAGCTTTTTTCTCAGCAAGAATCGCATCCGCAACTACATTACACGCAATTCGCGCAGCAGCAGCAGCAGTGGCGCCATCATGTGTCAATCATGCTTTATTGCTGCTGCGGCCATTTCTTTCTTGTTTACTCAGGCATGTTAGTAAGAAAGAGAAGACCAACTCAATGTGTACAATAAGGAGGAAACGTGAGAGTAAGAGAGAGAGAATGGAGACAAAGAAACAAAATGATGAATGGAATTTCTTTAACTGTACGTTATCGACTGGGGTACGCCGTTCACTGTCTTGGATTTCAGCACGTCGTTCTCGTATGACAAGATGGTTTCTTTTCCGTTCTCCGAGATTCTGAAAAAGAACGATACTCATTAAATCTCTTGTGCTTGTGTTCTAGCCTACGCTTTTGCTCCTGTGGAATTGAACAATAAATGCATAACATAGAAAATAATGGTCGTGCTCTTCTACAGGAGCAATCGCTTGTTGGCGTATCAGTGAACGGAACTAGAAATGAAAACCAACTTTTGAGTCGTGATCTTTTTCCCATTGATGAACCTCGTTGAAGTGCTCATTCTTTTGACGGCAGCGTGCGCATTGTTGGCGCCAGAGGCAGGGCTAGCACAGTGGTTACGAGCGCCAGCTTGTCCACCGAAACTTGCAACTGTACTGAAGTGAGACAAAGGGCTGATATCGCCAAAAATGTCTCCAAATGGCGAGCCAAAGCCCATTCCGAAAGGAGAGAAGAAGGAAGTACTAATGCTGTTGGTGGGGTGATTGTGTCTGTGCGAGCCTCTTTGAAAGCCGAAGCCTGCAAATTTTCCCAGACAAGGATTATTCGAGATACCTTCTTAGACCATATAGTACATGGACTGAGCGTCGCCTTTGTTGGGTGCTGGAAAAAGTAACCCCAACATAGGAGCGTGTAGTAACAGCTGAACGGCAAGCAATGACATGAGATACTATATCTGTATATATAGATGTACTATATATATATACACACACACTAATGAATGTATAAAGTTGCCGTTCGGCTGTTACTAGCCGCTCCAATGTTAGGGTCATTGCGGCATGTTGAATGCTCAGTCCATGTACTTTATGGTCTAAGGATTCCTTGGTTCATTTCATCTTTCTTTTCCTATCTTGTATACCAATTTGCAAAATAAACTTACAATCTTTTATCGCATCGAGTACATGTCTCTACATTTTTAACTTATTCCACTTGACAGAGATAAGATATTGTGTAACATGATTCTTTATCAAGGGAGTTTGTTCAGTTGCAATACAAAGGAAAAAAGGAAAACAAGATTCACTCATACCTAATAGTTCTTTTTAATATAAATAGTCAAGCAACAAATTCTTGCTTGGACAAAGAATAAAAAAGATTCAATTATAATGCTAATAATGACAAGACTCACCAAACATGTCCTCAAAGGGAGTGCCACTGAAAAATTCTCGGAACACATCCTCCGGATCTCTGAATACGAATTGGTTGAAATGTATGTCTTCGTAATCTTGGTCGTGGCGACGTTTTCCACCTGGCATTTGCAATCCGTCCTTTCCATATTGGTCGTAAACTCGTCTTTTCCGATCTACAACAATGCAAAAAAACCCATGAAAATCCAACAATACGCTAGACAAACCTTTCAAAAAGGGGCAACAAGTAAAAACAAGCCATCATCTTATGGGGTGATAATGAAATGCAAAAAATTGTGATACAAAAACGCTGCAAACGGGCATTCGCAAGTTGAGTTAGTGCAGGTCAAATTCGTTATATCCATAAAATTATGCACGACTGATTGTTTGATTGCTGGAGCTTATGCCAAGATTCGCCTAATCTAAAATTTATAGCAATCCTCATCACGATTGATTTATGTTTGTTGTACTCATCGGTAAACTATCCAAACAACGAAAGTCAAAATAATAAAAACTATATTGCACTTTGTGGAATTCTATCAACCACCTTGAGGTTGAAGAGACTATCCATAATGATATTAATGGTATGTTGTCATGGTACATCCTCCTCACTCCTCACCACCACTGAGTATAAGAAATATGAAACAACTTTCCAAGTCTGATTTATTACATTTCATTTTAAGAACTACCATTTTACTTGAGATTTTCATGAAAACAATCACATTCAAACAATACTGCCCTCATCACACCTTAAAAATTACAACCAGTTAAACCGTACAATTTTTGAATAAATTATTACCAAGATTTAAATCAAATCTTGCGAGCGAAAATAATTTTTCAAATTTTTAACTATGCTACACTCAAGATTTAGAAACTGAAAAGTTAACTGTATTAAAAAACAAGAGGAAAAAAAATCCTGATAGGAGAGTTATTTATTGTTAGACACTCGAAAGAGAAAGGTGTAAAATCTTGATGTATTATATAATTCAGGAGCGTAGCCTTTAACACATTTTCCTGGGGTAAGAGAATCATAAAAAAACATCATTCGGAATTTTTTCAGTTCTACACATTTTTGAGACAAAAAATTAGAACAAATCTTTCATAATCTCAGAAGAAAAGAAATATACTTTAAATTCCTTAGAGTGAATTTTCACTCTAAATCAAGCCAAAATACTGTTACTCAACATTGGAGTGATTTTTCAGTTTTTAAAGTGAAAAATTACTCAAAAGTAGCAAAATTTTACTCTCTTTAGAGTTAAAATCAACTTCTCTAAGAGTGAAATTCAACTTCGGTAAGTGTAAGAATTCATTCTTTTGGAGTAAATTTTCACTCCAGGTGGGTAACACTACCAACCTGGAAAATTCTGCATGGGTAAAACATCAAAAAATATCCATGCAAAAATGCATACATTTACAAATTGTGATTTTATCGACTTATCAAACTTTCCATAACTCACAGAATTTACCAAAGTTATCTAGAATTCAAGATTTTTAGTAGAAACTTTTTGATTTTAAAAGTTCAAAAGATTACGCGCAGTTTCTATAATTTTACAGCATTTTCGAAAATTACTATAATCTACAAAACTTAAGTGCATTTTCTGTAATTATAATAATTATTCAAATTATTCAAAATCATTGACGATCTTTGAAATTAAAAAATTTTTCTTTAAAAAAAAATCTTTCAATTTCAAAAAGTAATAGACTATTCAATTTTTTGTTATTTACGAAAATTTGCCTAACTCATGCAAGATGTTCCTTAATTTTTAAATACTTTCCAAGTTTACCAAATTAATGAAAAAAAAAAGTTGAATAATGCATATTTCAAAGAAATAGCATGAACACAATTCACAAAATTAATGAAAATATTGTGAAATTCTACAAAACTTTTCATTTTTTTAGAATTATTGACAGTTTTTAGAATTTTCAATGTGTAATAATTTTTAAAAATTTTTGACATCATACCAACTATCAAAAACATCCAGTTTTACAAAAATTTGAGCAACTCATGAAGATTCCTTGTGATTTTTAAAAACTCTTTGTATTTGTTAGATTTTTCTTTACAAATTCAAAAAACTTTATCATGCATAATCTCAAAAAATAATGAATATGTATGATAATGAACACAATATACAAAATTAATTGATTTTTTACGAAATTTTTTTTCTCGATTTCTCGAATTTTTGCGAATTATTGGCAATCTTCGAAATGTCAAATGTTTTCTGATTTTAAAAAGTTTTCAAAATTTTAAACGTAATGCAAGCTATTTCAAATTTTCGAAATTTTATGAAAATTGTCTAGCTTGTCAAGAATTTATTAATTTCTAAATGCTTTTCAAGTACTGCAAATTTTTTGAGAAGATTTTTAGAAACATTTTCATGCAAACGTATTTCGTCGAAACACATAATAATGAATACAACTACTCTTAAAATGATGGATGTTTTCTGAATTCTACAAAAATTTCAATTTTTTTAAAGATAATTGACAGTTTTTGAAATTTTTAATGTGTTATGATTTTTCAAAATTTCCATAATTTTTAATAACAATAAATCAACCCCTCAACACTTTCAATATTTTATAACATTTGTCAAACTCAAAAAATTTGTTGATGACGATTTTTTAATACTCTTCAGTTATTCCACATTTTCGTTGAAAATATGAAAAATTATTTTCGTAAAAAATATTATGATGCATATTTTGAAGAAATGTAATAAGAAACACAATTCATGAACTTATGATCATTTTCTGAAATTTAACGTAAATTGTAATTATTTTAGATTATAGAGATTTTCTACAATTTCCAATGTGGTCTGATTTTTCCAAATTTGCAAAAATTCTAGCACATGGCACTATCTACTCAAATTTTTCAAATTTTATAAAAATTTGTCTAACTCACAAAGATTTCTTTTGATTTTAAAGTACTTTTCAAGTATTCCAAATAGTTCAAAAAATCGGAAAAATATTATCGTACATATTTAGAAAAAACATGATTCTCACAAAAGTAATTCACATGTTCTGAAATTTCAAAAATTTTGGGAATTTTCGAGAATTATTACAATTGAAAAACTTATAATTTGATGAAATTTCAAACTTGTAAAAAATTACTAAACAATTTTATTGATCACATAAAATCGTCCAACTCAATAGGAATTTACGTAATTTGTTATTATTTTCCAAATTTCTGAGTTTTCAAATTGAAAATATAGAAACATTATCAACGAAATACAATAATAACCACCTGCCCCACAATAATTTGAGTGTCAATATTTTGAATCGATGAAGATTGAAAATTAATTCGAAGAAATTAAGACAGAAGCAATAATTATCTGATAGATTCCTTCAGCTTTTGAGGAAGTATCATGTTCGTTGAATCAGCTTATAAAAAATCTTTTTTTTATTTACATTAACCATACTTTGCCAAAATCCGCATTTAAGTAATTTCTTTTGAGAATTTTTTTTCAACATTTCATTAAACACTCAATTCGAATTTTTATTTATCATAAGCAGAAAGCAATGATTTTCATGGTTATGTTTCAATCTTTCAAGTCATAAGTTAACACTTAAAACATCCCCTGGCTACGCTCCTGATGTAACCCGATTCAAACATGACAAACATTTGATGTACAGTACCAAAGTATCTCTAAAAGGGAAAAGAAGAAAAATCAAACAAAAAGGGAAAAGGAGCTGCTGCACGGTAACGAGTACAGTAAAACCTCTCGTATTGTCGCTCTCTCGGTCTTCGTCGCTCGTCGTACTGTCGCATTGTAGAACCAGTTTTACAATGCGACAAAACGACAAGCAAAGAAGACAGATAAAGCGACGATTCGACAGATTTTACTGTATAAGCAGTGGTGGTAAAACAATTATCGCAGTATAGTCCTGCACCTCGGTTGTGCCTCGACCAGTTGTAGTGATTATTATACAATCGCTGATCGTAGATTCTTCTTTTCGCATCTGCATACGCGACAAGCAGTAGCCACGATCCGAAATCACACAGAATCCCGAGAACAAATACATTTCCCATTTCCATCATGTAAATTATAATTGCTACTATCGCGCTAGCACTGTATGTATTACGACGGTCGAAATGCGACCGTGTTTTGAGATTCATTACGATCTTGTTGATTTCGTACGAATTGATGGAAATTAAATTTTTCCTCTCACAACTTTGCACTTTTACACTCCTCTAATTAACCAACCATTTATTTTTATTCAACAAATAGGCATAAAAAAAGATAGTTGCTCAAAAAAACCGAATGTGATGCTAAAATGTCCATTGAATGACGTTTTCAAAACATTAACTTTCATTGGAACACACGTTAATGATATTTGATTTGCCTGGTAATACACAAATCGCCCAATAACACAAATATTTGATTAAATTAATGCAATGTTTCATCGATAAATGACTAAATTGAAACATGAGTTTAAGCATCTCTCTCGTGATT
Source organism: Platygaster robiniae (assembly GCA_028476575.1). NCBI lineage: Eukaryota > Metazoa > Arthropoda > Insecta > Hymenoptera > Platygastridae > Platygaster > Platygaster robiniae. The sequence goes on from CM052023.1 coordinate 23,792,535, forward strand.
TTTCACTCTTCTATAATAAAAAATAAAGTCACTCTAGAGTAATAAAACTTTACTTCTCTCACCAAATTTCCATTCATTTTTTATAGAGGAATCTGACTAGAATTTAAGAGTGAAATTCATCTTCTCTAAGAGTGACTTTTGGAGTGAACTTACACTCTGTTTGAGTAAAAGTATTTTGATCAAATTATAAGTAAAAATTCACTCTAAGGAATTAAGCGAGTATTCAAGTAGCATTTCTCTGGACAAAAATAATAACGAAAATAAATAAATTAATAGAAATAACATGATTTACTAGAAAAAACATAAGACTATATAAAAAGTCAAAAAGTATGTAGAAAAAATTCGTGTCTTCGCATTATCAATAGTAATAATGATTGCAAGAACAAGGAAAACGATAAGAAGGATTGAAAGAAAAAAAAATAATCGCATGTAAACTTGAAAGCTTGTGTAAAGCTTGCTGAACCAAGCTCGTGACATCGATTAAGATTGAGTACAAAATACTCGCGCACCGCCACTTGCTGCTATATTGTTATGCTGTTTGTTATTTTAATTATTATTACTATGAAAATTATTCTATTATAAAAAAGAAAGGCGCATAATGATTATAAACATGTTAATAATATTCAGAACTCACCGTCAATAAGAACTTCGTAGGCTTCTGATATTTCCTTGAATTTTATGTTCGCCTCTTCCAAATTGTTTGGATTCTTGTCGGGATGCCATTTTAGCGCTAATTTTCTATATCTGTTGAAGAAAAGAAACAAATTCTCATTTAATTATATTTTCCTCGATCATTTCACTTCTATACATCATTTACACGCCATTTTTCCAGTAAATATTTATATAAAGAATATTTACCAGGAAATATTTATTAGATTTAATGTTTATTTTTTTATTTTTTTTTCAGTTACGATCACAAAACTACTATCGTTTAGGGTTATCGATATTTTTCGCCGGTATTATCGATATCGATATTTTTTAAAATATCGAATATCGATAAAAATACCAAATATCGATATTTTCGGTTACCACCATGATGCTGACCGGGAAAATCGTGGAAATCAAATAAAATTAAAGGTTACTGATATTTATAGACGATAATATTCGATAATTTTGAAAATATCGTACATCTAAATTTTTGATCGATATACCGGAATATCGATATTATTTCCAAACGATAAATATCGATTTCGATATTTTCAAAAATAACAACAACCCTACTATCGTTTTGATTATCAACCGTTTAAAATTTAATGAATGAAAACTGTTTTGCATGATATAAACCCATAAACTAACATACATATTCTTATAAAAGTAGTCGTATTAATTTTTTATTAGTTTCCAAGCTATTTCTCTTCAAACACTCGTAAAATTCCAGATATTACATACACCTCGTGATAATTCAATAAACAATATTATTTACCTTCATTATGATTCAGTTAGTGCAATAAGTGAAGAAAAAATCCAACTTGCATGAAGAAAAACGCAAATCAGACACACAAAACATACACGATGAATAAGTAATTTGATTTGTCTGCTAACTCAATGTAATTGACGCTTGACGCATGTTTTGCCATTGATAATAAGAAACGTACCAAAAGCATTTGCAATCTTTATCACAAACATATCATGCCAATCAATACTCGCCGTGTACATACATATTGCAAAAGTGATACATTAAAAATGACAAAATTTGCGCGTGCCAGTTAAAAATCACAAGTCATGATATGGATATTGTTCATTGGATCGATGAAATTGATGTGCGTGAAGTTCCAAACGTTGAAAAAATAAACAAAAATGGAAAATATTGATTTGATTTCCACTCAAGATTTAAGTGAAAATTAGTTGGTAACTTCAGATTATTTTTCATAAACATTAATAATTATTTATGAGAGGTAGTGGAAACAATTTTTTTCATTTATTTATTAACGCTTGGAACTTAGGAAACATTGAAATTTTCACTCAATCACATGCGATGAACTACATAATTATGTAAAATGCTTAGAAATTTGCGATTTTACCTTTCAAAGTATAAAATTGCTGAAGCAACTTAGACTGATTGAAAATACGATAATAAGTCCCTCGACCTTGATAAAATAAAGATTTTTAACAATTATATTGTTATGATCATTTATATTATGCCTAAATCTATGGGTGCATGATATGGAAAATCTGGAATTTAGTGTCACTTTTGCAAACATGCACACACATAAACAACACGAAAATCTTTGGCAAACTTACGCTTTCTTGATGTCCACAGTAGAAGCTGTGCGACACACATCAAGAACACTGTAGTAGTCAACCATGTTTGCTGCTAGTAGCTTCAGTCTTGTAGTTGCCTTTTTGCTTTGTTATGCTATGTCAACTAGTCAACCACCTGTTGATTATAATAACACACATCGTATTATTATTGTCATTTGCAATTCAGAATACAACAGCAACGCTACAATTTCGAGATTAACGGCCCCAAAAACGATTACCAATCAAGTATATGCCTTAAAAATTCACCTTGTAGAAATGCGTAAAATATTAAATGTTGAAATGTAAATGTTTTAAAATTAATAAATTTTTTGTTTGTTTGTGAAATTAATACAAACATTAATTTGAATTTCTTCTAATTATATAATACTAGATTTACCATTACGCGCTCCACGCATTTATTTACTCGGATTTACTACTGCTGAAAATTTCAAATTGGTATTCCAATTAGTTTTCAAATTAAAACTTGGAATTGAACTGTGAACATTGTGAATCTCAAAAACAATTGTGAATGACGGAACAATTTTTAACTCGCAGCTAACTTCAGAGAGTTACACAAGATGGCCGCCACCATGATGTCATCTCCTTTTTCTATTTATGATTATACAATTTTATTTTAATTTCAGAAATAATCATAATAAAATACGTGCATGATTAGACAGCTAAAAATGCAACATTGATATTTATTTTGCTTCAGTTGCATAAATAATAAACTAACCACTGATCTGCGTAAACTACTGAAGAAAACTGGGTTGTATGTTTTAATTTAAATTTCTCGCGCTACTAACCACCTTATCAAAATTTCTTCCCAAACAGATAGCTATAGATTTTACTGTTGATAATTGCTAATAAACAGCATAAAAAATATTGCTAATTAAATTCAAACGCCTCGCAGCCAGATTCACAGCTTGCTCAATACTCAATACTAAAGTTGTGAATCAAAATGGCTGCCTCCATACGTCAAGATGGCTACCTTCCATAACGTCAATGGCTACCCTTTATGAAGCCATCTCCTTCATCTCTTTAGTAATATTTCAAAAGAGTGGAAAATTTTCAAAGGGTTATAGAGATCCTAGTCAGGATTTCATGGATTCATAGGTTCTTATGAAGGTGGTAGAAAATATTTAGGTATATATCTGCTACCGCGAATACTTTACAATCAAGATATAAGAAAAACATGAAATTTTTGTAGGAAATCTATCAAAATTTTGATAAGTTTTGATATATGTTTTTTTTTTTAAAGTTTGAAAGATTTTCGATATAATTTCAAATTTTCGTCACATATTGAAATGTAAAATATTCTACGATAGTAAAAATATTTGTAAATATTTTCTATTGTCTTGAGAAAACTGAAAATTATTTTGGTGATTTCCAGAAAATTATTTTACGGCGTTTTTAGTAAAAAAACTTGTTTACTTCGTCAATTATAATACTTAACACACATTCATTTAAAAAAAAATACGTATAAATATTATAAAGCTGAAAAAAAAAAATTGTTGACCGTCGAGATTGAACCTACACTTCCCGATTACCAGCGTTGCACTTTAACCACTCGCGCCATGCCGACTGATATGACAATTAACAGTGAAATTCATGACATAGATCGCCGATTTTTCTAATATTCTCAAAAAACTATCGAGCAATGACAAGAACGGTTTTGGGGTTATATGAAGTGTACCAAAAAAAGCATAATTACAAAGTTTGATCAAAATCGACAAGGTCAGACTCTCTCCTTGCTAGCAAACTATAGGGCCTCCCACATGTCTGCATGGTGGGGAGTTCGAAAGATTCAAAAAAGTAAAAGGGACTAAAAAAAAAAAAAAATAATATTTATATTCTCACAAAGGTCGCTATACACTGGAAATTCACTCATTTTCGGCTCCACTTATTTTCGGGTCTGGCGCTGCCCCCTCCACCCCCCTCTCTCACACTGCGCGATTCCCACTTTCACGCGGGAACGGCATGAATTCAAATTCAACATCAATGGATACATATTTTGTTTTCGAAGCTTTTGCTTGATTAACCAAAAAGCTGTTCAGAAATCATAATGATGGTTTTAATAGTAAAAATAAAAATAATGATAACTCGATGTCATGGTTTTCATTTAATTGGCAATACTTTTAATGAAATGAATACATAACAATGAATATACATTAATAAATATCTGTATAATTTAGCACATTCGTACCGTTTTAAGTAAATATAAAAATTTTTTTGTTTCGAAAATAAATATAAAATGATTAAATAAATGTATAACGATGATAACGATGTCAAAAACTGTGTTTTTTTCAATACACGTATGACAATTTCATCAAAACACTACGTATATATGTACAACATGTATTTTTTGAATTGTTTTCGCGCCACGGCACGAATCGATACAATAGTATCAATGTATATCGCGGTCCAGATCGATCTCGAAGTAGTAGAGAGGGGGCTCAAGCGCTCTCTCCTCAACCCAACCTAATCGGAAAATAAGTGAGTTTGAAATTAGCTATAACAGTTAATTTCTGTTTCACAATTATTTGAGGTAATTTACCACTGCTGAACAAGTTGCTAAGATATTCTTATTTAAGTAAGGTGGCGTTGCTGCTGACACCAATATAAGCGACAAAAGGCAATGGTAACAAAACTCGATGCAACAATTCGTCCGATGACCCGAGAGGAGACGAGTGAGAAAGATCATCATCCTCAATACCGTTATCGTCATCGTATCGACAATTCTAATGACAAAAACAAATGACAGAGATTACGATGGAAGAAAAGAATATGAAAATAGCTTGGGATAAGACTTTAAGCCATCACGCATGAAAATGTTGAGTCAGCCAAAGGGTTGGCTAAAGTTAGCAACTCGGTGCATTCAAAATAGTCCGTAACATGGAGGAGAGGGAGGAGGTGGAGGTCGATCTGTTATATTGTTATTATAGATATATTATGACTTCTTGAGTACGCTATACAATAATCAAGTCAGAATATAGCAACTTCCAAAGCACTCTTGTCACTGTCTTTGCCCCATCGTGCTCTTTCTTCTCAATCAATTAACAAAAAATAAGTTATACTGGTTTCAATATGATCATCACGTTGACATTGACCCAACCCATTTTGGAGAACAATGATCATTATTATCATTACCATCGTCACTGTCAAAGAATCTTTTCCTATCATCATTTTTCATTAGCTGCGCAGAAACTTTTAACTTTGAAAAATGGCATTCAAAATAATGTCAAAAGAACGTGCCTTCCAGTGGATTATCAACTTGTTTACGTACATTTCCGGGTGACTTGAATCTAACATCTGACGTAAAAATTTCCACGCGTGCAAACTAGCGTGTGCGGCTGTAAGCATGGTTTACCCAAAAGAGCTGCCAATTAATGAGGTAACGCGCGAGCGAGCCAAGAATTTGCATGGACTTTGCGCGTACATACTTTTCGTCTGTTCTTTATAAAACGACAGAGTTAAAGTCATTCGGACAAAATGCGCACTTTTTAACAAATCTTTTCTTCGTAAACACGTCACTTTGAAAATTAAATATTGTTAAGCTGTGAACACGATTAGAAAACCCAATGATACTCGCATTACGTTACAGCATTAGGTAACACTATCAAGTACAAGCACACCCGCCGATAAATTTATATTATGCGTTTAGTATACATAATTTCGTAACATCGAAAAAACCTGTTCCTCGCGGTAGCTTGAGGCATCATCGTTTCATACCGTCAATCGTTTTCGTTGTGATTGTCAAACGTATCTGGATTGTGGGCTTGTTAACTGAACTATGACTAGGTTAAGGCGATATAATAGTCATGGATAAGTCATGAAAAAACCTGTAACTGACTTCGAGTTTTTCTCGGTCAATTTTGCAAATCATGAAAAACCCTTGCACAAATATGTTCTAAAAGGGTCGAACTTTTTATTTCCCAGTACTGGTTTTTCGATGTTTTATTATAATAAAATAATAATTTTTCGAATTTTAACGCATCGAAAAACTGGTACTAGGAAATTAAGTTCGACTCTTTTAGAACCCATCTGTACAAGGGTTTTTTATAATTTGCAAAATTGACCGAGAAAAACTCGAAGTCAGTTACAGCTTTTTTCATGACTTATCCATGACTATTACATCACCTTAAACGTGAAAGAAATTGTATCTTTCAAGCGCTCTACAAGACGTGCAAAAAAAGTTGCCACACGTTCCTTTCCTAGAAAGAAAGACTATGACTTGCAACTTTTTAATAGCTGACAATGAGGTGTATTCATGAATAATTGTAAGTCTGCAGTCCAAAATAATAATCATCTGATGAACAAAGAAAGATTTCTCGTTTTCTTTGTTCATTTCGTTTTCTTTCACGCACAATTATATGAACGGCAACCAAGTTGTCGAGCAACAATATTTGAACGTTTTATAGTTCATGGTGTATAATCAGGAAAATGGAAAGAAAAAAAAAAAAAAATCGATTTATTTTTAGCACTAGAAAAAGAAGTGTCATCAATGTATTATCATTAATATTGATGACACATTGATAACGCGCTAATAACGCGATGTAGAAGTCTTTTAGAACAGGCAAATCGTTTATCGTATCAACAGGAAGATATTTTGCAAGTGCAGCATCGTTTCACTTGAAGCAAAATTAAATGCAATCTGGGACGGAAAAGAGTATTCAGTCTGAAATCTGTAGCAATAGGAAAATGCACTTTAAGGATTTGGGACTGAAGACCTTCCTACTTGTTCTAGCTCGGAAATGATGTTAGAGGCTATCCATAAATTACCTCACGCAATTCTTGATATTTTAACCCCCCCCCCCCCTCTTATAATGTAATGTAAGACAGACAAAAAATGCAAAATACTTTGAAATTTCTTTTCGCATTTCGAAATAGGATGTGAAGCACATAGAACGTAACAAAAATTTTTAATTTCATAAATTAAGTTCTGGTACAAAAAAACATTAAATGATTATTATTTTTTGTTATTCATTATTTTTCCATTTTTTTCAAATTTTATGAACCGAGTCGTGAATTGCTGAAGATTTCAGTTGAAAATTTCAACATTACAACAAATTAAAAATATGTATGTTTATTAAACAGTATGGTTTATTTAATATTTTGTTTTCATTTTTGGATTCAGAATTAAATCACAAAAAGTATAAGTTCAGAATTATAAAATTACTGACAATTTTTAAATTTGATTAGTTGATAGGTTTATTTCTTAAATTTAAAATTTATAAAATAGATTTTTAAGCTCAAAAGAACAGAATACACTGTAAAAAATAACTGAAATTTTTCTGTTGGAGTAGAAGGAAATTTTTCAGTTCTAACAGAATTACAATTTTCAAGGGAAATTTTTCAGCTTCGTATGGATTTATCCGTATCAAGAAGGAAAATTCCCGTTTTTTAATGAATTTTTTCTTTTGAAACTAAAAATTTTCCGTGCCCATTAACAGAAAATTTCCAAAATTGAACTGGTTAATGACTTTCAATCAAAAGTGGAAGTTTTTTTTCTCGGTGTAACTATAAATTTCAATTGTGGTTATTATTATTTGAATTTTTCGTTACATTTTTTCGATTCAAAATTGAAATGTTCGTAACTACAGAGAATGAAAAAATTACACTTTAAAAGTTAGAAATTACAGGAAATGAAAAACTACTTCGATAATTTTTATTGAATTCTTGTTCATTTTCAGAAATCCAGAATATAATTACTAGAAGTTTGAGTTTTAGAAGTACAAAATTACAAGAAAATATAAATTAAATTGATGATCTACCGATTACTAAATTTATATTTCAAATTCAGAACAAAATCATTAAAAGTTCCGGTTAAATAGTAGTATACAGAATAAATAAAAAAAATTTTCTAAATATTGCTGATTATTTTTGAATTTTTAGTTGTTTTACAAACGAAAAATTGACATACAAAAAATTTCGGTTTTCGAATTCGAAACCTTTAAAGTTCGTCGCAAGTATGTGTTTCAAATTTTCCTCACATTTCCATAAATTCATAATCAAATTATTGAGAAAACAGGTTACGAAATACTGAAAATTCGGAATACGTATTGTAAATTTTTTTTCTGAAATCCAAAAACAAATAGTTTTGAAATAGAGTCCGAAAGTATAAAATCAACACAAATTAAGGAATTTTATAAATGACTTCTTGATTTTTTATTTTTTTCAATTTTAAAATTAATGTCACTAATTTGGAGTTAAATAGTTTAAAAATACTGCCTATTTTGAATTTATTATTTTTTTTTCTGAAAATCATAAACAAATCACTTAAAGTTCGAGTTCAAAAATAACAATTTAATACAAATTGTGTAATTATTTTTCTATCAATTTTGGTTTTACTTATAAAATTCTGAAATGAATTACTCAAAGCTTGGATTTTATAGTTCAAAATACAATAAATTTTTATAGTTTAAGTAAAAATTTATCAGAAAATATTTGTTCTATTCTGAGAAATCGAGAAAAAAAAAATTCGAAAAAAAAAAATATTTGTAACGTTACACATTCTGTAATATTCCCTTCCTCTTCCAGTCTCGCGTAATTAATGGACCATCTTTGTTACAAAACAAGTTTTTTTCCAAATGACCCGAAAACGCAAGTGCCTGATTTTGTCAGTTTTTGACTCTTGGAAGAAAAAGTACAAAAATCATTACTTTCTTCATTTTGTAAAAAAAGTCTTGAAGAGATTCCATGTGGTAAGCACAATAACTTCTAAATCTAAAAAATTTAAATGCATTCCCCAGATTTCAAGAACTTGCAATATTTCCAAGAGATACTTATTTATGTATCTGAAGTTCCAAACGTTTTAAATTAAACGAAAATGAAAAATAAATTAATTTTATAATTTTTCATCATGATGGGAAGTGTGACGAATATTTTTTTGGCGAGCATCAAGTTTCTTCCTACAACCAAAAAATGTTCAAAAGCAGCTGGAAATTTTTTGAAGTAAAACTTCTTAGACGGCATTATCACTTTTCAGGATTGTAATTTATTCTAGAAAATAAAAATGTATTAATTAAAGAAATATAAAAAAAAAAAATAAAAATAAAATGTATGTAGGGAGTAGTAACTTGGAGGTGTTACATTGTAACATGTAACACTGTAAACTGTAAGACTGTAAGATGTAAAAAGTACCATATAATTGAAGGGCTCATGACGAATCACAAAATATCACAAATTCACAAAATGTCACACTATCACAATATTACAAAAAATCCAAAATATCACAAAATGGCACAAATCACGAAATGTAACAGAATGTCACACAATGCCACAAAATCACGATATGTCACAGAATGTCAGAACACTTAATAACGAGAAAAATACTACACAAAAAAATTGAGGGATCTGTTAGAACTAAAAAATATTAGAGATTCACTAAACGTCACAAAAGCACAAAATGTCACAATATCACAAAGTCACACAAAATCCAAAATATCAAAAAATCACAAAATGTCACAAAACTTAATAACAAGAAAAATACTACACAGAAAAATTGAGGGATCTGTTAGAACTAAAAAATATTAGAGGAATAAAAATTTATACATCCGGAACCTTTATATTTGGAGGAAAATGTCGAAAATTCCTTATATCCACTTTCTACCCTTTCGGTGTCCCTGAGAGCGTGTAATCGCGTTGATTAAAACAGTGTAAAACAACATGTGTGAGACCGGCATGGATTATAATAATAAATGAGATGTACAAAATGGATAAAAGGCGGTGTAGTAATCGCGAGAAGGCTTGTTATGAATCACGTTGCTTTTGGATTAGATTTGGTCTGTGCTGTTCGTCTCAGTCGTCGTACATCGATGACGTCGCGCAATGTGGGCGGCTTGTTGCGATTCGCACAGTGCACCAGTAGCAGCAGCAGGGTCAACCGAAAGCTGCTGTTCACTCCAACTCATACTTCGAATGCTACTACACTCAAAACTCGGAATTTGACAAGATTGTTTTTAAATTTTTCATCCAACTGATCAACTCAGCAGTTATTATTTTGAATTTTTCTCTATGCTCAATTCACAGTAAAAAAGTCAATAGTAGAATGTCAAAAATAAGTATATTACCATAATTTCTGAAACAATCAAAATGTAGACTCTTGAATAAAACAGTATTGAAACAACTTTTCAGATACTTCAAAGAAATAATTGTTAATTTGCCTCTAGCTCTTAATAATCTAAATAAATCAATTTGTATAATTAAGAAGAATTTAATTCACGAAACCTTTTCTCTGAATGTAAAACTTTATTGAAGGTATATTTGAATTTTTGGTGTAATATTCACTGAAAAAATTGATTTTCCCAAAATGTCAGTTTAGTTGCGTTCCCCACAGAAACGCCATAATCCCCAGTAAACTGGTGACAATTTTCTCATCATTCTCGAGACTCAATTACATTTTCAACATTTATCATCGCCATCGTCATCGCTCCAAGGAACTGCTATTTTAAGTGCCAGTGGAAAGTGACTGGGCATTTTCAAAATCACTCTCATTGGCAGTTAATGAAGTGAGCAGATTTCAAAGGCGAATGATGGAAAGGCAAATCATCAAGGTTGATAATGATGATGATTCCTTGCTTTGGGAAAAAGGAATTGACGATCAAATGAGATAAAATACAAAATGTAGCATTTTAAAAAAAGAAACACGGACGTAGCAGTAGTAGCAGACGAGACAATTAAGGTGGGTGTAGGCATATGATGTCACTTGTCATACATATTTGGCCAACAAACATACATTTTATACACTCGAGGGATGAAGGTCGTTTCATTGCCTTCTAACTGTTTTTTAGTGCACTCAAATTTATCAAAATTTGGCTCTTCTGGTAATGAAGTAGTTGTTGAATGGTTGTTGAAATGCTTGGTTTCAACAACCATTCATTTGGTGAAATATGGACCAACTAAAGTTTTGGTTATGACAACCGATATAAAATTTTTATCTTTGTTAAGTCCACATGTGAATTAATTATTTGATTGCTAGAACCAAATATTTCTTTCAGTGTAGCACTAACGAGCACAGAAAGTGAAGGGGGTTTGGGGGTTAAATCCCCTTTCGAAATTCGAAACAATCAATTTTTTGTTGAATATAACAGCGAAAGTTCAAATTCATACACCAGAAATGGAAATTGACATTTGAATATAAGTTGAATTTTTAGAGTCGAAATTTCTTTTGAAGTAAAACTTCTTAGGCGGCATTATCACTTTTCAAGAGTGTAATTTATTCTAGAATAAAACCTATGTAGGGAGTAACTTGGAGATTTTGTAACATGTAACACTGGAACATGTAACATGTAACACTGTGAACTGTAAAACTGTAAGATGTAAGAGTGTAATATTTTCTATTGCAGGGAGTAACTTGGAGATTTTGTAACATGTAACACTGTAAACTGTAAGACTGTAAGATGTAAGAGTGTAATATTGAAGTAAAACTTCTTAGGCAGCATTATCACTTTTCAGGAGTGTAATTTATTCTAGAAAATAAAATTTATGTAGTAAGTAACTTGGAGATTTTACATTGTAACATGTAACACTGTAAACTGTAAGACTGTAAGATGTAAGTCCGAGTGTAGGGAGGAATTAGACAGAGAATCGAAATTAGTCAAGATGGCGGCCTTGGCAAAACAAATAGGATGCGATAAAATGTCACAAAATCACTAAAATGCCACAAGATCACAAAATCGCGAAATGTTACAAAATTTCAAAATTCCTCCTTACCTCGAAGGAAGTAACATAAGAAGTTTTACTTCTAACGCGTGTTGATTCAACATGCTCCAATTTTTTTTTTCAGAAAAATTAAAGTGAATAAATATTTGAAAAATTACTATGTTGGCATTTCTACAGTAAAAAATGTAAAATTCAGCATAGTAAAAAATTCTTGATTTACACTTTTTTCATTCAATAGAAACCTATTTCAAAGTAGGGTATTTTTTGATCACGTATTAATGATAAGAAATTCAACGACACTCCAACAAAAAGAAAAATCTAGTTTATCTGATGCGAATAAACTTCTCAAATACGAATCTCATCGTATTTGATTTATCACACTGTGATATCAAAAGTAAACCAATGAATAGAAAAATATGTGCTTCAGATTTTAAATGTATTTACAAGAAAAATATTATTACTCAACTTGAAAAAAAAAAAAACATAGCATAGGTTATTGCAATTTTTTAGCAATGTTTAGTTTTCTTTGCAAGTTACTTGCTCCAGTAATTGGTACAGTTATCAAAATTTAAGTCCAAAAAAGATTTTCAAATGGATTTCCTAAAATTAATTAGTATTGTGTCGGAAATGTAAACATTTTGAAAGGTTAATAAATTATTGAAAATTTCAGATATTGTTAATAATTTTAGAAGATGAGAAAAATTTGATGAATTTTCATGAATATTCTAAGTTGCATTTATCATACTATTTATTCGTATTTTTTCATTTTTTATGAATACTGAAAAACTTGCAAGGTATTTAAAAATAACAAAATATGTTTATCCGTTAAACAAGATTTCCCAAAATCAAGAGACCAATGAAAAATTTTTATGTTGTAGATAATTTATTACACAAATCAAAAAACTTGAAAAAATTTGAAACATATTAACTACTGCAGATTGTGTTCGTTATCACATTATTTCTTCGAAATGTGTATTGTTGCATAATTTTTTGATAAAAATCTGGAAAACTTGAAAGGTATTAAATAAGTACGAAAATTACTAATCATTTCTTTACAGTTTTACAAATTTTGGGTAGTTTCGTATGGTTTGTGTTCTGATTAAAATTTAAAAATTTTTTTAAATCAAAAATATTGAAAATTTGAAGGATTTAATCAATAGTTCTCAAGTATTCAAAAAATTTATAGAATTTTGTAGATTGTGTCTGTTTTCATACTTATCCAAATATGGATACTAATGTTTTTTGTTTTAATTTCTAACAATTACTGAATGAGTTAAAAATTATAAAAAAATTTCAATAAATCTCATAAGTTGACAAATTTTTAACGATTTTGGAAGTTCTGAATAGTTTGTATCATGCTTAAAATTATAAAAACGTTTAAAAATTGTAAAATTTCTTTCAAAATAAAAAAGATTGACAATAATTCCATTAAATTAAAAAATCATGAACCAAGAATATTAATACTTGTTCATAAATTTGGTAAATTTTTTTTATCACATCGCATATTTTTTTTTTTTTTTTGAGTATGCGCTTTTGTTTTTTTTTCATTTTTAAATGAATATCCTCCCTTATTTATTGTTATCTACGTTAATGAATAAATATTTTTTGTTTCGCTTTAACTTTTTTTTTTATGTATATTTGATGGTGAATGAAAAAACAATCTGTGAAATCTTTCAACACACAACAAAGAAACAATAAATTACAAGCTTTTATCAAATTCGAGTTGAAAACTGGATACTGTATAGTACATAATTAATTATGCAAAAAACAATGATGAAAAATGAAAGTAGCAACTTATTTTAAATAACAAAACACTTTGCTGGTGCGTCATAGGTGCCTAACTAAGTGCAATTAAATTCAATAGCAATTTTGTTATTTATAATTGGTTTTAGTAAATATCATGATTATAAAACTAATTTAGAAGAAAAGCAGCAGGCGCCTTCAGAGCATTTTATTACCCTGAAAAAAAAAAAAAAATCACAACATTCAAAGCTTAGAAATTCAAAAATGAACATCTCTAAACGGCATTTAATTTAGTTGCTATGTATTAGGAAATTTACGTGGATATTTGTTCAATAAATTATGTTTCAATAGCAATATATTTGTGAATAATATAATTGCTTAATACAAATTCAGTTATCTGGAAACTTAAGCAATCGATGAATCAGGAATTTCGTTGTCTGATTCATCAAGAATTATATTCAATGGAATACAGTCGGACATCGACGGTTGAGAAATCGACGCTTGAGACGTTCTAAGAATCTAAATTGACCGTGAAAAGATAATGTATTGTCTGGCTTCGAGTCGTCAGTCGGGTGGAAAAGTGACACCACTAGAAAAGTCATTAAGTCAGTGCCGACTCAAAACCTTTAAAATCATTTGCTCGCGAGACTGCGAATATGGCGCAAGTTGTATTAAGAAAAAATAAATATTTCACTTTTGAAGAAAAAGTAAAAATACTCAACAAAATTAAAAGTAGTGTTTCAAAAGATGACATTATTCGCGAGTACGGTTTGTCTCGAGCGTCCTACTACAGAATTCTTCAACACGAGAAGGAAATCGAAGAAGTTAATAGTAGAGGTTTTGAGTTCAGAAAAAAATGATGAAAGTATCGTCGCCTTATCCGTTGGTGGAAACTTCGTTGTTTCGATGGTTCACGGAAAAAAGGGATATGGGAATACCAGTCAGTGGACCTATTTTGCAAGCAAAAGCTCTGCAATTTAATGAAATTCACAAAGGTCCAAGAACGTTCAAGGTACGTATGTACATAAAATACATACATTACTTTAATTAAGCTTTTCCTGAATTTTTTTATATTTTTCATGTCATAAGAAGTATTTTCTTAAATTTTATTTCTTTTTAAGATTATCAGAGTCTTATTCGGAAGTGTGAAAAAATTTTTTAATATGCTCATTTCAAAGAAATATACCTAATATTTAACAATGTACAAAATTTATAGATATATACAAACATATGTACATTCTGTTTAAAATTCAAGAAATTTGTCAAATTTTCAATAATTTTTGACAATCTCTGATTTTTTTTATTTTCATTTTTTCAAAATTTTGAATGCTTCACGCGAAATACTGGATACTTTACATTTTGCAAATTTTATAAAAATTATTCCAACTCACTGAGATTTTCTTTCATTCCTCTTGCAAAGTGAATAACATTTTCAGCATAATATATACATATTTCAAAGAAATGCGGTACTGAACAGAATAAAATTCATAAATATTTTCTGAGATTTCGCTAATTTTTAGAATTATTTAGAATTGTTAACAATCTTTTAAATTTCCAAGATTTGTTCAATTTTTTAAAAATTTTAAATAGGAAGCATTTTGCAAACTATGTATGTATTAAAAACTTTCCAAATTTTATGAAAATTCGTCGATCCAAGTTATTCAGATATGTACTTGGCAAATAAATTGATACATTCTTTGAATGTATGTACTACATAAAACGTGATTTCGATAAACGGTCCAAATAAAAAAATTTTTCTCCAATTCTAAGAATTACATATGTGAGGCAATCCGAGAAAAGGGACCTACTATCCAAAAAATGGTTTTTCCGATTATGAGTGATTTTATAAATTTTTAATCCAATCTTTAATTATGTGCAATCAGAATTGACTAATTTTGATTTTTTTGCAAGCTATGAATTTTTAACAATCTTCCATCCCATTTACCGTTGTGTATTTTGAATTATTCAATCGCCCGTCCCGTAAAATTTGCTTTTTGGATAGTAGGTCCCTTTTCTCGGATCGCCTCACATATATATACGATAAACATTGTTAGGCAACTACTGCATATAAAGCGAATACGTGAAAATGTTGGCAAAGCAGTTAATAGTGAGAAAACTTACGAATCTTTATGAATTTTCAATCGATCACTGTGTCCATGAAGGAAAAATAAAGTTGAAAAAAAAATTTTTTCAACTTTATTCATATGTTGTCAATGTCATTTTACATGTAATAATAATTTGCTTGGAAATACAGAATGTTTAATAAAAGTCTTCTGTCCTTTTTTCCAACCTCAGAGATCACATTACATATATACATATATACATACATATTAATCAATTGAATACGCAAAATAAAATGAATTTATTGTAGCTTCCCAAGCTATAAGGTTATAAAATACATAAGTTTTCCATATTTGATTTTTATCAAATTTATTGAAAATAAATTATTTAAAAATTGCTGCTAACTTCATGACTTAGATGAAACTGTAGAATCAATTTTCGTTAAGGAAAAACATATTTTTTCAACTTACTGGAGAATCTGCTTTTCCTACATTTTTTATACATTTTCTGTAAATGTATGTATTTAGCATGATTTTTAATTATAAAGTGTAATTCAGGGAAAATTGTAAAAGTTATTCTGAAGTAAAAATTATTTCTTGTATCAATGAAAAGTTTTGCTTCTACATATATTCAAAATGTAAATTTAAATAAACTTGAGAATTTTTTTCTCCATATGTTAATTTTTTTGCAAAGATGATAGTATTCAAGCATTTAACATATTTTAAATATGTATACTGAGGTTTTACAATTAAGCATAACGTTAGATGAACATTCGAATAAGATCCATGTAGCACAGGCGTTCGAGACGCATGAGTACGCCACTGAGACGGGTCAAGCAGGTAGATTTTCTGGACTCATGATTGACAGCATCGAGAGTTGAGACTGTTTACTTTAGAAAAATCTAAACCCCCGAGCCGTCTCAACCGTCGATGTCCGACTGTACTTGATAAAATTTTATGTACCATGAATCTGATAATTTTGAGTACTGAAAAACTGGAATGATTCAAAGGCAGTAAGGTTACAATATTGATCAAACAGGATTTCTACTTATACAGAAATGCAAAGAAAGGCCCTAAAAATTCTTAGGTTTTTGCAAAAAAAATTATTCATATTGAACAAATATTATCTAACGTTACTAAAAAATTTTTATTTCAACCTTGAGTGGAAATAAAAAACTATTTTTTTTTATTTTTCTTAAACTTTATGTACCTGAAGTTCCAAACGTTTAAAATTAACCGAAAAGAGAAAATACATGAATTTTTTATTTCCTGTCACGGGGAGGATTGGGTAAAATATTTTTTTAGCCGACATGAAGTTTATTGTTCATACCAAAAAGTCCTTTAAAGCACCAGAAAATTTTTTTTTCTTTAATGGTAGTCTTTTTTTTTCGTTTAATTTCAAACGTTTGGAACTTTATCTACATTAAACGTTTGGAACTTCAGACACATTAGTCAGGTAATTCACCAATATTTAGCTCAAAAAACTTTAAGTTCAGAAATATAATTTGTGCAACCAGAAAAAAAGTAATGCATTATATACAAATAAAACTAACTGATTAAACTCATTATTTAATCAATTATCTAAGAAATTAACTGATCTGTAAGCGATAGAAATTAAAATTAAAATCTCCAAGTAAAATATTCATCCAAATTTGATGCTTGAAGAAAAAGCAACCTTAGAATATTGTTTTCAAATTTCCACAAAACCAATAATAATTATGCCAACTGGAATTTCTAATTCATGAAACCAATACATATCCTTACTTTAAAAATGTGGCATTTTTCTGAACTATTCTTGAATCTCTAATTGATTGATACATATGAGTTATCACGTGTCACATACATCCTAAAAAATTTCCCGGAGAATACAAAAAATGATAAATTCATATAATATTGAAAAGAAACTCAAATAATAAATTCACATTTGAGAACTTTGATGAAAAATTGGAAAATAATTTAAATTTACATGAAAATTAAAAAGATATCAAAATATGGTTTAAATGGTTAAAATGATAGAAAATGATATGATTTGAATCAGTGGCGAATGCAGAGGGGGGTCTAGGGAGTGAAAATTTCAAAAATTTGAAATATATATGCCCGGAATGAAATTTAACAATTAAATTTATATTTTCTTTTGTAAGTTAATAATTCAAATATTTTCATGAATGTTTAAATGAATTAATAATTTTCAACTGGCCATTGACTTTTTTTACTGAAAAAGCGAAAATTTAACTGTAGAATTAGAGAGATTCAACGGTGCTAACCAGTCAACCTACAAATTTTTACAGGTACCTAATAAAATTATTTAAAAACTAAATTCTTAAATGATAAGTTTGGAATGCTAAAATGTTGCGCGAAAAATTAAATGTCAACTTTAAATTTTTATGGAGAAAATGTAAAAATTACACATCAGTATCAGAAATAGTCAATATTCTGTTTTTTCAAACTCAAATAACGTATTGTAAATTTTTGTAAGGTGGATTTTTCGATGTAAAAAAAGGCAAAAACAAAAAGAGTTACTTTCCAATTTGAAAGATTCAATGCTTTCGATTTTACTTTTTTAACAATTTGATGTGAAGATGAGGAACTCATAAGTAAAATATGAAGCCCAAAATAAAAACCTGAGAAATGTCAAGGATTCGCCATTTAAAATGTGCAATAGTTTAGTGAATATAACAACTTATTTTGGAAATAAAAAATTCCAGAATAAAGGATAAAGAATGATATTTAAAAAGTTTTTATCAAACCACAATGAAGTAAATCAAAACATGACGCATAGAAATCTTAAAACTGATATATCTAACTTTTTGAATAAAATAATTTATGGTAAATTTGCGAGGCCTTCATTAGTCTATAAAAGTTGCGCAAAAAATTTTCCGTAGAATAAATACCGTTTGTTGTTCGGAATTAAAAAAATCAAATGGCTTAAACTATAAAATTTTGCTAAATTCATGTAAATTCTATGAGAAAAAATTGACAATTGACAATTTTGATGCATGAAAAATTCGAAAACTTACTGATACCAAAATACTTAAAAAAAATTCTCAAATTTAATAAAATTCAATGTACACAATTTATGATTGTCAAAAGCAAATTAAAAAATTTGATTATTTAAGTATTCGAAAATTTTTCCTGGCTGCGCCCTTGATTTTGATGATCAAGATGATAAAAAATGAGTAACATACTAGTAGATGAATGAAATATTTTTTAAATGATTTAAAAAATATACAATTGAATAAAATCATTCGATGGTACGATTTGAATAATAAGCATATGGTAAAAATGATTTTAATGATACACTTACAATTTTAACGATTAAATCTGGCTATTTCTCAATTTTTTAACTTTATTCGTCAATCTATGCCAAGTTCATGTAAACATGTCCAAAAATTTTCTTCAAAAAACAAAATTCTTCCGCACGTTTGTGCCAACCATTCATCCAAAATTCGCCCAAAAATTGAATCGCATTTTGGATGCCAACCTGTTCATTCCGGAAAATCGCGAAGACGAAAATAAGATAAAGGGAAGGCATGCAAAATGAGCGCACAAAGGAACGAAGGTAAGATAAAAGATGAGATGACAACAACGCGCAAAAGGGTCCTTGAACTTGGCCATTTCACCGCGACTCGCTCGAAAAGCTGGCAAATAATTACGTTCGAGTAGAAAACATTCTTTTCTCTCTCCGTGCAAATATTACAGTTATTTTACGGGGTCAACGCTCGTTCGCGTTGCTGTTGTCGTGTTGTTGTTTTGGCGACTCACCTGAAGCAGATGATTCCAAGAAAGTCGTTGACAACGTTGGTTTCGAAAAACGCTGGTAATCCAAAGAATTCGGAATTCGGGGCCTGCTGTTGTTACAGATCGATGGTGACGAACAATAAGGCGATTTCCGTGTTAATATTTGTCGGTGGTGGAGGAGAAGGATGAAGTTAGGGCCTTTTTTGGACTACGGCGCACAACACTAAAAACGCACTTTACGGTTACTCCCGATTCAGCGATCCGACGCGACACGCGAACAAGAAATATTCCTACTTTCTTGCAATATTTACGACATGTTGCGCTGTCGCGCGCTATCGAAAAATCACGGATGATCACGGAAAATTGAATTATCTGGAAAGAAGAACACGAGCTGCACACACGCAAAACCGAAAATGCACGAACGTAAACGAAAATTGTAGTTTTTTGTGTAAATATCTAGGGAATTTCGACACTGATTTGTGCAATCTAGGGATTTTCTGCTAATTCTGTTGACAATACTTGCGCATATCTGTGCAGCGCACAAACTTGTTTCATCTTCCGTTAAATTTGTATAAATTGAAGTTTAACAGTTCACTCAGTTAATTCGTATAATTATTATGTATTGCTCAAAATTATAACACTGAATTTATGAAAAAATTTATACCAGACATAGAGGCTATGCCCTTATACATGAACTATCTAACGGTCAACATGTCGGGCGAGAGTGACGTCACAGGGTCAACCGAACCCGTATCTAGACACAAAATCCCCCGAGAGCCTCCCTGGCAACGGTGGTGCGAATGAATTGCGACCGAGTTTGGTCGCCCGTTTCATTCGACGATTTCTCGATAAATAAGAAACAGAAAAAATCGAGTTACTGCACATTTGAAACCTCTGATATTTGCGAACAATCCCATGCATACCTGAGCTGCGGAATATTTTACTTCGCGAAAAACCATTCACCTAAAAAAATTGTGTTCACGGCCACTATTCGCCTACTTTAGACGACATATGCGCCAAGTTCAAGTTTAATTTCCATGGACTGGAGACAAAAAAGTCTAGAAAAAACAATAATCTTCCTATTTCTACTAGTTTTCAATCGCCTGTTTGATTGCCAATCGTCTTAATAAAAAATAACAATTACGCGAGATAGCTGTCAAACGCCATGATTTTTGCTGCTGGCAATCCTGCTTCATGTATGTATATATAGACAATTTATGTTACGGCCCTGCGTGACAAGGCCACAAATTTTCATGACAAATGTGCGCATCGTAATAGTTAAATAACATCAAGAAATACTTTGCGCGAGATCGCGTTCTAAAACAATACAGACAAATGCATGTTATGACAATTAATGTTGTCATCTCGTCTCGTTTTGCAGCCGCGGACCGCAGAAATCCAACGGCAAGCCCGAGCCAAGTATGCAAACTATACCTTTATATATAATATATACAGATATAGTATACGTGCTTGGCTCGGGCTTGCCGTTGCACTGGGAAAAAAATCCCGACGATTCAACATGGCTGCTTTACGTTACTGCTCACGTCAATCCAGGCCCATGGCCACGGAAAATCCAGGAAAATCCCCGTGTGCTGCCAATGCTGATCTGACGGTCAGCTGTGCTTTGTCCGTCGTATCACTATATATATATATCTAATTCGGTCGTTTCAGCGTTGGATTCCCGTTGATTCCCCGTGGTCATCGGGGCTGGATTGACGAGGTGAATTCGCCGTGGCCAGCAACGCCAACCTAACGTTGAAACGTCACGGTTTGCATCAACGTTGGCACAACCGGATTTTACGGGTAATACGACGGGTTTTTTTTTCCAGTGTGAATTTCTGCGGCCCTGCTGCAGCTGCAGTGCCGTAACACAAATCGTCCATATATACATACATGAAGCAGAATTACCAACAGCAAAAATCATGGCGTTTGACAGCTCACTCGCGTAACTGTTATTTTTTATTTAGACGAGTCGCAATTGAACAGGCGACGTTTAGGAGATCAAAAACTAGTAGAAATAGGAAGATTATTATTTTTTCTACCCTTTTTTGTCTCCAGTCCATGGAAATTAAACTTGAACTTGGCGCATATGTCGTCTAAAGTACGCGAATAGTGGCCGTGAACACAATTTTTTTAGGTGAATTGTTTTTCGCGAAGTAAAATATTCCGCGGTTCAGGTATGCATGGGATTGTTCGCAAATTTCAGAGGTTTGAAATGTGCAGTAACTCGATTTTTTCTGTTTCTCATTCATCGAGAAATCGTCGAATGAAACGTGCGACCGAACTCAGTCGCACCATCGTTGCCAGGGCTACTAGCCTTATACTTATTATTTTCGCCTCATGCTTATAAATTTTTTCGAGCTGTTAGAAAATTACTTAAAAGCTGCAGCGAAGAATATAATGTTTCTAAAACATCACTTAAAAAACGCAGGAAAGTAAAAGAAGCGATTAAATCAGTGAAACTTAACCTTCCTGCAAACCAGGCAAAAATGTGACATTTTTTCAGTAACTGAATCACATTATTACATTGATTTTTTTTCCTTCTATTAATTTACCTTAATTCATATCATCCCTTCAATCACTAAAAAACAACTCTTTACGTGTACGTTAAAGTCAACATAAACACAGGTGACGTTCAGCGCAGTTCAGCGGTCGGCCATTGGCCCTGTGACGTCACTCTCGCCTTTCATGTTTGAGAGTCCATGTATTATATGGTCTATATGCCTATTGTGTTGGCAACATTATTAGTTACTAGATTTGTGCACTGTAGCAAATAGAAAAAAAAATGTTGCAAAAATAGTAGTTTGGGCGTGACAAATCACAAATATTTTCGTAAACGCGAATGCGGTCAACTCGGGTCAACTCGTTCTAATCAAAACGGAAATTTTTCGTGATCAGAAAACAGGTTTCAAGTGCTATCGGCTTTCTGGGACAAACAGAGATTATTTTCATTATCAGTTGCCGAACGATGACGATGATGACAGGTGATCTGGAATGAGTGTTTTAAATGTCAACACTTTAAATCGCAGTTACTCCATGAAAAGCCGATGCCACGATTAATTCCGTAATTTGAAGTGCATGTAAATACATATGAGTGACAAAGCAAAGACGAGAAATAATAGCAGTAATAAGGAGGCAGTTGAGTTGCAAAGTGGCAACAACAATAACATATCTGGTCGGGAACAGCAGCTGCTGAAGGTGCTGTATGACTTCGAATACGAAACGAGACAGGGTGAAAAAGTGAGGATAAGTAAAGATGAGAATCTGTGTCTCGTCGAGCGTACTAATGAGGACTGGTGGTACGCGAACAGGCCTTCCTCGTCGTCGAGTGTTCACGAACAAGCATTCTACGTCCCTGCAACCTATGTTGCCCTTGTACCAACAGGTACAACAGCTAAGCAGGAACCCTTCTTGACTCCACCTAAAACAGCAGACATTGGGAATAACATGTTGAAAAATAGAGAAAGGAAATCCTCGGCTAACAGCGATGAGGGCAAGGAGGAAGATTTGGAGTCTTCTGGTAAAATTTTTGTTTATTTTCTCTCAGGAGAGCTCTAAAGAACATTTTTATGGCAGCCACATAAAATGAGCGTGTTTGGCTGCTCGTGGATTGAGCGTAAGAGTCCCCTTTGCTAGCGGTGAAAGGCATTAAAAGAACCTGCGGCTAAACAACGGTGTTAGGGCATGAGGTCACCAATTATTCCACCAATTTGAAAAGGGGAAACAATGCTCAATCCTAGAGATGGGCATCAGAATCGGATACTTTTAGGTACCCTTATGACAATCTGTAGTTCCTAATGTTCCACTATCGCATACGAATTAGGGCAGGCGCCACCAGTCGTGGCAACTCCACAAGCGTGCACATTACCAAATATTTCCTGTCCGTGATCGTATTTTTTATGCATGTGTGAAGCTCATGGAGTTGCCACGACCAGTGGCACCTGCCCTAATTCGTAAGCGATAGTGGAACACAAGGAACTACATTTCTTATAGGGCGGAATGCTGATTGTCATAGGTGTGCTTTTAGGTATCAATACTTGGCATACAAAGTATTGATTTTTTGATACGATACTTTCATGTCTCTGATACTTGACTTGTTGATACTATAAGTATCGTATGTTGATTCCTTTACATACTCACATTCTTGAGGATTTACACTTATTTTGACCAAGTTTAAAATTAAATTCTGGATACATATGAAATTTTTTGAATTTCATCCATTTTATAGTTTTTATAGCTAACTTTGACGAAACTCGCAAAACTAAATTTTTTCAAATTCATTTTTAAATTTGAGTTACAATGTATGATTCGTAAAACAAAAAAATTATTACAGTTTTGCATAAACCTTTGCTAAAATTCATATTTATAAAAAAGTGGAAAGTATTTAAAAAGGTCGATTAATCATGATGAATTCATAGATTCATCGACTGAACACTGATTGAATATTGAGATAATAAAACTGTGGCTTCTTGGCATAACTGACGAAGTCATACATGCCATAATGCTCATTTTACCTGATATTGTGATCAAATTTTAAACATTATGGTATGTGTGACTTTGTCAGTTATGCAGGGAAGCCACAGAATTATAAATGTCTACATTTATAATTAAACAATAGTATATTTTGTACCGCGAACCTGAGGCGTGGCTTTTAGGACGAGGACCAATTTATCTGCCGAGGTTGATATTTGGTCCCAGGACAAAGCCACGTCCACGGTCCGAGGTGCAAACGATACTTTTTGTAAAACACGCGAAAAAATTGTACTTGGAGGACTTGTACGGCCGCGTTGAATACGCCCATTTCCCACCGGCAAATGCTTCAGTCCCTGGCGTCACGTACTGGAGCAATGCATCAGTGCGTGTGTTTTTGCTTCAGTGCGTG
This sequence comes from Platygaster robiniae, assembly GCA_028476575.1. NCBI lineage: Eukaryota > Metazoa > Arthropoda > Insecta > Hymenoptera > Platygastridae > Platygaster > Platygaster robiniae. Next base: position 23,816,862 of record CM052023.1, read on the forward strand.
TATTCGAGGAGTGAAGCGTTTGCCGGGCGGAAATGGGCGTGTTCAATGAAGCCATACAGGTCCTCGAAGTACAACTTTTTTGTGTGTTTTGCAAAAAGATCTTTTTTAATTTTAACGAAAAAATTTCAGATTTATTTTGGTCTAATACATCAATGTATTGAAATTTATAAATTATAATTTGAATAGTTTGAATAGTCAGAGATTAAAATAATAAAACTACTGCAAGTTGAATTGAACGAAAAAGAAAGTTCGTTCAATTTTATGAGGAAAACAGCTAAAGAAACCATTAAAACCAAAGCATGAACTGCGTTCAAAACTGTATCTTGAAACTGATTAAATTAAAATTGAAATTTCAAACAAGTGAAACTCGAACCTAAATTTTAAATTCAATGACAAAGTTTCACTTTTCTTCCACATTGTATGTACCCGATTTAAGATCATATGAATTTATCTGAAGCAATTAATTTCTGTAATAATAGTTATTATATTATATTTATATTATATTATTATAAAATAGATCACAAATATAAAACTAAAAATGTAGGTATGACCGTTTTTCTGAAATTTATCTTTAAATAAGCATTTTTTATATTTATTTTTATTTCACGATATCGAGTAAATTTTTAAAAAATCAATCGAAAAAGTTAGTTCAAACTAGTAAATTTTCATTGATAATTATCAATGGAAATTAATGTGAAATTCGAATAAGATAATAATGAAGTAATGCAAAAGACTTTCAATTTTACGACTGATACCAGATACCGATACTTGCAAGTATCGATACTTTGAGGCTTCAAGTATCGTGGAATCAGTAATGACACACGAAAGTATCGCCCTCCGATACCCAACTTTACAGTCAATTCGCTAAGTAGCCAAACACTTCTCATTTTTTGAGGCTACCAAAAAAAGTATAGTGCATATGGTGGAGAGTGTTTTTACAGCTTTGGCAACATTTTCGGAAGTCATGGAATACTGTGTGCCTTTGGTGCCCAGCTTATCACTCTTTTTAAAAAAGTTGTCCTTGCCATGAAAAAGACACTGTTCTCACCCTTGATATGCAATGTACTATTAATATATCATTTTATATTTCTGTGGCTTCCCGGGATAACAGACAAAGTCACTTCTGCCATAAGGCTCATTTAACATGATATTCTGATAAAATTTTAAACGTTATGGCATGTGTGACTTTGTCTGTTATGCCAGGAAGCCACAGATTTATTCTTGAATTATGACATCTTAAAAATCGATTTGCAAGCTCAAGCTTCTAATTTTTCCAAACATGTATATCACTTTATGTTTAAAATCTCAATATCCTAGTTGTAACATCTTGAAGTAGTTATTTTTGGGTATGTAGACCGTTAAAGGGATAACATTGTATTTCTAGAAATTTTTTACACTGATATTTGGAATTTCATGTTTTTGGATTCAAGGTTTCATGGATTTTTCTAAAAATGATGTCTGTATACATTTTAGGTATTTCATATTCTGAGTTCCCTTTTCAAGGTTTCATTAGAGTTATTAAAAAGTGACCTTGGATCCAGAAATACAATTTTTCAGGAGAGGCAAATAAAGTTTGCATGGCATAAAAATACAAATTATACTATTTGAAAGATTTTTTTCTACTTTACTTAGAATGATGGTAATCTCAAAAATCATTTTTTAGATCTAAGGTCCCTTTTCTCAGACCATAAAACATGTACGTTTTGAGAATCAGATGATGTGAGATTCTTAAAATATAAGATTTTCAGTATTATGAAGAATCATGCAAAAAAATAATATTAGAGATAACTGTTATTTCATATGTGCATGAAATTCCAAACGTTCAAGAAATCAACGAAAAGGAAAAAAAATCTATTAGTCTTCAATTTACACTCAAAGTTGAAGTAAAAAATAGTTATGTTATTAAATACTAGCTGTCACTAGTGGGCTTTGTTCCGTAGTTACCACGTTGTTACACCCGGTTCGGTCAGGGAAAGTCAATTTTTTAATTAAAAAAAGAAAATGACTAAAATGTAAAATTTCTAAATAAAAAATAAAAGTGAGTAAATGAAATAAAAATAAAATAAAATTTCAGTTTTAAAATTATTTAAATAAAAAAAAATAAAAGTGAAAAAAAAATGAGTAAAATCAAAATGTGTAGTGCTTAAGTTTTTTTGGTCATGTTGGAGTATAATTAATGTATGTAATGTTGAAGGATGTTTGCACATTCTAGGACAAGTGCTCGCACTCTCTGTGGTTTTGAAAGATTTTCTTACATGGATAGGTACCATGCCGAAATTTTAATGATTTTCAATTGGTAATAAAAAAACAAACTCAAACGTTGTTGTTGCCTTTTTTATATATTTTTAATAATTTATTTTAATATATAACACGTGAAAAAATCTAGACTTCAGCTAATATTCAGTAAAATTTATCAACATTATCGCAATTTTTTGCTAGTAACAATTAAAGTGAATGAAATTTTTGTTTTCCTTTTGATTTTACAATTACTTCTTTCAAATACGCTTATTTGAGAAAAATTTTTATTTTGGTCAGTTTTTGCAAAAGCTGCTCTTCTGCAGCTTTATCTAGAAAATCTGAGATTTCTTGTAAATATTGATAGAATTTTCATTTTCGACTAAATAAAAAAAAATAAAAGTTCTACTATTTTCATATGTTTTTTAACCTTTCTTGCCTAAATGTTATCAATGGAATTCAGCAATCATTTACAAATTTTTGAATTTCATCTAAGATTTGGATGGACAAGATTTGAACTGTTTTAAATCCAAAGGAATGGAAAAATCAAATCTTAACTAAAATTTAACTGGAATTTGAATTGAAACATGGACAAAATCTTTATTTTGAGTTTAAATTTCTCAAAGGAATCAGCGAAACTAATTAAAAAAAGAAATTTCTCGCTATAGTACAATTTCCAAAACATTTTTAACATATCTTGAATTTATCTTCGAAATCAAGAGTTAAAAATCCATTTGTGAGAAATATAATTCAAATTTATAGAATTTTTATTCAAGTTGGCTTGAAATCGCCGATGTCATCGAATTTTCAAATTTATATTTGAAAATTTTTTTGAAATTTACTCGTGCTTTTGCATAAATTCCTTAATTTGTCATCAAAATATATGCACAACATGATATCTACACTATTGAAAGGCAATATTCTCATTTCAATCCAGTTTTCGACACAAGAAAAAAATACTATGACAGTAGAAAATGTTTATACTTTTTGGTTTGTAATCCAATGAAACATAAGGAATTCTTATTTCTGTTTCAACAGGAAGCCCAGAGCAAACAGGAAAGCAAGAAAAAAGAAGCCACGATTCTTTCAGAAACGTCATCCGAAAATTGTCAAGCAACTTGAACCCCTCCTCGACGAAGCAGGCTAAATCCAGCAGCAGCAGCAAGCTGTTCAAGAAAAATTCCATAAATTCACACGATGAAGTGAAAGCGCCGAAATCAAAGAGCGACAATGTGACAGAAGCCTCGGCGTTCAGCAAGTGCTTCGGGAGGGACATGAAAAATGCCGTGGACCGACAAACGCCCTTCCAGGAAGAACTGGAACATGCATTGGTCAACAGAAGTCACCGTAACATTATTTATTCTTCAAAAGTCAACGACAAAATCGAACCAAACAAGAGAACTGCTGAAAAACCACCATTGAAGCACGAAACAAAGGTGCAAGTCGACAAAGCCACTCTATCAAAATTAGAAAAATTGTCAGCCAAAGTTTCTTCTTCTTCAAGTGCCTCGCAAGAGGAAGGAAATGGTCCAAAAATTACGAGTTTAAGGTTGAAAAAAGCAGCTGACGATCCGCAGAGTGTTGGAGCAAGCACAATACCTAAGACGCCGATTGTTTCAGCAGTGGTCCCAGAATCAACGCCGAAAAAGGAAGTAATCGAAGATGCCATCAAGCCTGGCGAAGCAAGCATGATTTTGGCCAAAGCAGACAAAGCCATCAAAAGAAGAAGTTATTTGAACAGAGAGCAAGCGAATGAATTGGCGAAGAAATTCCAAAACCCAAAAGGCCAAGTTGTAAAGGAATTGGAAAATGAGGACGAGAACACAGGAAGAGAAGCTAAAGAAGAAGAGAAAATAAAAGAAGTGGAAGACGAATCGAACGACGACCACGTCGCATCGTCGTCGTTGAGTATTCTCCAGGATGAAAGAAAAGCTTGGGCTGTGGAGAGACTGATAAATGAGTTGCTGGGAAAATTTCATAAACCACTAACACAGAGCGAATCAGAAAATGAGGAAAAAGGGGCGAGTAAATTGGTCGAGGAGTTGTACAACATGAGTGCGATCGAAGGCAATGATACCAAAGAGAAAATTAATATGAAATGCAAGCCAGGGAAGCAGTCCCCTTCTCTGAAACCAAAGGCTTGCTCTGTTTTCGACTTTTCTAAAACTCCAAGTGCCGTGTTACCAAAGACTACAGCATCCAAGAAATCGCCAAAAGTCTTGGACGAGTATAACGAGGCGAATATCCTGAATGACCATGAAATGATTATGAATAATATAAAGCAGCAAAATTATGAGAAACCCACGTATTGCAACGTGTCTTTGAATTTGAGAAGGAACCGTTTGTGCGAGAATTTGGTGATGGAACCGAGAAATGACTATCGCGAGGAGCTGCTGCAATTGACTCCTTCTTTGGAGAAATTGGCTAATGAGATACAGTTTTTGCCAGCTAATAAAGCTTCTTCCTCGCGTTCGAGCGATGAAAAATGTATGAGCAAGTTTTGCTCGAAGTCGGATAGTGCCTTGAATAGCGAGCTGCTAATCAAAAGTCATCAGTCGACGAAATTTCGTAGTTTGAGCAAGAATCGACAGGCGACGTTTGTGACCAAGAACCAAGTTGCTATCCCAGTGCTAGGGGTTGGGTATTCTAAGGGGGCCATGCCCATTTGGAACAGTCGTCAGCAGGTTTATAGGAAACATTCTTTTGCTACATCGAGCGCAAAGATTCCTAATAAACTGGAAATGAAGAGGAAAACACGGAGTTTGGATGATTTTAGTTTTCCTGATGACGCCAATCTTTATCTGGACCAAAAGGTGCCTATTTTTTGAGTCATGATTCCAACTTGAAAATTATGTACTATCAGAGTGTCCTCTCTCTCAATCTGTTCAAATAATTACATATTGATCTACTTATTATTCAAAACTGAAAAATCTGTAATTTTGAGGAATTTATACAGATAGATCTGTCGAATTGAACAGATTTTCTGTTGTGTTCTGCAAATTCAGTCTGTTAATTTTTAAAGATTTTCACTGTAAAAATTTTACAAGATTTAGACATCTGTTGAATTTGAAAGATTCAGATTTAGAGAGTAGCAAAGTTAATTCTCGAAATTCCTTGATTTTTCTTTGACTTCAAACAAGTTGTTGTCGGTGTAAAAATTGGACTCATAAATTTTTCAATGACCTTTTCAAAGAGACAAAAAAATAAATAGTTAAGATGACAATAAAAATTTTATGCAATTAGATTTATGAGATATTTTTGTGAATTCGGGGCAAAGTGGGGTCAGGGGCAAAGCAGGACTTTGGAATAATTTTTTTTTTTCATCATCAATCAGAAGTTTCTGGAATTTCATTTTTAGACGTTCCCACTATTTTCCATGTGAAACTGTAATTGTGTTTAGTTGATGTGTCAAGTAACAAGACTTTGCCTGCGTTTTTGACCTGAAATGCACTTTTTATTAGGTTTCAATCACACGACAGTAATGTTAGTATTTATTTAAACCAAACAGTTATTAAATTATTCCTTCGAGCACCGCATACCCCTCTTTTCATCTTATGGTTATTTCCATTGCGAGCAATATCGCCATTTACTCGAGTGTTATTGCGAATAACACTCGCAACAAGTTCGGGGGCAAAGCGGTACGCCGCCCAAAATCCTATATAGTACAACGTACATTGACTTTCCGTGTTGCTGTTCATCATATTTTTCACTATTCGAGTGATGATAGTAAAAATTGCAGTCATGATTCATTTTGAATTTTCAAAAAATAAATAATAGTAAAAAAAAAACCAGTAGATGAGAAATCAAATAAGAATGATTAATAATTACTGATAATAATTTATAATTTCCAGAACTTTTTTTTATTTTCTTCAAGCTAACCTAACAGTACTAATTTGATGATTCGATGGTTGTTTCTGGAAAACAAACATTTTATTTGTCATTTCAAAGTTCGTCCCGCTCTGCCCCGTATGTGGGGGCAAAGCGGGACGAATTTCTTTTTTTTTCAAAATTAATTTTTAAAGTTAATTGAATAATATTGTCTTGCCTGAACAAAATTATTTTCTTGTAGACTGATAACTGTTTTAAACATTTGCGATGGATTTTTGATGAATAAAAAGTTCCTGTATCCGAAAAAAAATCAGATGTGATCACTGTCCCGCTTTGTCCCCAATTCCCCTAAAAGAATTTTTCAGCACGTAACTAATATTTTGTAACACACAAATTTTTTATTGCCAATAACTGGAAGGAAATAACATTAGACATGCTATCACACGTTGTAGTTATAACTTTAACTTGAAATAACACCTTGAGAATTTCTTGACCGAACGATAGTTTTTTGGCATCCAAATTTTTTTAATCTCGGTCTAAATTTCCTAACAAATTTATTCAAACAGGAAAAATGTAAATATCAATTTCAATATTGTAGGTTTAAAAAAAATTTTTTCTTGTAATAAAGTTATTTTGAAAAAAAAAAAATTATGTCAGAATCTATTTGCTGTTGCAATAAGAATTTTCGTTTATTCAAAAAAAAATTTATATTCAGGTGGACCATTTCAAAGTCTCGATTTTTATAATTGATTTGTAATATTATGATAGATTTGTAATTTTATGATAAATTTGTAATCTTTTTTATTTCTAAAAATTGTTCCATCAATTTTTTCCAGGTTAAGGTTAGAACATTAGCTGGAACAATTTTTCTAACTAAAAAAAAAAGTTTTATTTTGTCTTGTGGCAGAAGCCTGACAATACAGAAACATCGGCGACCGACGAAGAACTAGTCAAAAACAAGAAGCCAGTTCCGAGTTTGAGGTCTAAGGACTCCTTCAAAAAAGCGTCCAAGTTTTTTTCCACTGGCGGTAAAGCATCTCCGACCATTAACGAGCCATCACATAATCCAACAAAAAAACCAGTGCCAGCTAAACGAAGAATAATTGGAGCTCCAAGTAAATTGGAGAACAAGGAAGTCATCAAAACTGTTGTTTCAGCACCAAGCCATGGCATAAGAAACTGGAACAACAATAACAACAACAATAATAATAACAGTGCAGATACAATAGACATAGAAAAAAGCACTGCTGTTGGTTTCACTCGTCTTTTGAGGGCTTGGGACAGTGGTTCTGAAGAGTGTCTCCAAAACAAGAACTTTCCCCATTTAGATGGTAGTAGGAAATCATCTCTAGAAAACGTGTCCAGGTCCATGAGCAACGATGATTTGTCCAGTGGAAGAGACCGCAGCAGTTTCATTCATGAAATGAGCACGAGTCTCTCTGACCAACTACTTTTGAGCTCTAATGACAGTTCCTTGGACCATTTGGAATCGGGTGTCAACAACTCGGATACATCTGTCGCCAATTCGTCTGCCTTTTTTTGCGAGAGGGACAACAGCAAAGCTTGCAACAGCAGTAGTGCCAGCAATAGCTCATTGCCTATCGGTTGGAAACAGTATTATGACCATAACGCTCAGAAAATTTGTTTCGTCAACAGCAAAGGCCAAAAGGTTAGACATTTATGTTTGTCAATTTGAGAGTGTGTAAAATGAGGATGTATTTATTTATTCGATATTTAGTCTTGCACTTAAAGTTCTACGTCCCTCAAGAATTGAGCTTAGCAAAGTTTTTTTTATTACATGAGTTAGAATAGACTTGGCTAGCTTTTTTTAAACTGCATTTAAAATGATACTTGTCATTGCAGTGGTTTTCGTCCTACGATTCGGAAGGAAAAATGTACTTTTTTGAAGAAAATAGTAACGAGTCGTATTGGTCCTTGCCACGAATAGACAATAGTTTTTCCAAATGGAAGGACAAAAATCGACAGAGCGCTATTTTGAGTGACGATTACGCAAAGCCGAGAATTCCAGAAGAAAACCTGGAGGCAGCAGCAGTTGCTGTTACCAATTGGCCCCAGCTTTTTCACGGCAATATGGTATGTTGATAAGAAAAGAGTTTTTCACTTATCTATTGTATATTTTATTAATTATATTAAGATATAAAATGACAAAATATTTTAATTTATGGGCGATTCTCAGTAAACTGTACAATTCGTGTCTTTCGGTGTTATTAGCAGGAAAATAAATAATTGACTGTGCAAGTTTGATGTTATTTTGTCAATTTCGATGTGTTTAAATAAGGCACATGCATAAACAGACAAATATTTCAATAATGCGTCTATGAGATGCTATATACCCCAAATGTCAGTTGCGTGGCATGTCTCCAACAACGTTTTTCAAATCTCGATCCAAGTATCATTGATTTATTTCAAACATATCTACGGAAAGTTGACATCATTTTATTGTCTTTCGTTAAAACTTTTTTTTACGTATGGATTTGTGATGAAAAAAGGCGATTTCCAGACATAAATTAGGTATCGAATCTTGTCCCTCAGTTTTGAACAATTTCGCGCGCTTACCATTATGCTGTCATTATTAACATCTGGTGGATAATTTTACACTGCGAAAGACAGGGTTCGAAACAGGACGATCGCACCGACATATTTTGTACTTACAAATTTGGGTGCTGATGACATTTGAGTGTTTGGCATAACAGTGAAGTGAGGAAAATGTGGATGTAAAAAAAAAACAGGTCAGTTACATGGTATGTTAATATCAGAAAACAAATAGGTTTATCATGCCGATCATATTACATCCCGAAAGGCTTCATTGAGGCAAAAAAATCAAGGTATAGGCTATAAAAAAAACTTGAAGTACAAACGTCGTATTCAGCACGTAAAGTCGAAATGTCAGTTGCGTGGTATGCACTTACATGTCAGTTACGTGGTAAAATCATATTCTCAATACCTAACAGAATTCAGATGTCAAAGATGCATGAAAAGTTGAAGCGTGATAAAAGTAAACGAATATTCACCCATTGAGCATACGCTTAATGTTTTCGCACATGAGCGGGAAAATTTTCAAATTTGAGAATCACGATTGAACAAATACTGAAAATATAGAGAAATAGAAACAAGACACGAGTTGTTTATATTCGGTAAGCGAAATAAAATAATTATTATTATGTAAAGAAAAATTTATAATGAATTTTTTACACTTAAATAATCCTAATTAAATAAAATATAAAAATTGTTATATTAATTATTTGGCGTCTGAAGTGAGAGAGAGAAACAATTAGGGATAAATCACATGTTAAAAATGCATTTTATTTAGAAACGGACAGATAAAAAGAAGTACTTGAAAAATCTTCAGTCATATTCGTTCACTGTGTCAATTTAAGTGAAGTGAAATATCTATTATTTATTCTGAGGAAAATGCATATTATGATGTAAGGAAAAATTTTCATACACATTTTTTAATGAAATTACTTTTTTTTATTGAATTGTGAATGGGTTTCATTTGAAACCTTTTACCTACTTGTTTTTTTTCTGATAATACGAATGAAATCATCTTGAAAATATGTATAAAATTATCTATTATAATTAACCGCGATATCGATTAAGTGGGACTTGAAGAGTTGTTGTGACCCAGTGAAAAAAAGAAGGTGATGATTTATGGATCAAATTAGGTAATCGGGGTGATCAAATATGTTATCGTTTCCAGGATTTCTTAAAAATGGCGCCGTCTCAAAAAATCAAACGGTCTACTGCATTGAAGAAAAATCAAATAAAGAAAATTTTGTGACAAAATTCGAAAAACAGCTAATTTTGATTTAAATGGTCGCCATTTTGTATCAACCATTTTCAATTTTATAACTTTGATATCGAAATTGTGTTTAGTAACACCCGGAAACTTATATAAAACATAAAAAATCTCATTTGGTCTAACAAAAAAATTTATATCTTAAAAAGTTAACATCAGCATTAAGTAGCCACCCTGTTTTACATATTTATAAATAACTTTTTTTTTCATTACAGTTGTAGTAGTATGGTGCAAAATTTAGCTTTTCTATTACATAACGATAACAAAAAAAAATTTTAAATACTTCAATTTGACAAAAATTATCAATCCAAAACCACCGGTGAAATTGTACGGTTGACCGAGAATCGCCCTTATGTCATTTATTTCATATTAGTATATTGAGAGATAAGCTTTTCTATTATTATTTTTATTTACAGTGTATCTTGAAAGAGGGCCCAATAGACAGGACAAAAATCACGGAAAATGGCAAGAAGCTAAAAAAAAGTTGGAGTACGTCTTATGCGGTATTAACTGAATTGTTTTTGCTGTTTTTCAAGGATGCAAAGACTTTCTCTGCCATGGTAATGATAATCAAAATAGATGGCATTAAGTGTTAAAAAAAGCGAGTATACGAGGGGGGACCCAAAAGTAACGGGAATTGTGTTACAACTTTTTTATTGACAAATTTTTTCACACACAATTTTTATCACCTTCAAAATAACCCCCATTGACTGTAATACACTTGTTCAATCTTTTTTTCCAGTGTTCAAAACAGTTCTGAAATTCATTTTTTTCAATGTTTTTTAAACCTTCCAGCGATTTTTGTTTCACCTCTTCTACAGTCCCAAAACGTTTTCCTTTCATGTCCCTTTTGAGTCTAGGGAACAAAAAAAAGTCACAGGGGGTAAGGTCCGGTGAATAGGGGGGGTGAACAATCGGTGTCATGCCGTTTTTGGTCAAAAATTTCTTCACGGACAGCGCTGTGTGGGCAGGTGCATTGTCGTGGTGGAAGAACCAATCTCCTGTGCGCCAAAGATCCGCTCTTTTCTTCCGGATGTTCTCCCTCAACCTTTTCAAAATCTCCAAGTAGAAGTGTTGGTTGACCGTTTGGCCTGGAGGAACAAATTCTGCGTGCACAATACCTCTGCAATCGAAGAAACAAATGAGCAATGTCTTGATGTTGGACTTCACTTGGCGTGCCTTTTTTGGACGAGGCGAGAGAGGTGTCTTCCATTGGCTTGATTGCTGCTTTGTTTCGGGGTCGTAGCCATAGCACCATGATTCATCGCCAGTTATAACCTTGAGAAAAAAATCTGGGTCTTCATCCAACTGATTTTGCAGCTCAAGACAGGCCTGAAGTCGACGCTCCTTTTGATCGTCGGAGAGAAGGCGAGGAACAAATTTGGCTGCAATCCTCCTCATGCTCAAATCTTCAGTTAAAATCTTCTGAATTGAACTCCATGACAATCCAGACATCTCACAAAGTTGATCGATGGTTCGGCGACGGTCTTCATGATCAAGAGTGTTGATTTTTTCAATGTTTTCGTCCGTTCTTGAAGTCGAGGGGCGCCCAGAACGAGGTTGGTATTCTACTGACATCTCTCCATTCTTGAAACGCGATAACCAGTCGTACACACGCGTTTTACTCAAAGCATTATCCCCATAAGCTGTTTTCAGCATCACAAGGGTTTCCGCGGGTGTTTTTCCTAACAAAAAACAAAATTTTACAGCCGCGCGTTGCTCTCCGCACTCAGCCATTTCACGTTTTCACCGAAACGGAAAAAGTCGTTTCACTAGAAAAATTCTTACGGACGAACGAATGCACTCACAGCAAATGAACTTTGCACACTGACTTGGGAGAGTAGCAGCTTGGAAGAGAACCAGTGGAGAACCCGATCCCCCCCTCCGCGGTCTCCCCACCACCTAATTCCCGTTACTTTTGGGTCCCCCCTCGTATTTTTTAATGGGGAGAAAATGGCGAGTTAAAATAAAATTTATTGCAGAAAATGGGCCAGTTAAGTACGGCTAAACCAGAAATATCAGTGGATTTGAATGGGGTAACCATCGGACTGGGAGACAAATTCACGAGTCGAAAAAACGTTTACATCATTGGGACTTTGTTAGGTTTGCAAGTTATTATACAGTCGGAAAATGGAGCTTACGCTGCGGAATGGTATCGTGAAATCTGCGACGCTGTGACGAGATTAGTAAGTAATTTTTTTGCAGAAGAAATGTTTGGCAGTCTGAAACACTGTCAAACATTAATCTTGATTGACTTCAGTTCAAAATTCGGATTTTATTTGTTTTTGGAAATGAATACTACTATGTACTAAGTTTATGATACATCATTGTTCGACAGCCTTCAGGACAAAACCGTGGGAAGGTCGCAGCAGACTTGGAAGAATAGTTGGCAGCTACATACATAACATACTATCATGGGAATATGTGTACAATTGTGTGCCTTGGTAAAAATACCTCAACAATTGGATATCGGACAACTGTATTTTCCTTTTATAGCATCAATAAGATGTTTCGTCAATTATTGAAACGCTCGGTTATCTGAAAGATGGCGTTTCCAAAGCTTTTCCACACTGTGATTCAAGCACAAGGGGATTTTAAAAAAGCTGGGTGTAAAATTTTAGTGCATTTCGATGGGTCCACTGAAACTTTTTAGTTTTACAACACATTTCACACTGTAATTAAGTAACTGTAAAACTTTGAATTTATTTGGATACATATTTTTGAATTAATATAGAGTGAAATTTTTTCATTATAAAAAATCGACGAATGTTTGCGCGCTGGCCGCAGCGAAAGAGAAGTTCTCAAAAACTTGAGTATTGAAAATAAAAATGCTGATTGTCTTCATGAAATAATTTAAGCCGAAGGTAAAATTCGGTTATTGAATACAAAATGTGTATTCATGAAAGAAAGCGTAGATAACTTGGCAAATCTGTCTGTAACTTGACATGGAATATTTTATTAAACCTTAACTGGCACTGTTGTTTCCAATATACGTAACTAGCACTAGAGGTAATTAATACCCCAATGTGTTCAAACGATTATTGCGCAGCCAGTATCTCATTATTGCATAAAAAATATAAATAATATAGTTTAGAGTATGCTTATCGAAGTTCAATTAGTTTGAAAGTCATTCATATGAATTAAATAAGTGGGAAAAATTGTAATAAAAAAGGAACAAGTTCTTTAAGAATCATAAATCGCAAATTTTGAATATTTTTAGCTCAAAATTCATAAGTACATGCCTGCTAATCTATGAAAACCTATTGTATTTTCAGTTAGTGATGTCAGAAACTGAAAAATGTTGCAACATTGTCCATTGAATCGAATTCACCACGCTTAATTTAAGCTCAAAAATTTTTGGAGTAATTTTTACCCACAGTGCCAGTTAGGGGTTAAAAAACTGACTTTCATGAGAAGTTAAAAATTTAATTAGATTTTCGAATTAAGGAAAAAACTTGAAGCGTGGTAATCTTCAAAAGTTTCAGTGGGCTCATGAGGGAACAACTTTTAGTGCCCTAACAGCTTAAAAATCAACTTCAAATTGTAATATTATATAATATATCTGTGGCTTCCAGCCATAACCGAGAGAATCATACATACCAAAACGTTCAAAATTTTATCAGAATATCATGTAAACTGAGCCTTATGGCACAATTGTCTTTCTCGATTATGGCGGGAAGCCACAGATATATGTATTGCATGAATCGGCTGAGCATTATATGTATACACGTATAGTGAACAAAGGGTTGAATGAAAAAATATTTCTGCGAGTATTGTAAATTTAAAAGTAGTGATTAAGTAGTATTTTATTGTTATATAAATTAGGAACGGAGACATATATGTATACATGGTATATATAATATACTTTTGTAAATTGGCTATTTTGACACATCACACGCTAGATTTTTTACATATTATTATACTATTATCATGTCACCAGCATCAAATGAAACAAAAATATTTGTAAGAAGAGTGTGAAACCTACAGTAAATGTGAAATAAATGCATTTATACAGTTTTCTTGGTACATTTATTATTTATGAAGTTTCAGTCAATAAAAGAAAAGGAATATTTATTATTACATATTAAGAACAAAGAAAAATTTTATTGTATTTTATACCTATAGGTTGACCCTCGTTATATTCTATCCTTTACTCTTGTCGCTCTTGTCGGAGATCCCACTCAGGGGTCGACAATCCCTCTTATTTACAGGCAAGAATAGGGAGCTGGCCATATATAAATATTTTCCCGGTCAAAAAAAAGTTCGACCCGAAATCAGAAAGGACCATTCCGATGTCGTTTTCCGATGATCGGCCGAACTTCGATTTTGTAACGCTTTTAGGCATCGGCCGATGTTCGGGATTTCAATGTCGGCCCGAGATCGTTTGCCCGATCGCATTTGATATGTATATTTTACCCAGCCAGCAATTTTCCTTTCGGAAAGCTATCAGAAAGTCAATTAGGCTTTCTGTAAGCTAACCGAAAGGAAAATGCTGGCTGGGTATGAACATCAGTTAAATATAATTGACAAATATGTTACAGATCCATATCTCTGCTCTGAATGTTTTTATCATATTTCTTTTGCAGGTTCATAACAGTGGCGTAACTATTTCGAAAAATCTTGGGTTCGGTGGGAATGGGGGGCCCCTCTACCCTTAAGACATTTATACAAAATTTTATAAATCTGGAACTTTTGGGTCCCCTAGATCTTGGGGGCCTGTGTTCCTGGAACACATGGAACACCAATAGTTACGCCACTGGTTCATAAAATGATACACAGAAAAGACAACGTAAATAAAAACATTTATTATGAAAAATTGCACGAATAGTACAATCGCGTTGTATTATTTGTATTACAATAGGAAATATCACAAACGAAAATTTGTTTACGAATTGACGTTTTTACATGTTTTTCTCCTATGGATTCATTTTCTTGCTTTTCTGCGCACTTCTTCAACATTTCGGTCCATCGTTCACACTGTCCCACTCGTTAATTATTTACTAAGCCCACGCACGCGATCACGTTATTGTTTATTTTGGATAATGTTGGAGAACGCTGGAGGAACGCGAAAAGTGCAGAAAAGCGAAACTGCACGGAAGTGGCAAACAGTGGACGCCATTATTTTTGCTCGGCAATGATAATACTAATAATTCGATCTTCGGCGAGTCGACATGCCCCCGAAATCGTTCCGACATCGTTTTTCCGAAGTGCGGCGAACCGACATGCGTCCGAAATCGGCCCGACATCATTTTTCTGAAGTTCAGTGAGCCGACATGCGCCCGAAATCAGCCCGATATGCGCCGAATATTGCCGAACTATTTTTTTGACCGGGTCAGCGTTTTCAAGTGACTGCTCTCGGAGTGCTCTGAGAGCAATTTCTAGGCTGAGCTAAGCATATTTGAGCACGTACCAGCAGAAAAATATGCTCTAGATCTGCTCCGGATCGGTCACTTGAAAACGCCATTTGTGTTGTTTTGTATTATGACATCATTTGACATTTCGACATAAAACCAAATATTATTGTTATTGTGTTCGTAAATATAATTCTCTCAATTCTGCGGGGAAAGAAAAAAAATGCAAAAGTATGAGAAACTCGAAAAAATAGGAGAAGGTATAATGAAATTTCAATCTCTCTCGAATCGTTTATTTATTGTAAATATACATATATAACAATATTGCTAATATTGCAAACGTGAGAACAAAACGAACAACAAATAGTTTTTATTTGTAAACTGCGAGAAAACAGTGCATTTCCGGTAGTTTTGATTTACAAATGCACGTTTTACTCGAAATTTACAAATAAAATATTGTATTGACAGTTATGGGAGATGCTGTTTTTGACGAAACGAAAAATTGCAGCCCGAGGCGAAGCCGAGGGATGTAATTTTTCGTTTCGTCAAAAACAGCATCTCCCAAAACTGTCAATAAATAGCTATTTCTGACGAGAATTGAATCATTCTAGGCACCTACGGCACAGTTTTTAAGGCAAAAAATCGAGAGACACATGAAATAGTCGCTTTAAAACGAGTTCGTTTAGACGATGACGACGAAGTGAGTACATATACTTGTTCTTCAAACAATGACAAACTGTATAATACTATTAAATATGTGATACAGCCATATATTGATTGTGTACGATCTCAAAAACATTACATTACTGAACCAGCGTTTATTGGAATTTTCGTGAATTTTTATTCAATATTTTTGAATGTGATAAAGGAATATGGAATGTCGAGATCAATTAAAAAGTTGAAATTATCAATAAATTATATTAATGCTGAAATTAGGTCTTAAAAAACATGTTTTTTTTTTCCTTACAGTATGATGATTTCAGGTATTGCAATTAGGAATAAGCTTTATTTAATTTTTCTATATATAGTATTCAATACTATTGATAAATAAAATACATATATTTTTCTTATTAATTACAATTATAGAATATAATATATGAAATATTTGAAAATATACTATGTAATATGAAAAATATTGTATGCAGTAATAAATACTATTATATTTAGTAAAAAATAACTATCAATAATAAATAAGTTTCAATCAGCTTATCAAGACATCGTCAAAATGTCATGCAACTAGATTTGTCCAATTTAATTATAGCAGGAACATTTTTTTTATGTTTCATAGTAATTTGATTCACACCTGTTCCCATGAATTTGCATGAAAGACACGTTAGCAAATTTGTAAACCTTATCACATAAATATATTTCCCAAATGAATTCGCATAAAATTTTTTCAAGTATTTAGTTGTCGATTTATTGATAACTTATAATGTGAACCCCAGTAATTTTGATCCTTATGAAAACCTTGTAAGAAAAAAATTCTTGTAAGGTAATCTTGTGAAAACCTCATAAGAAACTGAAATTTTTTGCAAAGAATTGAACCAAAAAATTGTTCAAGTTTTCTTCTCACAAAATTTTATCAAATACATTCTTATGAGAAATTTCATTTTTTAGGTTTTTTATAAAGATCACAATTACCAGGAAAATGTATCCCTACACCATTGATTTTAATGAAAAAATTTTCTATTCTAGTAGCAATCCAATTTGTGGCAGTGGAAATAGTTTTTACAGTACAAATGTAACCTTTTTTTATTTTTGTCTTCATTTTAATATTTTATTTAGGAATATTTTAATTAGTAACTAGGAAACACCTTATGGGTCGTTCTACCTATTTTTTACACTCAAATTTTAAATTTCCTTGGCATTACTTTTTTTTCGATTCTACATCCAAAAACACGATATACGTGTATTACTTTTTTTTTTCGAAGCTTTTTGTGCGAAATATGATTTTTTGAAAATTTGAAGCTCTCTAAATCCTTCCATTTTTTGGTGGGCCTTGTTTGAAACCTATGAATCGCGGAAAAAATTCGCCAAGTTATGAAAATGAGGATTTTTCTCTAGTTTTTGATAATAATAAGTTTTTTCATTGTGGCGCAAAAAATCATTAATAATTTTGCAATAATACGACAAAAAGTGAAATTCTTCAACAAAAGGTAGTTTTGATTTTTTTCTACTATTTACCAAGTAATCTGCAAACGATTACGAAGATTAAGCAGTTTTTTATTTTGATGGTAACTATAATAGTTTGGGAATAATGAATTTATTCGTTGTCGCGTGCGGAGCCGTCGCGTAAGCAAACCACAAAATATTTTAAAATGATTTATTGTTACCACGAGGAAAACATGATAACCGATTTTCCTAATCCATTTTTCTTACGCGTGAACTGCAATCTTGTTGTGCAAGTGCGACGGCTCTGAACGCGGCAACAAATAAATTCATTATTCGCAAACTATTATAAAAACCATCGAATAAAAAACTGCTAAACCTTCGTAATCGTTTGCAGATTCTTTGGTAAAAAGAAGAAAAAAATCAAAACTCCCTTTTGTTTAAAAATTTCACTTTTTGTTGTATTATTGCAAAATTGGTAATGATATTTTGCACCATGATGAAAAAAACTTATCATTATCTAAAACTAGAGAAAAAATCCTCATTTTCATTACTCGGCGAATTTTTTCTGCGATTGATAGGTTTCAAGCAAGGCGCACCAAAAAATTGAAGGATTTAGAGAGCTTCAGATTTAAAAAAAATCATATTTCTCACAGAGAGCTTAAAAAAAAAAGTGATACACGTATCTCGTGTTTTTGGATGTAGAATCGAAAAAAAGTAATGCCTAGGAAATTTGAAATTTGAGTGTAAAAAACAGGTAGAACGACCCTTGTAATGATCATTATCATCATTATCAAGTACACATGAAATATTTATAATTAAAACTAACCCCTTTGGGAACATCAATTCATATATCGAGAAAAATGGCTGTAGTAGTTGTGATA
Organism: Platygaster robiniae; assembly: GCA_028476575.1. Classification (NCBI taxonomy): domain Eukaryota; kingdom Metazoa; phylum Arthropoda; class Insecta; order Hymenoptera; family Platygastridae; genus Platygaster; species Platygaster robiniae. Next base: position 23,835,089 of record CM052023.1, read on the forward strand.
TGAAAGTGAAAGATATTTATAATCATGCATTTTGCCTTAAAATATAAAAAATAATATAAGTTATAGTTAATGGTATGGTTTAATTATTATGAATATTAGTTATTTCATTAATAATTCAATTCTAAGTATAATATCATTTCATCATTATAAATATTTTCTGATTTATTGTAATTAATTATAATTTTAAAACTCAAGTTGATGAACTTTAAGTTACTTTGCTTAATGAATAATTAATAATTTCACTTGGTTGACGAATTAATTAATGAATTACTAATCAGCTTACTTAGTTAAGGAACTACTAAATTAATAAATTTCTTTTTGAATATTACTTACTCATTAAACAAGTAATACATTATTTATTTACTAATTATTGCTAGATAAGTATACTTGGTAAATGAATTTTATAAGATTAATTATAATAATTAGAATCAACAATGTATACCATTTCTACTCAATAATAAAATAATCTTCAGTGATAATTTATACATATTGTCTGAAAATAAATTATTCTATTTACAATCGAATAATAATGCTTTGGATTATAAATGTAAATGATCTTATTCTTCCTAATTGAAAGAAATTATCATCAATTCTAATGATTCATACTTTGACTTTATTAAATGAATAATATTACTGATAGTTACAATATGTATAAATACTAATATTATCTATTTATAATTTTCATTTGATAATATCGATTTCTCAATTAATCATATTATTAAAAATATATCCTATTTCATTAATATACATAAATTTTCATAATATTATGTAATTATCATACATTATGAGAGTTTACTTTCTGGTCATAAAATTATTAATTCAAGCAGTTAATAGCAATGTCTATTATTTATATTCAGGGAGTCCCTTCTTCAGCGCTGAGAGAAATTTGTCTCCTGAAAGAACTCAAACACAAAAATATAGTGAGACTTTATGATGTTCTGCACAGTGACAAACAGCTGACTTTGGTTTTCGAGCACTGTGATCAAGACCTCAAAAAATATTTTGATAGTCTCAATGGAGAAATCGATTTGGACGTTGTTAAATCGTTTTTGTAAGCACCTGTAATTGTAATTGACACTGATACTGTTGCTTCTTTCATTCCAGATTAAAAAATTGTTCAATAAATTCTTTACATACCAGGTACCAGTTATTGCGGGGACTGGCATTCTGTCACAGCAAAAATGTTTTGCACAGAGATCTTAAGCCACAAAATTTATTGATTAACAAGGTAATTTTTTGATAAATATGACAAGAAGTTTTTAGATCGAATTAACATTATTTTCAAGTCATTATTATACTTTAAATTGAGTTTAAATGGACCCTCAATTTTCTATTTTTATTTACTTTTTCCACTATCAGATTCGTTGACACAATTTTCTACACTATTCACGAAAGAAAATTCTACTTTCTTATTTTTATTCCATCATCATTTTCAGGCTGGTTAAAAAAAAAGTAAAGTAACTTAATTACAAGTTTTTGAAAAAATTAAACGATATTTGGTTAAAATAGAGCACGAATAATGATGAATAAAATGTAAAACTGAATCTTGTAGAATGGTGAGTTGAAATTAGCCGACTTTGGGCTCGCCAGGGCATTTGGAATTCCTGTGAAATGTTATTCCGCTGAGGTGGTTACCTTGTGGTACCGTCCACCAGACGTCCTCTTTGGTGCCAAACTTTACACCACTTCCATAGACATGTGGAGCGCTGGCTGCATATTTGCTGGTACCATAACAATAACTAGTGAAACAATTATTCACACGCACACATACGCACACATACGCGCGCGCGCGCGCGCGCACACACACACACGCACGCACACACACACACACACACACACACACACACACACACACACACACACACATATATATATATATATATATATATATATATATATATATATATATATATTCCTTAAAATTGATGGACATTTCATCTCAACTTGATTCTTTGACTGATTTTATAAGCCCATGATAATATTCGATTCAATGATTTATCCATTTATTCAAGTCGAGTATTTTATGTTTCTGAAGTTCCGAACGTTTTCAAATAAAGAAAAATAAGACAAAAATTGTTCTGTCATCTACTGCTATTAGGGTAATTAATAAATAATTCAAAATAATTATTCAATGTTACTGACTTGGAAAATCAATTTATTTTGTTTTTGTTTATTTCATAGATGTTTGAAACTTCAGATACATATATTTCTGTTTTGAATATCATTTTATATATCATATTACTATGATAATATTATATTATTCATTGTTTTCCATATTGTTTCGGGGCATGACTTTATTTTTCAGTAAAATTGAAATATCCTGTTTCTTGGTCGAAATATTTATTTCATTACACATATTTTCCTTAATTATAGAAAAAAATTCTGTTCAGATTTTCAGGATATTGTGTTTTAAAGGAAAAAATTTGTATTTTCCGTCTACGCGGTATACATTTTTCTTTCCAAATGCACATAACTTTGCCAAAAATCAATATATTTCGACAATTTCATATTCAAAATGTCTGATATAATTTACTTTTTTCAATAATATTGAAAACTGTTCAATTTTCATTACTTTAAAAACAAATAGTAAGTACTAAAGTTTTTCGGAATATAATAACTCGAAAAGTGTATTTTTATTCGTTCCCAAATTTTGTGTACAGGCAGATTTTTAGTACTTTTATTTTGTAACTCTTTTTCGACTAAAATATTTTGTAAGATTTATGATTTTTTGAACAAAATATTGTTTTTCTAGCCATTGTAATTGATTCGTAATTATCAATCATTTTCTACTGATTTTTACAAGTTCGAGCCTTTAGCGGGAATCTCTAAAACTTTGTAGTTTTCGTATAACTATTTTTATTCTTGTAAAATAGTAGCCTTTTTTTTGTAACTTAAAAAATTAATTTTTTATAAAGAAAAATAACAGACCGTCGACAGCCGAAAATGATAATTTTTAATTAAAGATGCGTCATTTCAATAAAAATAGTGATATCGCGAAAATCCTACGATGTTCTCTAGACAATCAGTTAACAAAAAAGAAAAAAAATATAGTTAAGCTTTACGTTACAGATTTTCCGAGAAAAGCTTCCAGTAGTAAGAAAAAACATGAAGTGGCAAAATGCTGCTGCATCGTCATTTTTGAAAAAAAATTTTCTGAAATATCATTTTTTTATTTTTTGTAACCATTAGATAAACAAAGAAAAAAAACCAAAATGTTGTAACTTATTCAGTTTTTTTAGAATAAACGATTAAAGTTGAGCCTCATTTTCTTACAGTTACTGTAGTGTTCCCCCTTAAATGGCGATGGGCAGTCGTTTTTTTGTTCACAAAGGTTGTTGATATTTTTAAAAATATTAGGGATGGGAAACTATCGATAATTATCGATAATTATCGATAAGCGTTTTGTCGTTCAGTTGTCGATAACTTTTGAGCTTAACGATAATTATCGATAGTTTTTGACCGATAAAAAGAGATTTTTTACTCATTATTTTGGTATCGACCAATCGACAGCTGAGTGTATGTGAAATCGTCGAAGTGTGACATACGAAACATCAAAACAAAACACCAAACGAAACATTTCGGAAGCATGCAAGTTGTCAGGATTTCGAGTCTAGACGCTGTAACACGACTTTTGTCACGATAAAGTATGTTACTTCTTTCATTTTCAGCCTAAATTTATTATTTTATACTTGAATCGTATTTTTGAACCTCGAATTTTTTTTCTTTATTATTGTTGCACTTTTCTCTGTTAAATCAATTCATAAAACTACGAGTTTCGTATTTTTTGAAATCCTTCAGCAAATTTAAAATGATTTTTAGTATTCAAAAAATTTTGATTCTGTTTTCGCAGAAGACGAAGATCTCTACGTGTCACAAACATCTCTTGAAGCCATCATAAAGAAATGAAAATGAAAGAAATACAAAAATTTTAAACAACTGATTAATAAAATAAAGTGCAATAAAATTATCGACAATTTGATTTATATAGTGCCCTTGTCTTCAAATTTGTATGAAAGAAATAATGGAGGGAGAAATGATCGATAATGATTCTTTAACGATTATCCCATCACTAAAAAATATCGATATCGATATTTATCGTTCGGAAAAAATATCATCATAGGCCGATATTTATCATTGAAAAAATATCGATATTCCGATATATCGATAAAAAATCTGGATATCAAAAAAGATCGATATTTATCGTCACTCAATATCAGTTACCGATAAATATCGATATTTCGATATATCGATAGAAAATTGAAAAACGCTTTTTATGTTGATACGTATTTTACAAACCATTTTAGTTATATATTCAAAATATTCAAAAAAATATCGATATTCGAAATTTTTTTAACGATATTCGATATTTTAAGAAATATTGATATCGATAAATATCGGCGATAAAAATATCATCGCAAAAATCAATTCGTCACGAAATGCACGACGTAACAACAAATAAAAAAAAATCTTTTCCGGTCAAAATGAAAAGTACGTGTCTCATTATTTCGACCTAAAAGCAATATATTTTACTTTCCTTGAAAAATGAAATCATGTATCAAATACACCTGTCAAACCAAGATAAAAAAAAAACCATATATACTAATAATTTGAATCAATGAATTTAAAAAATTAGGACTTATTTGATTTTTGTTTCTTATTTAAGGTTAAGCAAAAACATGTAACTGAAAATTCGTGTTATCTCTCATGCAAAAAAGTGTTCTTGTGTATTCGAGCAGTCGAGGAGCAAAATTTCAGGATTGAAAATGAAACTATCAAAGTGTATAAAAAAAGAAATTGAGGCTAGTCATTGAAGAGTCCAAGAGTTTCAGCTTGGAAGAGTTTCTGAAGAATGTTAAATCTGCAGAACTAGCAAACGCTGGTCGACCTCTTTTTCCTGGCTCAGACGTGGATGACCAACTGAAGAGGATCTTCAAAATGTTTGGCACTCCCACAGAAGAAACGTGGCCCGAGCAGACAACTCTACCCGATTACAAATCATTTCCACAGTATCATCCTAGTCAAGGCTTGGCTCAAGTCACTCCAAAGCTCCCTTCAAAAGGGAAGGACTTACTCCAAGTAAACACATATTTCATTTCACAAGATCTCACTGTTTCAATAAAAATCTCGTTTATTTTCAACACTACCCAAGTATGCAACATATAAATAGACGAATGTACAGATATCCCTAAAAGCTATATTGTGTATTTACAGAGACTGTTGGTGTGTAACCCAGCACTTAGGTTATCAGCTGACGAAGCCATGCTGCACCCCTACTTCTATGATCTCAATCCAGCCATTAAGAATGATCGATGCCAGTAGATTAATTATTATTATACATTTCCATCCTTTATCAAAACTTATTTATTACTAAATGAACTATCGAATCTTATCAAAAAATGACCAAATCTCATGGTTCCAAGAGACTTGTTGCTGCCCTTCATTAACAGTCTTTTACAATCATTTATTGTGTTGTATAAGTCGATTGAATAAAGTTATTGGCAATTTTTTTTTATAATCTGTTGCAATTATTTGCAGTTTGTGGGAATTAATTGCACCAACTGAATTTTAGCCACATTCGATAGCACATCATACAAGGGCTGGATTACGAGAGATGAATATTGTTTTTCGTAATTTTGTTATACCTTATTGTTAGATTCGTAGGTTTTTTTTTTCCTTTATTTAAACCAATTTAAATTAATTTTTTTACTTTGAAGATGTGTCTGTTGAAACCAGAGATGCAAGAAAATTTTGAAAAAATTCCAGATTTTTGGAGTAAAGGAAAATGCACGAGTTTTGACGATCGAAAATCCCAGATAACATTATGATCTTTATTACACGATAACTTTAATTATTCTTTGATTTTTATACATTGTCAGCCTATATATATTTATATATACATATATAGACAGTATGATAAAAAATATTTATGTTACAGTTATAATAAAAAATTTAATGATTCAATTATAAAATTCTGATAATAAATGTTTGGCATGATGAAAATGCTATGGAAATTTTTATAAAATATACAATATTTCAATTTTCTGATCTAATTGACCTAAAGACTCTTCATTACTCATTCATTAGAATATTTTGGATTAGACAAGTATGCATTGTCTATGCAAACCTCAATAATTTAATATAATGTATTACAATGTATATAGAGTGTCATAATAATATAATAAGTAATGATATCATAATAAATGAATTTAAAAAAATTATTATACATAATGAATTTTTGGCATACGTTCGTTGAAAATTTTAATAACATTTTTGTAAAACATACAATATTTAAATTAGCATTACTATTTTATTCATAGATTCATGTTAAATCATTCATAAAATTATTATTTTTGATTTAGAAAAATTTTGATTGTTAATGCAAATATTGATGATTTAATAAAGTACATAACAATGTAATGTATTTAGTAATGCATTGTTGGCATTTTATTATTGAAAATCTTACTGAAGTTTTTGTGAAATAAAATATTCAAATCCGCATAACTAATTGGCTTTGTTTCATTCATACATTCATAATTATTTATTCATAAAGTAATTATTTTGGGTCTGAAAAAATGTTTGTTGTTTATGCAAATCTTGATAATTCAATGATATATATAACGATGTAAAATACTGTAACATTTTGAAATAGTATAGTACATAATATAATATATTAGTTGAATAATTAAACCATTATATTATAACAATTAATTTTTGGTGTGTTTGTTAGAAATTCTGAAAAATTTCCGTAGAATATACTATATTCAAATATGCATATTCAAACATAAAATTCCAACAATAAATTATTATCATATCTTTGTTCAAATTCCTATTAACATTATTGAAAAATGAACAATATTCAAATTTGCATAACCAACTGACCCTACTTCGTTCAAATATTTATAGTAAAGAATTTATTAATATATAAAAATACATAGAAGTATAATGTAACAAAATAATATAACTAGGATATAATGTAATATATTACAAAAATTAAATACCTAATTATAAAATTATATTAAATCATTTTCACCAGCTGTTATTTAAAAATCTCATTAAAAATTATGTAAAATATACAATTTTTAATTGTGCAAACCTTATTAACCTTTTAAGATTTAGCAAACTGTTTCTTTTTTGAAAATTATCATAGATGCAAAGAAAACTAATGAATACTCATACTGAAAGTTGAAATCTAATGACCATTATCTTATCTGAAATTTTTGATCATCAGTCATCGACACCCAAGTATTTTTCCTTATTGTGAAAGCCTGACATTTATTGGATGTAAAAACATGATTTATCTTTAAAGAGTCTTTCTTACACCATTTTCAAAAGTAAAATTCTAAGTCAACCAGGACGAAAGCTTACGAAATTTCATACTTTATAATTAGAATGAAGGTATAAATGTGAGGCGATCCGAGAAAAGGGACCTACTATCCAAAAAGCAAATTTTACGGGACGGGCGATTGAATAATTCAAAATACACAACGGTAAATGGGATGGAAGATTGTTAAAAATTCATAGCTTGCAAAAAAATCAAAGTTAGTCAATTCTGATTGCACATAATTAAAGATTGGATTAAAAATTTATAAAATCACTCATAATCGGAAAAACCATTTTTTGGATAGTAGGTCCCTTTTCTCGGATCGCCTCACAAATATAGTCTCGTGAATTTAAGTAGAATGAGTATACCTTTTTTTGTTTGTGTTGAAACCGGAAATTTAAAGTTCTCCAAGTAAAAAAACCGAGATGTAGAAAAACAATAATTTATGAATGTTATAAAGCATCACCTAGAAATATCTACATGGCATCGAAATGGAATCTGTGGGCCTCTTGCAATTTCTCGATTTTGTCTTGGCGCCGTTCCTTCCAGTACAAGCCAAAGATGATAAGCATGATGAGCACACAGACACCTGCTAGTGCAATCGCAGATTGCAATATTAACTCGCTGGGAGTTATAAACAATTGCGCCTTCCATCCAGAAGCGTCATTTATTGGGTTCGGAATTATTACCAGCTGCGAGTTTGGTATTATCTGACGGTATTCGTGGTGGAGGGTCGCTACCTAAAACAGATAGAGGATAATACCATCAGAAAAAATTGAATGCAAAGAATTTCAAGAAGCTAAATATTATGACAAAGATCAAGAAGTTGTGTATCATCGTCAATTTTTTATTGTTATTATCTACAATCTATTATTATTACTATTATCATTAGACTTGTCCTTGTAGAAAAAAGAGGTATTATTTTTAAGTATAATCGATGTCAATTGATAAATTAAGTTTAACCAGGGTTCTTAGAATGGAAGTTCATATTTTACTTTAATTCTAATGAAAGTTTTTGTTATCACGCTCTGAAAAATTTATATTCTGAACTTAACGAAAATTTTATGTAATGTATGAGAACTTCTTAGTATAAAAATTTACTAATCAATTAAAAATGAACTATTCAGTAGCAGAGTTTGAAAAGTTACTTGAAAAAATGTAACGCGTTACGTTACCGTTATAAAGGTGAAAAAAGTAATTCGTTACGTTATCGTTACTTTAGAAGGAATAGTAACTCGTTACCGTTGCCACTTACAAAAAGTAACGTTCCGTTACTTTCACGTAACTTTTTAGAAGAAATTGAATGTAAATAACAAAAATCGAAAAACTAAGGCTGAAAAATACAATTTCAACGTACTTGTGATTTTGTGCTATAGGAATTGTTTATTTCAGATATAATAAAAGATGTTTATCTGAACTTTTTCAGCCTAAGAAAAAAATCAATCAGCTTGCTCAAATTTTTATATTTTTTTCAAGTTTACAAAATTTCTGAATATGACATTTGATTCAATGTTAGCCACAAGAAAACATTTGCAATTTAATAGATTTTTGAAAGAATCTAAATATCTACCCAGATTTCCAGAATTTTTAAATCTTTTTGCACTATTCAGTATGTATAAAATGTAGCAGAATTCTCTAGAATTTTGAAAAATTTCTACTATTTTTCTGTACATTGATAATATACATAAAATTCAACAATTTCATACTCTAGAATTGAAAGTTTAATAAATTACTGGTATTTGAGAGGATTTTTAAGCAAAACATTTCTGAGAAGATTTTCATTTCATTTGATTTTTTTATATTTTTTTAATTTTTCTACGATTCAAAAAATTGTGTAGTATTTTTGAAACCATTCGTATTTTTCAGTATTATAGGATATTGCAGAATTTCCTAGTATTTTCACATTATTTTAGTATTTTTATAATAATAATTGTTCTATACATTTCAAGAATTTCGAACTCCAGAATTTGAATATAATGGAACATTATGTGTTTTATAGGATTTTCCACAAAACAGTGTCTCGATAGAATTTTACTTATTCAAGTACTTTTTGTATTTCTTCAGTTTTTCTATGATTTCAAAGATGGTTCATTATTTTTATATATTTCTGTATGAATTTCTGGAATTTGAAAGATCTCCAATGTTTCATATATTTGCACGTATTTTTCCTAAAGTATTTTTTTTTTTTGCATTTTTAAATAGTTAAAGAATGTTGTGGAATTTTTAGTTTTTTTTTTAAAGATATATCTTTAAATTTCCAAAATGGAATAAAATTGGAGGTTCGAAATTTCTGGAGTATATTTCGATCGATTTTGCAGAAAACAGTTTCTTTTGTATACAGTGTGTCCCATATTTATAGGGCCACCCTATTTTTTAAGGATAATTTTTTTTCTATTGGAACAAAATGCACCAAATTTTTTGAGTGAATAAATGAGTCGAATTAACGATTTTTCCTAAAATACGGAGCTCGCAATTCCATTCGTTCGTTTATTTGGACATTTTTTCGAAAAAATCGGTGTCCCAAATTAATAGGGCCACTAAAAAAAAATTCAATTTTTTTGAAGAATAATAAATAATTCGTAAAGTAATGTAATTTAAAATATATAATATTAAAATTTAACTTGTTACATGTCATAAAATATATGTACTAACTATATGTACAAAATAAATATTGTGCGTGAATTCCCAAAGTAATTTACAGTTGTGTTTTTCTTTTAATTTAAATTTTTCCCAAGGAATTTTTACATACGTACTTTCCCACATTCTTTATAGAGATTATCGACGTATTTTCCCTATTTTAAAAGTGCACATTCCCACAATATGTTCGAAATAAATATTTCTCCTATTTTTATTGCGGAGATTCCCGTAAGTAGCGGGAGTTCCCGGGTTTTTCCCGCTTTACCTGGCATGTATAAACAGGCTTCCGAACGCATTTTTGGCCAGTTAAATTGTGCTTGTGCGTTAATAACATTCGAGGAACTAAAACAAATATGGGAAGAGGGAAAGCATTGTCTGCAGAAGAAAAGGCGTCAATTGATGCGTATGAAAAATGTGGGAAATCACAACGTGAAATAGCGAAGCTTATAAACCGATCGAGAAATGCTATTTACCTGTATGTAAAGAATAGAAGTAATGAAATAGTTAAGGAGAAACGTGGACCACGGCCAAAGCTCTCAGATCGTGACAAACGAAAAATAGTTGCCGCCGCCTCGCAAACAACTAAGGGGTGCAGAAGAATAAAAAATGAAGTGGCTCCTCAAGTGTCCAAAAGTACAGTGCATCGAAATTTAGTATGTGAAAAAATGCAAAAAGCGCCTAAACTGAAACCTCATCATATGCAGGCACGCTACAATTTTGCAGAAGAGAAGCTGCATTGGACGCACGAATGGTCGAAGGTACATAGACAGTGCATTTTTTCTCATAATAAATAATTAGTTCCTTCAAGCCTATGTAATTAAAGCTTGGGTCTTTTACTTGCTTTTCAGATTATCTGGTCTGACGAGAAGAAATTTAATTTAGATGGTCCAGACGGAATGCGTTATTATTGGCGTGATCTGAGACATGAACCTCGTTATTTTTCAACCCGAAACTTTGGAGGCGGTTCCGTCATGGTATGGGGGGCATACAGCGGTTTCGGAAAAGTGGCCTTAGCTTTTATTTCTCATAAAATGAAAAGCGAAGATTACCAGGCAGTGCTAGAAGAACATCTCAAGCCCTACCTTCGACGTTTCCGCTCTGCAAAATTGACTTTCCAACAGGACAACGCAGCCATACATGCGAGCAAGTCTACGAAGGATTGGTTGGCAAAGTCAAAGATCCCCGTACTCGCGTGGCCAGCGGTTTCTCCAGACCTTAACCCAATGGAAAATGTTTGGGGCATGATGGTACGCGATGTGTATGACAACGGAAAGCAGTACACAACGGTCGCAGAGCTGAAGGAAGCGATCAAATCGGCATGGAACAACGTCACCGCGAAAAGTCTCGAAAATCTTAATAAATCGATGGTTAAGCGAATGAAAATGGTATTCAAAAATGACGGAAATACTATTAATTACTAATTATGTGAATAAAATCTTTTTGTATGTATGTACTTTGTTGAATAAATTGAATTCTTTCGGAAAAATTGAATTTTTTTTTAGTGGCCCTATTAATTTGGGACACCGATTTTTTCGAAAAAATGTCCAAATAAACGAACGAATGGAATTGCGAGCTCCATATTTTAGGAAAAATCGTTAATTTGACTCATTTATTCACTCAAAAAATTTGGTGCATTTTGTTCCAATAGAAAAAAAATTATCCTTAAAAAATAGGGTGGCCCTATAAATATGGGACACACTGTATTTAAGGGTCCCTCAATACTTTTTGTATTTTTCACAAAGTCATATAATATAAAAATTTTCTTATCTTCTTATAGGCTTATATTAACATAGATTTTTTTAAAATCAAGTGACTTCAAACTTAATAAAATCTAGCAGTTTTAGTATTTTATTTTATTTTATTTTATTTTTTTTTTTGTATTCATTATTGTTCGATAAAATTTTCTAGCGGGATTTCTAAATCATACAAATCCTGCTATAGATTTTGCGATCTATAGATTTCAAGTTTTTTCATACCTTTTCATGTGAATTTCTAAAATTCAACCCTGTGAGTCGCGAAAATTTTTACTAAAAAATAAAAAAGCCTATTCTTCGTAAAGATTTTCATACAAATTACGATTATCCTACAAAGTTTCATTAAAAATGAATAATAAAGAATTTTATATCTCAAAATGAGGGAGATGAAAATTACCAAGAACATTTTTTAAAAAGTTGTAAATTGTGCTAAAAACTTAATGGGGCAGATAGAAGTAACGTAAAATAAAGGGATTTTCGTTACTCGTTACCCAAAAAAAGTGACTCGTTCCCGTTATCGTTACTTGTTAATTAACGTAACGCGTTACGTTATCGTTACAGTAAAAAATGTAACGTTTTAGAGTAACGCGTTACTTCCAAATCCTGTTCAGTAGTTCAGATTATATATTTGCTCTATAAGGATTTTACGAAATTAAATTCTTTCAATAATTAATGCGTTAGTTAAAATTAAAAATGACTAACCCTGCCAACAAGAGAATCGATGAAATTGGGCGTTCGACCCAAGCCAAAAGTGGTGAAAGGAAGGGCGAGGACGTGATGCGCGCTCTGTGGCAATTGAGCAGCAACGCCACATCGAGACATGCCATCTTGAGTGGTCGTCCTATAAGATATCGAGGGCCCTGGCAAATTAGTACCATAAGTTCTCTTCTTCTGACCGATACTACCCGCTGCTATAGGATACTGGTCGTTTGTCAACCCTGTTATTATCATGACCTTAACGAAATTGGCATCGTAATCCATGGTGTTCTTGAGCGCAGCTACTCGGTAATCGTTGCCATTCTGCAACATCAAAATGACGTCCAGAATGCCATTCTGTTGGAAATCGTAAAATGCCGCCATCACACTTCCATTGCTGAAAGGACTGAGAGCATCCCACATAATTTCAAAGGTACGACTGAAACCCTTGCAATTGCTGACGCACTCGACGTTCTGCAACAGCACGGACTTCAACTGGTTCTCAACCATCAGTGTTGCAAGCAAATCTGGGTAACCGTCCAAGTTGAAATCACCGCCTCGAAGAGTTTGCGTGTTGTAGGGGTTAGGGTTGCTGCCACTGCTCTGGAAACTCCATTTTGTGTTCGTGCTGTCGATCAGCTCGAGATTATACCAAGTATCTTTCGAGTAAACAGCTATTGTGGCGTTGTTGCAGCTTTCGGAGAAGCAAATTGGCACTACCAGATCGAGTTGACAAGCCAGCTGCACGTCCAAGTAGAGAAATTGCCCGACTTTTGCGGCCTGATATGGTTTCATTATTTTCGTGTTAAACTCGAAGCCATTGTTTGTGCCCCTCCAAATTTCATAATAGTTTTTTGTTGACACCACGAGGTCTGGCAGGAAATTTTCTGTTGGTCGCAGGTTTATGAAGGCGTTGGAATGGGGTACGCTTATGGGTGAAAGCTGTGGGAGTTCGCTAGGTTTATCCATGACGATTCGTTTGGGTTCAGTTCCGTTTGAGTTGAAAATCCAAAATGTCCTCGTACCATTCTCGTTTTCTCCAAACAGGTCGATGATCATGTCTTGATTGTAATCTGGATATTGAACGATTTGTATATTAGAAATATTTTCTATGAACTCTGTTCAGGGGAAAGTTGCTTGTATGAATGTCTTGAAACATTCAAAAACCTGCAGCAAAATATATCTTAAGGATATAAATTGGTATCAAAATTGATCCTCTCTCAGAATCGAAATAATTTCTTAATCTTATTAGTGAGGGGATCAGTGGTGCTCATACAAATTTTTTAAGAGTGAAGATGAGACTGCCATGGTGAAATCTAAACAGCAATCTAATAAAATACTTGAAAGTTTTGTAAAAACACTAGTGATATAAATATAGAGGGCGTGTTTTCTGACAAATCTGAAAAACTATGAATTCCAGACCAACAAATTTTTAGAACCTTTATTGACAAATATAAGAATTTTGAACCGAATAATTACCTATTGCCAATGGTTGCCCTGTTGTGAGAAACGTGATATTTGGTTTGCAACCAAGGCTATCAATATGGCCATAGAAAATGTGAACTTTGTAAATGTTTCCTCTTTCTAGCGTTGTGACCATCACATCCATAAGCGCGTCTCCATTGAAATCCCCCGGAGCTATATTGGCGATAATGTGGTCAAACGAGCAACTTAGTCTACTCGAACGAAATAAGGGATATTCGTTGTCAGCCTGCATAATATGGAACGTCTTGTAATCGCTCGACAAGACAAACATGTCAATAAGCGCGTCTGAATTGAAATCCCCAAATGCAACTGGGAACACATTTTTCACGTCACCAAAAACGTTAGCTGTAATGTCTTTGCTTGGATTTGCTGTCACGCAAATAATCAGACACGATATGAAGCACAACCAAGACCTCATTTTTGCTCCCTTTTCACATGCTTTTTTACAGCTGTAACAAACGAATAGATTCAAATTTAATCAAATTAGAGAGAAGATAGAAAAAGCTCTATTGTAACTTTGTTTAACACAAACATATTTTTCATATTACACAAAATAGAGAAAAATAGAACCTTTTTCATGAGCCCGAAGTTCCAAACGTTTATATAATAAACGAAAACAAAAATAAACTTTTTTATATTACTACCTGAGATTAAGGCCACAAAAAAGTAACGACGTTAAATAATATATTAAGTATCAATGATTGTTTATTAATATAACTATCAAAAGTAATGAAAGCCATGTTTGATCTGTTTTCATTTATTGTTGAATGTTTCGAATTTCAGACACATACCTTGTTGCTGAATAATTATTTGTAAAAGTTCCAATAAAAATAACACTTCTTAATCAATTTTTGTTTTTATCTACATTCACAGCATTAAGAAGTTTGAAATCCATTCATATTCAGTGATCCGAAATTCAATTGATTTTCTGTCAAATTTGTTACGGTTAAAAGTGTAACAGTGTAAAGTATAAAAATCTCGATTCTTTCCATCAATAGAAAATATAAAATGCAAAAATTATTTGTGTAGCTTAACTTCAAGGTATTGTAAATATGATAAAAATTTTATAGATTTTCAGTTATATTTGAATTATTTTTTAATATTGTGGTTCTTTGATCACTTATTTTGTTAAAAATTTATAGCAATGATTTATATGTAATTATCCCAGCAGGCATTTGCACCGTCTGTGTCAGTGTACTGTCCGTGTACACGGAAAGACATGGAAAGTACATGGAAAACACAGAAATACGAGGAAATAATTATATGGGCATAAATTTGCACACGGAAATACACGGAATTAGATGGAAACATAACCAAAACTTTTAATCTTTAATCTTTTTCAATTTTGCATTCACCACTTAACTCATTTCTAGAAAAAAAAAAAAAAAAATTAACCCAACTCAAAACCGATTTCTCTATAACTCATTTCCGGATTAAAAAAAAAACTCAAATGAACTTAGCACTATTTTCCCCAATCTCATTTCCTGGTTAAAAAAAAAATAATCTAACTTAGCACTAATTTTTCCCTACCTAAAAAATAGTGTTTAGTTGAGTTAGATTTTTTTTTACCGTGAAAATGAGTTGAAAATAAAAAAGTGTGGTTATGAACAATGAACAGATACACGTTGAACATTGTTCTATGTACTCCCGTGTATTTCTGTGTTCTTCCATGTAGTTTCCATGGACAAGGAACTTATTCCGTGTCTGGCACACCATGCCTATCTAATTATTTCCTTGTATTTCCGTCTTATATCTAAGATTTCCGTGTTTTCCATGTACTTTCCGTATATTTCCATGTATACGGACAATATGCAGACACGGACAGTGAGAATACCCACTCCCTGTAATTATTTTTATCATCCCCATTATTTGAATATATAATAATAAAACAATTCTATGTATATTACGTTATAAAGTAATACGTTGGAATGTTATAAAATATACATTCCTATGTTTTACAATGAGCAAATTCTGAAAACAACAATGTTTTTTACACAAATAATAATATCTTTTGTATTATCAATTATCTTAATTTTTATCTATTGTATGTCACATCGTGATTTTATATGATTGCATTTTTACATGGAGCAGTAATGATGATGACGACAATCTGTCAGTGCATTAACTTATGTGAATTTCTTCATAATGACGTATTTTATTAATTTAATGAATTCAAGCGTATTGATTGCAGAGCATCTGAATTCACATTGTAAAATGCGTGAACGCTCATGCACTGCAGAAAAAATAAATAAAGAAAAAATGTTGGACAAAAACTTAGTAGTAATAGGAATTAGTATATCGAACCTACTGATAAAAAATGTCGAGTAAACTATGCTGAATGACTGATACGTAATGGAGTTGCTGCTAAAAAAGTAATTTCGCTGCTTGAATTTGTTCAGATCTTCAAAATCTCCGAATGATAACAAAGATAACAACTAGATTGTCTTGGCAAAATCTAGACAATTTTGTATATCTTGAAAACTTCGATCAGTTTTTTCGGTCACTTTATTCTTATTTTACAATTTTGCACACAACTCGACTTTTATTTTAATCATGACAGAATTGACAGATGACTCAATCAATCAAAATACACATATTGAAAACATATGTTAAATAATAATAAAAAAAACATATGCATATGATATTGTATGTATATGCATACAGATATATATAACTCACAAATCACAAACAGGGACCGCAGAAATACAACGGCAAGCCCGAGCCAAGCATGCAAACTATACCTTTATATATAATATATACACATATAGTATACGTGCTTGGCTCGGGCTTACCGTTGGATTTCTGGGCACGATCTATTTTATCAAACGGCGAGTTTGTCAGATACAGGGAATTCTGGGAAATTCTAGAGATTTCATGGGGAAACCTGGGGATAATCCTAGGGTGTAATTATAAATTCCCCAGAATTTCCTAGAATTCTCCATATCTGACAAACTCGCCGTCTGCAGACTCGAATCTGCCGATTTCTGCGGTCCCTGATCACAAACACTATTCACAAATGTGCACACAGATACACAGTTGTACCAATCACAACAACGAAAAATACCCCTAGCCAAAAATTGGCATCACTGGGGCCATATGATTGTGATTGTTATTATTATCGAGCCATAATCTCAAATTCCATTGCTTAAAATCATTTAAAATACCGTGTACAGTGATAATTACAAACAAACAAATAAGACAAAAATTACTATTCAACAAAAACGATTCACAATTGAATTTACAATATTCAACTTGATAGTAAATAAACAACATCATTTGCCAACACTTGCGTAAGTTTGTTATACTGAAGACTGCAATTTTGAAATGAAAGATTGTAAACAAATCCTGAATTCGAAATTTGGAAACTTTCAGAAATGCTTGTGTAGCGTCTTTTTTATTTTAATGTTCAATCCGCTACCACTGCAGCGGATAAGGCAAAATGCTGAGAACAGACATTTTAGGATTGTACAGAAATTTGCTCAGATATGGGCAAACTTTGAAGTTTACTGATCGTGAATATTTCAAAAGAAGGGTGCAAAAAGCTTTTTATGACAACAAGGATTTAAGCAAACCAGACGACATAAAATTCCAATTCGAGGTAAGTTATGAAGTTTGGTGGTATTTAAATATTATATTTCAATAATTTTTTTAATAATTTCCATTGTTAAATATTTAATTCCATTTAAAGCGTGTTCACATAAATCAAAAAATAGCTGAAGAAGTTTTTATTATTGATTTTTAGTCTCAAAATTAAAAAGTCGTTGATACAAAAATCAATTGTATAAATTTTTGCCATTGTAATAGATTATTTTAAATCGAAAATATAGGATTAATAAATCAAAGAATTGACAGATTTGGAAGTTCGTTTGAAATATTTAAATGCTTAAAATCCCACACAACATTTACGGAGTTTTTATAATTATACACCATTATTTGACAAATATCATAAATGTCATACGATTTTTTGAATAAATAGCATTTAATATTATAATGAGTTTGATAATTCACAGTGATATAGAAATTTTTTTCAATAAATTTAAGCTAATGAAAAAGACTAACCAATGATTCAACCAAAATTTAGGACTGAAATATATGAAGTATGTTAATAACATTTTACTAATTTAATAATTTTAAAAACATACTAATTATTGCATAAAATCTAAAAATAATTTATAAATCATAGGATTACACAATTTTCAAAACAAAAGTGATTTATTATTATAATAAGTTAAATAATATACAGAAAAGAGTGAAACTGCCTGCACTTTAGAAATTTGCTAGAAAATAGAAACTAAAATTTTGTATTGAAATGAAGATTTCATATAATTTGAAAATCGTGATTGAAATTTATTTTAATGAATTTCAGTCATTGTAAAAAATTGTTTCGAAACAAAAATGTTGAGTTTGGTCAATACATCAAAGAAGAATCAATAAGTTTGAAAGTTTTTTTAAAATATTTACATGTTTAGAATTCCACACATTTTTATTATTATATCCCAATTTTAAAAATCTGAAAACAATTTTTATAATATGACATAACACGATTTTTCAAACAAATGGAATAAAAAATTCTAACAACTTCATTGATTTCCAGAAAAAAGTGAAATTTGATGCTCTTTAAAAAGTTGTATGGAAGGAAACTGTGCAATTTTATATCAAAATTGGAATGACATGCAATTGGAAATTTATTAACATAGAAATCTATTCAAACAAATTGGCGCCATGGAAAAGATCATCTTCCAAAAAAAATTTGCGATTGGTTAATAAATCATAACACAGTGAAAAAATCCAAAAGTTTGTTAAAATATTTTACTATTTAGAATTTCACGTTCTTATAAACAAATTCCATTAACACTATACTAATGGTTAAATAAAATTCCAAAATAATTTTTGAATGATGAAACAAAAAATTATAATCACAAGTTCATCAATTTGCAGAAAGAAGTAATATTGCTTGCATTAAAAAAAAAGTCCCATTAAGGTGGGAGATACTCCTAAACTGTTAAAATCATTCACAAACTTTGCTCGTGGGTTGCGGAAAAACTATAAACGATAGGAACCCTAAATTTGGCACAAATGAAGTTTATTTAATATACTACAAAGTAACATATGCCATTTTGCAAAAATATTGCCTCGTTCCCGAATCCAAGCCTGCACATTTTGCAGGGACAAATGGTGGGACTTGGACAGCTTCGGGAACTCAATCTTTAAAAAAAATGTTTATACAAATTTTCTAGGTATTAACGTTTACTATAACTTGACATTCTTAGTTTTTTAAAAAAAATTTTCGATCAAATGAAAGCAAAATATGTGAAAAAGTTAAATTTTTTTTGTCTTTTTTTGCAAAAAATTGTTTAAAAAAATTTTTTTTTAAAACCAGTTAATGTCAATTCAAGAAGCATTGCTTTAGGTTTAATTAAAAAAAAATGATGAAAATCGGTCGAGCTGTTCTCTCTCTACTTATCCTACCATTTTAAAAAAATGATTTTGGGAAAAAATTTCCGCGTTAAAGGAAGAAATTTTCTCATAAAATTTTTCATCGAGATTGATACAACATTTAAATCGAAAATTGTTAATATAAGAATAATGTAAAAAAAATAATGTCTTAAAAATATTACTTTAAACATAAGAGGTGGGATTAGTTAATGAATGAAAAAAGAACAAAAAAGTTGAAAAATCTTTATAAAATCTTTTAATGTTCAGGATTATTCTTTAATACAAATTCAAGATGATTGATCAATGATTAGTTGAAATTTAAAAATATTTTATTGTATCTCAAACGATTTCGTTGAAATAAACGGAATGAAAAATTATTAGTGTCAAGCTTGATATCTCAGGAAAAGGAGTGCAATTGGTAACACTAAAAAATAGTATAGAGAAGAAATTGTGAAATTTTATGTCAGAATCAAAATAGCGTTAGAATCAAAAGTTTTTGGTATGGAAATTTATTTCGATGAATTGTAACTATTGGAAAATACTACTTCTGAACCAAAAAAAAAATTTTATAAATTAATCTAAAAAGAATCGAATGTAGAAAAAAAGTTTTTTAATACTTCATGTTTAGAAACCCACATTCTTTGAATTTTTATTTTAAAGATTTTCAACAATATGTAAAAATTAAAAAATAAGTATTAAAATATGATTCAACGATTTTAAAATAAATAGAATGAAAAATTACTATGACGAGTTTGATGATTCACAGAAAAGAGTGAAATTGCTTGCACTAAAGAAAGTTAAATAAAGAATAAATTATACAATGTTTTGCCAAAATAAGAATAACGTTAAAATAAAAAAATTTTGGTATAAATATATGAACATTTAATTTCAACCTATAAAAAAGAGTATTTCGTACCAAAATTTTCGATGAAATATTAATGATTAATTGAAAATTTCATAATAATATAATGTTGAACGATTTTCAAAATAAATTGAATTAAAAATTGTAATGAAAACTTTGATAATTAACAGAAAGAAAAAATTTGAATAGCCAGTTTAATAATTATTTACAGAAAGGAGTGAAATTACTAGCACTAAAAAAAGTCGTATAGAGAAGAAGGAATATAATACTTCAATAAAAGGCAATAAAAAAAAAAAGTAGGAAAAAAATGTATAGAATACTGGCATTGAAATCAATGTTTTGGCGCAATGAACCAATTTTCAACAACAGTGTTACAACTTTTGGGAAAAGATGCAAATCTTGGAACAAATATCTCGACTTTTCTAAAGTCCCAAAACTCGATGAAGCTGATTTGGAGGAGCAAAATGTAAAGGGATCAGGCCCAGGAGGACAATCAGTTAATAAATCAAATAATTGTGTCATTCTCAAGCATAAACCAACAAACATAGTCGTAAAATGCCATGAAACACGAAGTTTGTTGGAAAACAGAAAAAAAGCTCGAGAATTATTGATCTCAAAGTTGGACATCTTCATCAATGGGGAAAATTCAATTCAGAGTCAAGAAGAAAAGATCAAACAAAAAAAGTCTGCACAGAGGAGAAGGAAACAAAGAATTCTTAATGAGAAGAAACAAGCTTTTAAAGAACATTTACAGAACGAACATAACTTGACCTGATGTTGTAATAAAATTGTTGGAAGTTTAGAAAAATTCTTTGTGTCCATTCAATTTCCACCTTTCTAACTCTAAGTTTTTTTTTATATTGAAAAAAATTGAGAAATTTCAAATAATAAACTTAATTTTGTTGAATCAATATTCGAAAATGAGTTTAAATCAACTCATAACTCCTCAAAAAACTGCTCATGTTTTTGTGGTAACAGGTGTAATGTTTGAAAATAGAAGCCACTATAACTGATGTTAAAAGTACTGTTAGGTTTGAGGAAGGCATTAAAAATGCTACAAGTTTCGACACATTAGAATAGAGATTGTGAATGGATAATGAGGAGAGGTATGTATGCGGTAGGCTGAAAGTGTTTTACATTGACTCGAATACCTTTTTCGAGGTATCCCGTTATTTCTCATCGTCATTATCGGTTTGTAGAATAGCTTCGCTGCCCTGCAGTATGTAACGGCAGCGGCACGCCAGTCAGTCTTGTGCTCGGTCCCATTCGTTGAAGGCCAAACACTCTTCAAGTGTATTATTATTTCAACTTCATTTCACCTTCTTGCACACTTCCCTACATATTCTGGAGCAACGTTTTTTTCAAGCACCGCTATTTCGCACTCGTCACAGAATAAACATGTAAGTTCATTGATCCTGCATTTGTTCATTCATTTTTGGCACAATAAATGAATTATTTTTCACTATATGTATTGTGTTTTCGAAATTTCAAAAAAGTGCATTGTAGAATCTTAGTAATAAAAACATATCAATTTTTTCATCAACCCCTCAGCAAGAAATATTTATCTACGTTTTTCTTCTTCATTGTTTTTTATGAATGAAGAAGTCCCTTACTTAATAATAATCAGGGTTGATAGAAATATGCACGTGCATATTTTGGCCTTTTTTGAACGTGCATGCATATTTTTACGATTTCGGTCAAATCATGCATATTTATTCCATTTTTTGGAAAAAAATTGAAATTACTTGCGAATTTCATCAAGAATCATGAAGTTTTCTGAAGTTCAAACGTTTTGTACAAACAATTGATTCACAACAATAAATAACAACGAATCTAAAATTTTTTAAGTGACAGTTCATCTATATATTCAAAGTGAAATGCCGAAATAACGAGAGGCTGTTCGCGAGTTTTTAGCGCGTGTTATGCGTGCTTATCCAAATGTTTTTCGTCAAGACAGATTAATTTTGTTCTGCATTTATTGCAGTCAAAAATTGCTTGCTGGAAAGATGTTTCAAGTAAAGCAGCACATCGGCACGACACGATATCAGAAAGCTGCGAAATTTTCGGTGTTTAAAAACTTTTTTACAGACAAAAGACGTCGCCTTTTATTTGAAAATTTAAAACAACACATTATAATTTGTTGTGACTGACACGTTGAAATTGAAGATGATTAATGATGATTTTGTATATAAGTACATATTTTTCATCTTTTATGATTTTTGTAGCATATTTACTTGATTTTTTGTGCATATTTTCGACATTTTTCAAGTATACTTGCATGCATATTTTGATGTTTTTTCGTGCATATTTTTATCATCCCTGATAATAATATTAAATTTTTTCAGATAAACCATGTTCCACAAAATTATTAAAAGCAGCACCATGGCAAAACTTTGCTTAATCGCCTGCGTATTATCAATAACCTTTTTCTGCGTGAGTATTAGGGTGTCACTTATTTTTGCGATGTCGGAATTTTTTCCATTCTAGGGCTTTAAATCAATCAAGATATAAAAAAAATTTTTTTTGCAAAGTTTGAAGCAAATCGGACATGATTAACACGTGCCACAAGACGACTGAAGTTTTAAATAGGATTTACATGTAGTTTAACACATTTTGTTCAAAAATTCATAACTTGTGATAAATGTTTGAAATTTGGCCTAGTTTGAGGGTATAATATTACATTCAAGACCAAATTTTTTTGGATTTTTCTATCGCTGTTATCTATGTTTTACAAACACCGAAAAGAAGCAAACATGTAAAGACTATGCAGAAAAGCATCTATAAAAACCAAGAGTGAAAATATGGATAATCACTTCCTCGCATTTTCTCATCCAATTTTTTCAAGTAGAACGTATTTCCAGGTTAATTCAAGTCAAGAAAAAATAGAAAAAAAACAAGCTATTCTACAGTCTAAGGAAACGAATGCCCCGAACTTTGCTCGACTCGTCATAATGAGGCTAATTTATGGTGTATTCCGCGTGTTCGGTTGGGAGGAGAGCTTGTCTGGATTTTTAAACGGAGTTTTCGTGCCACCCGGTGCAGATGACGACTCGGATTACGGAGATATAAGTGACATATTCACCTAGACCGTGTATTTTTTTTTTTTTTCTTTCAAACAAGTCCATTTTTTCTTCATTTATTCTTTTCTTCAAGTGCCATATCAAGTTGTTTACAATCATTGTTTTTGTTACAAAATAGGAGAAATAAATAATGATGGATAACGCGCACAGTCGTTTATCGTACTTTTTGCTTGCTCAATAACTCCATTCAATTAGGACATGATCACCGCCACATTGTCATTTACATTATCACGGATAACATATTTTTTATGCCGAACCATTATTCAAGTTGATTCCAGTACTTTGTGCACCGAGACACGCCAACTCGTTGATTCTTTCAAAAAAAATATATTACAATGCAACGAAAAATTTTTCTTTATTTAGTTCAAACGCGACTCATTTTTTTTCGCCTAGTAAATAAAAATGCCACTATGTACACTCCCATTGAAAGAGACTGGAAACTTGTTACTTTAAGAAAATCAATACTGCGCCATTTCAATCTAAAATCATAAAAACGACATCAAACCAGTTTTTCATGTAATACAAAAATTATCAAATACTCTCAAGTTTTGGCAGGTTTTCATTTTCTGCAATACACGACTTTTTTTCATCAGTACTATTTCTGTTTTTATCATTATCTTTATTATTATCATTATAACTATTTGTAAAAAAAACGCATGGAAAACGTAAATTAACTGGATTGACTTATTGAAACGCGTAAGCTAAGAATAGCCAAGTTTCATGTTTTCTACAAATGTGATTTTATGTACAAGTACTCTCTACACGTATATTTACACAGGGCGCCAAGACACTGTTGCACAAAGTAAAGCTTTGAGAGAATTTTCCAAAACCACACGAAAAAATACTATTTTCAAATTTAAAACAGTAACAAACAAAAATGATTCGATACCCGTTACAAAATAGTACATGATCTATTATAATTTTCACATTTTGCAACGATAAACATTTAACAATAACCAAAAAATTTTGCCACATTGAGAGCCATACTGAAAAATTCGGTTTTTCTCAGATTTGGAAAACCCAATTGTTAAGAACCGTGTCAACAATGTCACATCCTGCGCAACTTATGGAAAAAAAATCATTTACACAGTACTCTTGTGAATAAGAAATGCTGCACAATGTTTCGAGACTTCATTGAATCTCTCATTTCCATTCACAAGAGTTTAGCATCCTTCGTTACACATTTTTGACCGCGAATCCAGGCAATGCGGAATTTTGAATTTTCAAAAAAACACAATTCAACTAGTGAATACCTTCGGTTCTTAGTAACGACAAATAAATTGACTATGGGTCATAAATAATAACTTTTTGGCGCATTATTTTCGTCCGTCGCCAAATTTCGGTGAAGTATAGGTTTTTCAAAGAAAAAAAAAATTGGTCATGATGAGAAGAAATCAAGTCAAAAACTAGCCAAGTACTGTACGGACGGGGAGTGTTCAACATTGCCTTTGTGGAAACGCATTGTCGCAACTCGTTCAACTGTTTTTTATGGACAAGAATCGATATCGACCGCGGGCACTGTTGCAGCGTTTTTTGCTACCCGGAGGACGACCAACTTTTTTCTTAACAGGAGAGGAAAGGCAGCCGTTGGAACTTCTCAAGCGTCTATTGCTCACAACCGCCATCGACGACGCGGCACTATGGTCCACGTCTTTGGATACAAGTTTCATGACCCTCACAACCGGCTGAAATTCCATGCTGGAACGTTTGTGCTCAATGTCGTACGAGCTCAAAGTCGACTTTGGCGGTTGTTCCTCCAACTTGTTCTTTTGGCTACTGTTTTGCTTCTCCGATTTCGATACCCCGGGAGGTCGACCTCTTTTCTTCATCACGATCTTCGTCATCGTCTGGTCCTTTTCCTGTTTCTTCCTCCCTGGCGTTTTACTCGGGCTCGAGCTCATCTGAAATTGGCACCAATTCTTCAAATTTTCTATTTTCTTCAATATTCTACACTCAGGAAACTCTCCCGTGCAGTTGAAAGAGATTGCGTTTCAAAGTGAAAGGAGGTGGCTTAAAATTCTTCCCATTTTATGCCAAAATGGAAATTTCTCTGAGTGCATGATTATTTGTAATTCTACATAATTCGTAAAATTTGATAACTTCGTTCGTTAATTTTGTAAGCTAGAAAATTTTTTTGAAAATTTCCTAAAACTACAGAAACTTTGTACTCAACTTAAAATTTTGCAAACTCACAAAACATTTTATTTAATATTTAAATTTTAATTCTTATTCCAGACAAAAGTAGATAGCTTTTAAGAATTTCAAAAAGTTTTCACAATCTGATGAAATAAAGAATCGTTTTATAAAATATTTGTTAGACAAATTATTTACTGAGAATTCAGTACTTATTTATTATTAATTTGTACTCTTAAAATTATGTATACTTCCGTAAGATTTAGAAAGTTTTGAAAATTCCGTAGAACTACAATAACCGTGAAAAGTTAAAAATTGTCAAAGTCACAAAATATATCATCACTTAATAATTTTGTAAATTTTTAGAAATCTTTCATTTCAGAAAACGTAAATAAATTTTGTGAATTATGAAAAGTTATTACAATTTGTTCATAAAACAAATATTAAGGAAGTGTTAAATATTGATAACCTATTAAATTGAATTTCTATAATTAGTAGAAAATCCTAAAATTCCGTAAGACTACAGAAACCATTTGGTAAATTTAAAATTTGTCAAAATTACAAAATCTTTCACCGTACAGAAATGATCAATAATTTTAAAAATTCTCAACGATTTGGTGAAACAACGAATTATTAATAAAAAAATGATATACTAACAATAAAGTATTCGATTGTCACTAATCATTTGTAATTCTAGAGAATTCGAAAAATTTCATAACATATTTATCAATTTCATGAATTGTAAAAATTTTGATACTTCCTTAAAATTACAGCAACCGTGTAATAAACAAAAAATTTTTCCAAATAAAAAAAATGTTGTATTACTGATTGTAGGAAGTTGGTCAAAAAATTTGAAAATTTCAACAAAAATCCATCTTTCCAGCGAATACGTCTTTTGAATAATGAAAACTTTTGATTTATCGATACAACGAATTTTTTTATCGAACATTTGTTTATAAAAAAAAAAATTATTTTGTCCAAATCGAGTATTGATTCATTATCATATTGCATTTGTAATTCTATAAAATTCGTAAAATTTGATAACTTTGTTCGTCAATTTTTTAGGCTGTAAAAAGTTTTGAAAATTTCCTAAAACTACAGAAACTATGTACAACGCTTAAAATTTTTTAAAATCACAAAACATTTATTACACAGAGAAAATCAAAAATATTGCAAATATTAATTCTTATTCCAAAAAAACGCAGATAGGTTTTGAGAGTTTCAAAAAGTATTGGCAATTTGGTGAAATAACGAATCGTTCTATAAAAATTTGTTAGACAAATTATTTACTTAGAATTCAGTATTAATTAATTATGAAATTGGACTCTTACAATCATTTTTAATTCTATAAAATTCGTCAAATTCCATATTATTCATTACTTAGATAAGATTTAGAGTTTTGAAAATTCCGTGGAACTGCAATAACCGCGAAAAGTTAAAAATTTTCAAAACCACAAAATATTTTATCATACGGAGATGGTCAATAATTTTGAAAATTTTCAGAAAACGTAAATAAATTTTGTGAATTATGAAAAGTTATTACAATCTATATGTATGAATGTGAATGTCTGTAGGTTGTGCGCTAATAACTTCAAAACTACTGCACGAAACGTCCTGAAATTTTGCAGTTATTAACCATGTTCGTCTGAAGGTTATAGGCATGTTTTTATCAACGAACTGATATGGCCTACTCCTCCACCTACACCCACGCTGCACTTTTGAAATCTCTCACACACACACACACACGCGCGCGCGCACGCACGCACATACAGAGAGAGAGATTTTTACCATTTTTTAAAATTTAACAATGAAACAATGAATTATTTACTGACAATGAGGTATTAATCTGTCACTTCGTTTTATAATCATTTGTAATTCTATAAAATTCGAAAAATTTCATAACATACTCATCAATTTCGTAAACTGTAACAGTTTTGATACTTCTTTAAAACTACAGCAACCGTATAATAAATGAAAAATTGTTCCAAATCACAAAAATGTTGCATTATTCATTGTAGGAGGTCAGTCGAAAATTTTAATAGAAATTCATCTTTCCAGAAAAAGTAAATACGTTTAGGAATAATGAAAACTTTTAACTTATCGAACTTTTGTTTATAAAACAAATTATTCACTAAAAATTGAATATTGATTAATTATTATATGAAACATACATTCTCTTGCATTTTTATAATACAAAATTTTTAATAACTTTACCTGCATTGTTGCTTTCAGATTGTTCTTCAAACTGCCCTTCTTAAAAAGTTTAGGTTTCCTTCCCCTTTTTTTCGGGACAACCTCTTCATAATCCTCATCCATTTCGGATTTCAAGGAATCTCTGGGCGTTTTTGACCGCTTACGTTTTAGCCCCTTTCCTCTTGTATTCTTACTCAAGACGGGTTCTTCCTCCTCGTCTTCCTCCATTTCCTCTTCCTTTCTCTTAAGACTCGATTTTCTTTTGCTTATCCTCTTCGACGATGAAACAACTGGTTCTGCATCGTTCGTTTCTGTGTCGTTGGGTGAGTTCTATAAAAATAAAACATTGTTGTACTACTAGTTGCCAGTCAACTTTCATATTACCTCAGTTAATTCGTCACTTACTTCAATAACCTCTGCATTTTCTTCTTTTTTCATCTGCAAAATGCCTTCACTTTCGGACACGTCGTATTTTCCTGAAGCAAACAATTTTAAATTCACTTTTACTGAATACTTGTTAGAGAAGACTCAAGAGATACACAGACATTTTTACAATTATTAAAAACGTCTATTTGATAGGGACTTATTCAGACGCCATTGAAACAGAAAAAAAAAATACCTGCGCATTTTCTTCTTATACTGGCAGTGAGTTGCTCGGCAGGATTTGTTTCTTCCCGTTCCTCGCTTTGCGTGGAATCGATGCTTTTCTCTTGGTGCTGTTTTTCGGTTTCTTCTAGAATAGCTTCGTTGCTGAGCTTTGTGAAAAACTTCTTTCGAAGACGGTTTCCAGGCCAGCCTGTTTTATTCTTCCGCTTCTTGCGTCTCTTATGATGGAGAAGTTCGGAAGAACCGTCCCCACATTCGGAACTCGCGCACGATGAATTTTCCATCATGGGCAACACCATCGCGTGACAATTTTCCAGAAGTTCAACAGTATTCACAGGGGCGCCTTTGTGGCTTGTCAAATCTATCAATCCAACGGTTTCTTCATCCTCGAGATCCAAGGACAAGTCTAATTCCTGCGATAACAAATTTGTATTCAAATAGTACATCTTTCCTAATTCTGTAAGTTCAGGTACTTTTATTAATTTCTGTTCTTATCAGCGTTTGGAAGAAAACCCTTTGTTTTTTTTTTTCATGTTACTTATGTTCATTTTGAAGGAATATTGTAAAACCGAGATCTAGATAATTTTTTAATACAAATTTTTATACTTACAATTTTTTTATTGTAATAGAGTTGTGTATCAACATTCACAAAGAACTTTTTTTTCAACTTTTTTTTTAGAAACTTCCAAAATTCGAAGTATAACACTTAAGAAATCTATGATCTGCTGGAAAATTCCAAAACCTAGTTCTCATAAGATTTTTAAATTATATTTCTGCAATTTTTAGCATATTTTGAGATACAAAATACTGACTTAATTGATATCAACATCGCGCACTCTCAATTATTTCTTGGGAATGAAATTGTACCTGCATTTCTTGGCTGTTGAGAACGTCGTCAATGCTTTTCTCTATTTGCTCGAGTTGTTGCACAGACTCGTGCTTGCTTTCCAATTCAGATTTTTCAGAAAAACTTGGAGTTTCTTCCGTGATAGTATCCAAATTAGAACCCTTCAACAAAAAAAAATGGACATGAAAATTTTGAGACAGAATTTCACAAGCTCGATGTTATTTCTTCAAAATATCTAAGATTATGATTTTTCATTTTCTAAAATAAATCAGAAATTTTTTTATAAGATCTGTCAAGTTTTAGTGTTTTAAGTTTGAAATTCGAAGAATTTTTAAAAAGTGAATAACATTGAAAATATAAAAGATTGCGATTGATTCATTCAATTCGAAAAATTAGTGGAGTTTACAAAAATGATTATAAATTTTTTAGATTGTGTTCATTGCTGTATTTCTTCGAAAAACTCATAATGTTTCATTTTTTTAAATTTAATTATGAAAAACTAAAGAGGTATTAAATAATTACGAAAAATCATAGAAAGTTAGTAATTTTCTAAATTTAGAAAATTTCGAATACATTGTATAATCTTGAGAATTTTGAGTTTCAAAAAATTGATAAACATTCAAAATTTCAAAGATTATTAACAATTCGAAAAAAATCGAAAACTAGTTGAATTTTAGAAAATGTTCTTTAATTTTTCGTAGATTGTGGCCATCATTATTTAACGAAATATTTATTAATTCATTAATTTATTTAACATATATGCTAATATATGTTGAATATGCATGATCATATTTTCAAATGTTTAATGAAAGCCTGAAAAACTTAAAAAACATTCAAAAGTCACTGAACATCTTGACTAGTTGGACATATTTAATAGAATTTGGAAAATTTGGAATAGTTTGATTATGTTAAAAATTTTTTGAAAAGTTAAAAAAACATTGGAAATTTTCCCAAGTGCTTAAAATTTTGAAAAAGTCGAAGATTTTGTAGAATCTTAGGATACATTCATATTATAGATTATGTTTATTTTCGCATTTCTAGAGAATATGCATAATAATGTTTTTTCAGTCATAAAAAAAATCGGGAGCTCTCGAAAAGTGTTAAAAAACTAGTTGGTCAAATTTCCATGAAATTCAGAAAGTTTTGAATAATTTGTATTATATTTAAAACGGAAAAAATTTCGAAAAATGTGTAAAATTTAAAGAAAATTTTCACAAATTTTGTCAACTGTGCTCATACTATATTTATTCGAAATATGCATGACATTGTTTTTACAATAAAGAAAAAAAAATTTGAACTACTTTAAAAGTATTTAAAAAGTACTACAAATCGCAATGTACTTGACAAATTTTTAAAAAGTTTGGAAATTTAGAATAGTTTGTATCAAGTTTATAATTCAATTTCACAAAATTCGAAAAACTTTCAGGATTCCAGCAAGTGTTCATAAATTTTGTAGATTGTGTGATTATTATATTACATATCCAAAAATATGCAATATAAGAATTTTTCATGAAAATCTGTAAAACTTGAAAGCATTGAAGAATTATAAAAAATCTTTATAAGCCTAACAAATTTTCATAAAATTTGAAAAATCTAAGTGTTTGTATCAAGTTAAAAATTTTAATAACATGGAAAAATTGAAAAATATGGAAAATTTGACAAATTGTCAATAATTCTAAAAACTCCCAAAAAATTTTCGACAGTGAAAAATTATCCATAAATTGTGTATATTGTACTTAACATAATATTCCTTTAAAACGTGCATTTATTTTTGATATAACTATGAAAAACATGCCAAAAATCTAAAAAATGTTCAAATTTTTATTGAAATTTAAGAAAATCCTGAATAGTTTATATTAGATTTTATCTATAAAATTGTCTAAAATCAAAAACCATTTTATCGCATACAGAGACAACCAGTTGATTTCAAAAATATCAATAAAAACCTTAAATTCAGAAAAGAATTATAATTTTGCTGAAATGTGAAAAGTTTGAATGGTTTTTCTAAACAGCTATTTGCAAATTGATGAATTTTCACGTGGGTATGTTACTCATTGACATTTTTCCAGGTGAATTTTCATGTCACCATCCCCACATCTTCTGCTACCCCTGAAGAAAAGTACAAATATTTCACAAATTTAAGAAAAATGCATTAACCAACCTGTTGCTCTCGTTTTCGAATGATGGTCGACATTATGGCTAAAGTAGACGCGTGGCAGCGAGGACTTTTTCTGGGGGAAGAGCTACCACTGCGACTACGACCTATGCCCTTTTTCTTCGGTTCGTTTTTGAAAATACTTTTCATGAGGTTCTCGTGAAAATTTTCAATCTCATAGGGCAACAGGAAAGGTTTGCGCTCGTC
Organism: Platygaster robiniae; assembly: GCA_028476575.1. Taxonomy (NCBI): domain Eukaryota; kingdom Metazoa; phylum Arthropoda; class Insecta; order Hymenoptera; family Platygastridae; genus Platygaster; species Platygaster robiniae. The sequence continues at coordinate 23,866,501 of CM052023.1, forward strand.
GACTTGGCCAAAATCGAACCAGAATTCAGCCCCGTGGTCTTGACGTTGATATGTCTGGTACCTGCAACGAAAAAAGTAATTTCTCAAACATTTGTTTCCACGAAAAATATGAAACAATTAAAAGAAAAAAAAAAGGCCTAGATCCTTACCAAGGCTCCCATTGTGGCACAGTCTCAAAAGAAAAGTGCATCTTTTCAATTTCTGGGGACGGTTTGGATGGAAAAAATTTCTCGGATAATTGATCCTCATCTTCTTTGGGAAGCATCTCCTCGTCATCATTTTCCAACGTTTCCCCGTCCTGATTGACACCACCTATGATTCCTTGATACCTCAATCTGCTTCCAGGAGTTTCGAATTTGTAATATTCCGTATTGTCCTCGATGAAAGCTTCAGCTTGGGTTCTTCGTTTTTTACGGGGCCTATCGTGACTGCCAGAGTCCTGGTTGAGAGTAGAGAAAAAGACATTGTAACAAACATTACATTCATTGTTACTGAAGTTAAGAAAAAAAAAGAAACTGATATTTTTAGTATTTTTATCACACATAGTTGTTCCTTTCTTCCAGTTGTCATTGATAGGAAAAACTAAGTACTGGTATTGTTATGATTAAAATATGTAACAATTAACAAAAATTTAGGGGGATGAAATTAACAAACCATAGAATCTTGTTCGTTTTCATCAACTTGTGGTAGCCTATTAGGATGATTGCAAGTTGCAGGACGTGGGTCCGAATCAAGGTTCGCATTGTTGAAGCCTTGGCTACGCTCGCAATCGCTGCTAGTTTCTTTTGGCATGGTGCTACTGCTGCTGCTTCTATCTTCATCGTCAGTCGATTCTTCTTCTTTCTTTACATCTCCAAACATAAATGATTCGGCCTCGTCGCTCAGTAATGTAAGCTCCGATTTCCTCACTCGCTTAAACTTGACGACCACTTTGGGGACTTTTTTTGACCCACCCTCGCTGACTTGCTTCGGCGACGAGTGCGTCACTTGAGCAGCGCATGGCGTTGCACTCGACCTCAGTTTGTTACCCAGAACTTCGACCTGTTAAAAGTACCCATTGTTGCAACAATTATTTATTCATTTACTCGTTCATTTCTTTGCAGTGAACGCTCATTCCTGAAATTCTCGATCATGAAGAATTGTGACGGAAATTATGTTAAACTTGAACAAATGCTTAATTATGAGCATTTCAGAAACAATCGAAGCTGCTAATATTGCTACACTAGCTGTCACCCGCGGCGGTTATATATTCTATATTATTATATAGAAAATATTCTTTTTCAGTCGATGATATTGAATTAGTAAATTTATAGCAAACCTACTTTTATGAAAAACTTTTATATAAATAATTGATTACAATTTTAGTAACAAATCAGGATAAGGTTAAAAAACCTGTTGATATTAAAACAAATTTTTAAAAAATACCTCAACGTCTAACACTTTATAAGCTATGAGAATTATAAGAAATATCTCCGAAAAAATGCAGCTAAATAATAAACTTTTATTATACGATTAAATCACTAAAAGGTGAAACGATATTTCATTATTTAAAGTTTTGTGATTTTTTTTTTTTTTTTTTTTTTTTTTTTTTTTTTTTTTTGATTATTAGAGAGTCAGTAATTTGAGTGATTTCATTATTTCGTTAAATTTAGTATTGTATACCGAATATTCTGATATTTTGTATATTTGTGAAATTTTGTCTTTTTGTGATAATTAATTTTTTGACTTTATGTATTTTTGTGACTTTGTTATATTTTGTGGTTTAGTGACATTTTGTGATGCCTTGTAATTTTGTGACATTGTGTGTGTATGTGTCATATTCCTTCACTTTCTAGTTACTCAACCTTCTAACTGAGAATTCGAAATTTTCTTTAGCTATAAATCAACTTTGGATCATGACAAAATATTAAAAAAGAAAAATTCGAAAATCTATCCAGCTGTTTTCACGTAATGCGGTGACATACAACCATACAAAGTGCTCTATATATAAAGATTTATCAAAATTTAAATTACAACTCAGGTTTGTAAAATCTATTGATACTAAAAAAAATTATAAAAATTCCTTAGAATCTAACACTTCATCAGATATGGAAATTTTAAGAAACATCTCCGAAAAAATTAACTTTCATAGCGCCATTGAATTATTATGAAAAGAAAAGATTAAGTAATATTTTATCATTTACAATCAGTTTTTGGATTTTTTTTTTTTTTTTTTTTGATGATTAGAGAATTATAGGTTTGTAGGTCAAAACTGATAAGACAATTAAATTATTTTGAGTGATTTCATTATTGTGTGAAATTTCGTAATTTTGCAATATTCTGATATTCCATAAATTTGTGACATTTAATGATATTTTGTGATTTTGTGACATTATGTGTGTATGTGTCATATTCCTTCACTTCCTGGTTACTGAACCTCCTAACTGAAAATTTTAATTTTTTTTTAGCTATAAACCATCCGCATATACCATGACGAAAAAAATAAAAAAAAATTTCGAAAATCCGTCCAGCCTTTTTCGCGTGATGCGATGACATACGAACATACATTCTGCTTTATGTATAAAGAATTTTGTTCACGCACCTTGTAATACGCTCGATTGTCCTGAATCAAACGCTCTTCCTGAGTTATCCTTGGGCGCCCTCTCAAACCAGTTCCACCCCTACCGCTGCAGCCCCCTCTCTTGCCTCGTAAGCCTCTGCCCCTACCCCTGCTAAACCTGGGCAATTCTCGAGAGGAAGTGAATTTGTCAACGAGACCATTGCTGAGTACTGCGACTTGGTCATCGTTAAGCTTGCCATTTCCACGCTCTTCGCCATTTGGCAGGTCTTGTTTCGACACCTCTCCACCTTTGCCTTCGGCTTTTCTGCCGTACCCATTCGGCAACCTTTAATCATAAAAAAATAATCAGCATCAGTTTATATATTTCCAAAAATTCAAGATTAACTCGATAGTAATGATTATGACATGATTTTCAGGGATGGAAATCAAAACCAAAAAATAACAATATCGGCTCATCCGATACATTGAAATCATCTGATATTCAATATTATATCGATATGCCAATGTCTTGCATAGATGTTGATAGATTAAACCGATGACAGTTAATTATCAGATTCATAGTACTTTTCGTATTTTTCAACACATAAAATTTGAAGTATTTTCTGGTATTTTTATGGATTTCTACATAGATATCTAGAATTTTACCACTTAGAATTGAAAATTTGAAAGGTTTTTTTTTAATAATTTGATCGATTATTTGAAAATTTGTTGTATTTTTTGGTATTCATAAAATGTTCCAGATTTTTCTAGAATGTTTGTAGATTTTTGGTATTTTTCAGGGTTGCTATAATTTAAGTATCTAGAAATCTGTATTTTAGAACTCAGAGTACAATACATTTTTTGAATTCAAATGGATTTTTCAGGAAACAGTGTTTTTCTAGATTATTGATTCTTATATTTTTTTGTATTTCTTTAGTATTCAAAGAATTCGAAGGAATTATCAGTATTTTTACGAATTAGTGTAAGGATTCTCTAGATTTCGATGCTCTATTTAGGTTTTGTAAATTTTTACTACTTTAATGTATTTCTAGCAATTTTTAAATTGTTTTTTTGTATTGTTTATTATTAATAAATAATGGAAAGGAGGATTTCCTGGTTTTTTTTTTTTTTTAAGATACCTTTGCATATTTCCAGGATACGATTTTATGGAATTCAAAGTTTGAAATAGTTTAATTCTTTCGATTAATCGGAAAACATCATACATTTCAAGAACATTGAATACTTTGCTGATTTTTCGAAGAATTATATATTTCAAAGTTTTTCTGGAATCTTCATATATCAAGACATGTTTTTAGAATTCGATGCTTTTAAAATCGAAGTTTCATTGATTTTCATATTCTATATAAATTTTTGGAAAAATTCCATCAGCAATCAGAAGTTGCTAATAAAATTTGGGCATTTTTCGTATTTTTTCAATATCAATTTGATAAACTTAGTAATATTTTCAAAAAGTTTTAGAAATCGAAGTTTCATTAATTTCAAGAAATTCTGTAGATCTTCGAAATTATTGAATTAGCATTGAGGATTATCTGATTACATTTTGGTATTTTCACGTTTTTTTTCGAATTTATTAAATTCAACAAAAATTTTTATACGATTCAGAGATTTGAAGTATTTTTAAAGATTTCTATATAGATTTATAAATTTTGATGCTCTAGGAATCAAAGTTTTATTGTATTCCAAATTTTTTATAGATTTTTGAACAAATTCAATCAGAATCTGCAAGTATCTAATGGAATTTTAGTTTTTTTAAATATTTTTCGTATTTTTTTTGTATTTATTGATTTTCGTAAGATTTTCTAAAAAATAATTAAATTTATTATTTCTAGAAAGTTAATATTTTTATACATTTCTATGCATATTTATAAAATTCAAAGCTCTAGGAAGCGAAGTCATAAATTTGTAGAATTTTTATAAATTTCCGAAATAAATAAATTAGCACTTACAGGTATTTTTTTAATTTCTAATACTTTTAGTATTTTCATGTATGTATTTCATTTCATAAGATTTTCTAGCAGATTTGATGATTCATATAAAGTACGATATGAATTTCTAGAACATCAAGATCTAAAATCTAAAGCTCCAAAGAGCATTCCATAGATTTTTAAATAATTACAAAAATTTGTGTGAAATAAATTTACAACATTGGTTTTAAAGTGTGTTTATTTTATAAGAAAGAAAATCATGAGAATATGAAAGAATTGTAACGTCTTTTGAAAATTCCTGCAATTATATTTTTGAAACTGACAACCATATACTACCCTCTATATGAACCATGTCACTACGATAATTTAAAAGGTAAAAAATTTTAAAAAGAATCCAACGTATATTGGAAGAAATTCTAAATAAGTGAATCATTGGAAAAAAAAAACCAAAACGAAAATTTTCGTCTTAAATTTTTTCACAAAATCATTAAAAACTCAACAAAAATATTGATACAACAACTGCAGGTTGATAAATATATCAATATAAGAATTCTGATATATCAGAATGAAATACCAATATTCCGATACGTCCCATCCCTGATAATTTGACAATTACCTTTTAGTGGTTTCGCTAATTTTTTTCCCAATATCCAACGCGTTATTGCTGTTGATGTTATTGGGCACTTTAGGCTCATTCTCGTTGTTCGCGAACAAAAGCTCTCGGGTCGAATCAACGCTGTCTTCATCTTGATGCAACGTGGAATCCTTGTCGGAATCTTCCTCCAGCCAAATGGTGCCCTTGGCACGTTTCTTAATAGTATATCCTTCGAACTTTTCGTGAAATTTGGCATCTTTGTCGATTTCCAAGGACGATCTGCTTTTGGATCTCAGGGAATGCCCGCTCTCGTGTTTGACTCGTGCGCGCAAGTTGTGGGGCTGCGGCGAGAGACCCGAATTTATATTCTGTCGAATGCCGTTGCACTGCACCATATTGAGCTCGCCCTCCTCATCAAAACAATCCAGCTCGCACTTCTCCTTTAACTTGTTGATTGGCCGCAAATCATCTTTGCTATTGAATGACAAAAAAAAATTTTTTATCCACCTCCTGCGTTATGACATGGCACTACTTTCATCGATATTTTGTCAAAACACGTATTTTTTTTAATAAATGAACAGAAAATATGTATCCTTAAAGTGGATATACAATTGTTTCACAAATAAAGCCTGCAATTATAATACTCGAACTTTAACCTCAAATTTACAAATACATTCACCCTAGTACAAGTATATTTCTGATAACTGTTACTTCTTTAATCATTTATCATTGCAACTTTTTTTACCTGCCACAGACTCGAAATATATTTTTTTAATTCCGAATCTATCAATGAAAGATTTCATTTTCCGGTACAAATTGTTGAAAAACAAACGTCACCTGCACTACGTACCCTGTAGCGTTTTTCGACTGGTTTAAATTTAAGAAAGCTTCGACGCCAGCGCCGGTATCAATGAGTTTATCCAACGACAAGAAATTATTGCTATTTTGAACGAAGGTAAGATGCTGATTGGACTGGACGTGCTTTTTAAGATCCCTGTAGTCAACTCGGCAAATTTCGCAATATCCCGATGCCAACTGTTCTGTTCTTCGGGTCCGCAATGCTGTGGCGCGAGGCCTGCGCATCATTTCTTTTTTCTGCCAAACAAAGATAATTCCTACTCTCAAATTTCCATTACAAATGAAAGACCCATTGTCAATAAATTTTTTTATTTTACCTCGTCTTTATTGCAATTTTTGGCGATATCACCGTTCTCCTTGATGTCTTTGACTGCGAATGCTGCAGCCTTTTTTGGACTGCAGCGCTGTGTGTCAAAGGGAGAACTTCCCAATTCACAATCAAAATTAATTTTTGGCCACGATGGCAGTTCCAGAAAGACAGGGCGTGAGTCTCTGAAAACCGAAAAAATGAGGAATAGAATTTGGGATTTTTCAAATATATTGTACTAGCTGTCGACCGCGGCTTCGCCCACGGTCAACGGCCAGTTCGCAACGTCTATTCCCTATGCTTCCCGATATTCATAAAACATCAGGATTTTTGGCGGCTATATATTCTATATTACTATATAGTAAATATTCTTTTTCAATCGATGATATTGAATTGGTAAATTTATAGCAAACCTACTTTTATGAAAAACTGTTATATAAATAATTCATTAAAGTTTTAGTAACAAATCAGGATTAGGTTGAAAAACCTATTGATATTTTAAAATTTTTGAAAAAATACCTCAAAATCCAACACTTTATTAGCTACGAGAATCATAAAAAATGTTTCCGAAAAAATGCTGCTGAAAAGTAAACTTTTAAGGTGCGATTGAATCACTATAAGATAAAACGATATTTTATCCTTTACAGTTTTCGATTTTTTTTTTTTTTTGATTTTACAGAGATGATTACAGAGTTAAGACTTTTAGGATTATAGGCCAAAACTGATATCACAATTTAGTAATTTTAAGTGATTTAATTATTTCATGAAATTTCGTCTGTTTGTGATATTTTATTTTAGGACATTTTGTGATTTTGTGACATTGTGCGTGTATGTTTAATATTCCTTCACTTTCTGGTTACTCAACTTTCTAACTGAGAATTCGAATTTTTCTTTAGCTATGAACCATCCTTGGATCATCACAAAATACTTTAAAAAATTCAAAAATCCATCCAGTTGTTTTCACATGATGCGGTGACATTGAATCATACACTCTACATTATATATATAGATTTATTAGAATTTTCGTAACAAATTAGGATAAAGTTGAGAAATCCATTGATAATCAAACAAATTTATGAAAATACCTCAAAATATAACACTCTATTAGCTATGAGAATTATAAAAAATATTTCCGAAAAAATGCTGCTAAAAAATGAACCTTTATAGTGAGATTTAATCTATTGAAAAAAAAATTAAACAATATTTGATCATTTACAATCAGTTTTTGCAATTTTTTTTTTTCATGATTAGAGAATTAAGACTTGTAGGTTTATAAGTCAAAACTGATAAGATAATTTAATCATTTTGAGTGATTTCATTATTTGGTGAAATTTTGTAATTTTGTGACATTGTGTGTGTATGTGTCATATTTCTTCACTTCCTGGTTACCGAACCTTCTAACTGAAAATTCGAATTTTTCTTTTGCTATAAACCATCCTTGGATCATCACAAAATACTTTAAAAAATTCAAAAACCCATCCAGCTGTTTTCACGTGGTGCGATGACATACAAACATACATTCTGCTTTATATATATAGATTTCTCAAATTCTGTAAAATCATATTGAAGATTGGGTCAATTTACCTTTTGTAAGATTCAAACTTGATGAAGGGCTTCTTCAACACTTTAGTTTGACATTGCTTGCCCTGTTGCTCAGAATTATCATGTCTTAAACTCTTCGTATTTTTTATAGACGCAAAAATTTTCTCTAGCCAAGACTGCAATTTCTCTACAGCCCAAATAGGTATTCCCCAATTTTGGGCGTTGTCAAGTGGATCGAAGGTACACTGTTGTGGTTGTGTCAGAGCACGTTCCAACATTGCATCCACCCGCGATTTCTACAATTCACATTAAACCGTACAGTTATTAATACTTGGTGAAAATACAAGAATTTTTGCTTTCCAGGAATGTTAGAACGTGAAAATTCCTGATGAAAGCAGTAAATATTCAAATCTTTGAAATGTCTAATTGTCAGATTATGCCCATTCGTGATTGTGACACATGTTTGTGCATATGTATGGCATCATGATGTCATATGATGTGATGGCATGACATGACATCATGATGACATACATATGTCTGCCTACATGATGTCATGATCACAAATGATCACAAATGTTTACTGGGATTATGTTTAGAGGTAAGTGTGTGACGTACCGGTCTTTGGCCAGGTGTTTTAGCTTTGGACTGGCCTGACCGCAGCGTTATAGGAGAGGGAGTTCCTACAGTGGCCAAGGGCGTCGTCGGATGCTTTGCACTTTGTGGCGTGCCAAGGTAATCCACGCTTTTGAGGGAGGGGTAAGCCCCGCTTCCTCCATTGCAGTCGCCACCAGACCATCGGCTGCTGGTGCCGCCAGCCCTTTTTTTACTTTCACAGTTCCTTTCAGTAGCTTTCTTCCAATTGATGTTCGCCCTATCACTCACTACTATATTCACGCTCCTTACAAGAAACGCCTCGATTTTCTGCAAAAAAAAAAAAAAAAAAAAAAAAAAAACAATCAACACTTTATTTGCATGCATCCGTAACTCACAATAATATTCTAAATGTATTCCACCCCAGTAAACATTATTGATTTCATACTGCAATCATGTGATGTCATAACATACACGCCATGGCGTCATATGACATGCATATGCTTCGTCATTAGCAAATTGTATGATGTCATGTCACTTTTCGATATCATTTGGTACTCAGTTGACATCACAGAATGACAACTTGATATCATATTACACTCAAGTGACATCATCATTTGACATTATGATGTCATTGGAATGCCAAATGATATCATAGTGTGACATGTCACAGCGTGATCAGAAATGATGTCATGAATGTTTACTGAGACTTCAGGTTTTTGTAATATTTCATACTCCACACAAATTCTCTCTATTTCATCGACATCAAGACTCTGCATTTCATGAATGAGACTTTGGAAAATTTCTTATACTTCAGAAGAATGACATTCAAAGGTTTCAATTTTTTGACGAGCTATGCATAAAATGCTGAAACTCCAATGAAAGCATATCAGTTTTCAGAGTTTGTGAGAAACAAGTACGAATGTAATAAATTTTCAATATGAATAAAGTGTCATTTTTTTAAATTATATTTTCTTTGCTGTAAATGCTTTTTTAGCTAATTAATTGTTAAAAAATTCTCATTGATTTAATGGAAAACTCGACGAAATTTTTTTTTTGAAGATTCGAGTAACTAACGAATGCATTCAAAGGAAATGTAATTGTATCACAAAGCTGTTCTGGTTATTTGTATTTGTTTGATAAGAATTTGGAATTTGAATTTCTTTGGCTTCTGCCAGAACACAACTGTGTGATATCAAGGATTAGTAAACATTGTCTGCTCGAGTATGCATGCTAATAAACAGAACAGGTGATGTTTTTAACTCCTTGATGTAACATTCGATGTCATTATGAAAGTCGTGTTTTGGTAGGAAATAAAAATATGTTCATTCTCAACTGCCATTAAACAGTTATTGACATTGAAAAAAAATATTTCAATATGCATTTTTTTTTCTTTTCTATTTGTGAAAGCACTTTATGAAGAAATTACACTGTATAGTGGCAAAGTATACTATAATCTAATTTTTTATGACATTTTTTGAAACCTTCAGCTACATTCAATTTGTATACTATATTTCGCATTAAGTAATGTATGAGGACATTTAAAAATGATCAAATGTTAAAAATAGTTTGTTTAACTATATTAAGGTTGTGGTATTTATATGTCGAATTTCTGTTAAAATTATTTTTTGTGAGTTTTATAAATAATCATCCAAAGAATGATAAATAATAGCAGAATCTATGACGGAAAATGAAAGAAAAATTGAAAAAATCTACTCATTCGATACGTATGTGACAAATATTTTTTTGTTGCATTTTAATTTTTTTATAAACAACTCAATATGCCTGATTTTAAGTGCAAATAAAACTTTATACATTTTTCTTTTTCATGTAGATAATTTCTGCCACAAAAAAACTATTGGTGGATTACTTGAATATACTATTTACTTGATTTTTGCTTTTACGAACTATCTGTCACTCTCAATTTGACATATTTTTTTTAACAACAAATTCAAGATTCAAGTGTCTATTCGTTAAATTGTAGTCAGAATTTTTTTTTCAAGTATAACTACACATAAATTGTTCTTAACAACAATGAAAAAAGCAGAATCTGTGACCAAAAACTGAATTTCGAAAAACAAATCAATACACTTAATTTTCTGATTGTAGAATGCCATATTTTTTTCAAGAAATTTTTACTATCTGCCACATTAAATTTTGTGTTCTTTAAGGTCACCAAAACTGATTATTTGGTATTGTTTTTTTTGAACAGTGAACCGAAAATTCAATAGTGTATTGTGATGAATACATAACAAACTTAATTTCTATTTGAGTTTTTGGACAACAAATTAATATGTTTTACATTGAGTTTAATGAATTGCATATTTGATACAGATCATTCCTATTATCCGAAATATGATCTCACTTATTGATTGGTTGATGAAACTATCTGTCACTTCAAACTTTTGTCTACTTTAAGTCACCAAAGAATCAACCCTTTAACAATTCTTTTTTTCATAGAGAACCAAAAATTGAGTAGAATACTATAACAAATATGCAACAAATTGACTTTTTACTTGAATTTTCTGAAAACAAATAGATATATTCTACTTTCTGCATAGTAAATTTTATATTTTATGAATACTAATTTTGTCATACTAAATATATCGATGAATCAATTACAATGAATTTTTAGTTCTTCATTCTTACATTTTCAAACTATCTGTCACTTTAAATTTCTGACTCGTTCAGGTCACCAAAAACTGAAAAGAATACCGCGAACAATATAAAATGAACTCAATTTTTGGAAAACATATTTATAAAATTTATAACCTTAAGTGTGATTGTTCTGTTATATAAATGTAGTTTCGTCCTCATCGTTTTTCTAAAAAAATTCCTTACACTTTGAAGCAAAACAAAAACATACAAAAACGATATTTCATGTTTGAGAAACGTTCATTTTATTTTAAACCAAATAAATTATTCAACATGTTCAACGTGCTCACGTTTCAATGTTTTTTCAGTAAGCAAAGATGCTTTTCGTCATTATCCTATTTCGTTTGAATATGGATACATCGAATTACTTTAAAGAAAATGAAAGATTTCAATTTTTTCAATCTTATTTAGGAAATTTCTTTAATTTTAGTATTTTTTAACGTTTGAAATCATAAAGTATGATATCTGATCTGCAACCATTAATCAGTTTCTCGACTATCTTCGCATTTAAAATACATTGTGTGAATTTCCATATATAAGCTTAATTTAGTCATCATCATCTATAAACAATATGCAAGGAAACATAACAATCAAACCAGGTCCACGCGAGTAAATATAAATATAAAAGTTATTCTCAAGAGACAATCACGAAAAATTGATTTCATGTCATATTCCGTGTAATGCAAAATTAAGTTAGAAAATTTTCATTAGAAATATACATTGTCATCGAATAGAACACACTACAGTGCCTCAAGATTAAGAAAAGTGAAAATATATTGAAATTTCACAACCATTTGGTAATAACAGGTTGAAAATTCGAAAAAAATTCTCACTCACGAACGAAACGTTTTGGCATGTAACAGTTTTTACAGAATGTAGTTTATACCTTTACCAATCAATGAAAAAAAAAAAAACGAGAAGAAAAAAAATGATGCCATATGAAAATTATTTACGGGTCATTCCAGGTCAGATTTACAACTAAAAATTAGAATAATTTGAAAATTGGGTCTCTAATTCTTAAAAGGAAAAAAAATGACACGTATTTTTTTATTTCAAAATAATACGAAAATTTACTGAATTATGAATTATTCTATTTACCGCGTTAAAAAAACCTGTTTTTTCTTATTCCTTGTAAATCGTTCAATTTCTTGAATAAGAGTTAAACATTGTCGGAAAAATGCTTACCAGGGTTTCAATGAAAGTCTATTTTAACACGAAAAAAAATGAAGCTATATATGACCTTCATATTAACAAATTTATAAACAATTAGCATTTTTGCAAAAGGGGCATCTTCGAATTCAATTTTTTTTGTTTGTAATTTGTTCGTATGGTTTATAGAACATTTCGTCCAAATTTTAAAGTGGACCGTTAAATACTTTCCGAAATAAATTATAATATGTGACTGCGTGCTTCAAGCGCGCAACGCGAAGGATGGAGTTGAGCATACTGGAATTTTTTTATGTTCGTCCAGCATATTCTGAGAGGGTTATTTGGTCATTTGATAATAATAAAAAATTACAAATTTTCAGAAAGAATAAAAACGAGTGAAACTGTTTGATTATTCATAATAATCATAATATAATTCGGTTACAATAATTCGTTTTAAAACACTTTTTCGAAGGAATCATAAATAATTTTTACAAATTATTTCACTCATTTTCTAGTCATTTTTCGACAACTGTTTTTTTTTCCTTGAGTGCCTAGAAAACTGACGTTTTCAGAAGTGGAACATCGAGAATAAGCTTTCATTCTTAATTCACAATTTTGAAGTGGTTCAACGTGGTGTATTTTTTGTGTACCTCGAATCGTTTTACAATTATCGAAACGTTTCTTCAAAAAATTCGCAGCTTCATTGTAAGAATCTTCAGTTTCGAAAGCGACAGAAATATTAGACAACGATGATTCGCGATGAGCCCATTCGTAGAGCTCTAACGGCGTTGTTATTTGATCATTCGCAGACCTTTGCAGACTAGCTTTTCTCGCTTGCCTTTTTAAAGATCCACCAGCTCCGTCACAAGGACCCTTGCCATGAGCTGTAGCTTGGAAATGCCATATTGCGGTGCGATCAAAATCTTGTTTGTGGTGGTAAATTGTTGAAAAGTGTTTTGAATTTTTGAATTGTTGCGGGACTCCATCCGAAAAATAAATACAATGACTAACTATTGGCCGGAAACTCGAAAGAAAATTGTTAAATACCCTCAAAAATATGAACACTGCCACCGAGTCGTGCTTCTTACAATCAGATATGATCACCAATGTTTTGTGCTTAATCGACCCATCGTCATTATAATAAAATACAATCGGAAAAAGCGTAGCCTGATTATTATTCCAATGAAAACCTGGGACAGAGTTTTGAATTACGAAAGCATAATTCTCAGCAAAGTCACAAATAACAAGAGTTTCATTGATTTTCAGATTTTTTTTCACAAATTTATAATAACTTGATTGTTCATCAGCAATATAAGAGTGAGGTAGAAAAGTTTTTCCACTTGTAATGAAATTAGAAATGAAAGTTTCAACTGGAACTTTTATAGTTTCTAATGCTGTCCGGGGTTGCGAAATCCAGTGTTTATATGATACTTCAGTAACTTCATGTTTTTCAAAAAATTCTTTCATGACTTCGATCAATACAGTATTTTCACCGCAGTTCTGACACTCTCCGAAAAAGCATTGATCACTTGGATTAGGACATAGCGAAAGTAATAAAACGTCCTGATAATTTTCCACGCAAAAATTTTCTTCTTTCATGAAACGTACAACATGACTTCCTGCAATGAGTTTTAATTTTTTTTTTCGATCAAAACATTACAAATTTAAAGTGCATGAAAAATCAAACAGCGAGTGTTTACCAAGAGTCATAAGTTTCATGTTTTCATGAATTGGGCAAACACAAACAACGTGGGTTCCACCTGAACCTGCCAAAACGCAATGGGCCGGTCGTAATGAACAGAATTTCGAAAAACTGATTTTAATGTCGGAATTCTCATTTTGGAATTTCGAAAAAATTTGTTTCAAATTTCCCGTAATCAGACGCTTTTGTAAAATCATGGTTTTTCCATCAATTTTTACGGATTTAGTATCTTTTTGCCCAGGCATCACCGAACTCACATCATCGTATTCATAAAAATCTTTGACTTTTTGTTCTATCTCTGAAGGAATGACTTTCCCTGCAATATATCAGCGAATCAAAATATCTGTACAATTAAATACTTTAAATCATACATGAAAAAAATTAAATATTAACCAAGTTTTTTCGCGGGTAGAGACAAGATACCCATTTTCATATGCAACTCTCTGGCTTTTTTCACAAAATACCGTGAAGTATTCATCACTTTAGCAGTTTTATTTATACTTAAATTTGATGGGAGAAGAGTGAGAATCTGAATCTTCTCTTGCTGATTAGTGTCTAAAGCATGGAACTTCGCTTTGAGCTCAGAAATGGTATGATAACTGAGATTTTCATCATCCTATAAATATCGAACATATAAAAAAATGTCTGATAATTGATACCTCGGATACCAAAATTGAAAAAATATTTTTGGAAAATAGCTCACTTCTGAATCAGAGCTTGGAAGCGAGTAATCATCATCATTTGTCGAATGATCTTCATTTTCAGTGTTGTCATTGATTGAGACACCAGCATCAAATTTTCGTTTGCCAATCGTAACTGGATCTGTTACGATAAGTAAAAGATCAATCAAAACCGAATAGAAAAAAATTTCTTTACTATAAGTTTTTAAGCTATCACAGAAATTTACTTCAGTTTTTTTTTCGCGAAATTTATAGCGCTCGGAAGATTTCGGAAAATTTTATGACAGTTGAATTACTGGCAAAATGAAAAGAAGTTTTCGAAGCCACTTACCTAATTCACCAGTATCCATTTTATTTAATCTTTTCCTACATGGAGCACAAAGGAGATCTTCTGATTTCAAAAAATCAAATTTTTCACAAAGTAATTCAGATGCATGACGTAGATTTTTTGTGTTAGATTTTGCACAATGTGACTTTTCACGAAAAGGATTCGAGCACCGATTTTGAAACTTTTTTCCCGGCATGTTGAGAGAATGTCATATGACAACGCACTAATGAACAGGCGATTTTGGATGGCAGTAAAGCCCGAGAGCGCATTAGCAACAGGCTTTGACTTGCAAGAGCGTTTTCACGTTCTAACACGCTCAACTTCGAGTTTCGCGTTGCGCGCTTGAAGCACGCAGTCACATATTATAATTTATTTCGGAAAGTATTTAACGGTCCACTTTAAAATTTGGACGAAATGTTCTATAAACCATACGAACAAATTACAAACAAAAAAAATTGAATTCGAAGATGCCCCTTTTGCAAAAATGCTAATTGTTTATAAATTTGTTAATATGAAGGTCATATATAGCTTCATTTTTTTTCGTGTTAAAATAGACTTTCATTGAAACCCTGGTAAGCATTTTTCCGACAATGTTTAACTCTTATTCAAGAAATTGAACGACTTACAAGGAATAAGAAAAAACAGGTTTTTTTAACGCGGTAAATAGAATAATTCATAATTCAGTAAATTTTCGTATTATTTTGAAATAAAAAAATACGTGTCATTTTTTTTCCTTTTAAGAATTAGAGACCCAATTTTCAAATTATTCTAATTTTTAGTTGTAAATCTGACCTGGAATGACCCTTACACAAAAATTTTTCACACTTTTTTCATTTACGCTAATAACAATTCAATAACGCTACGAGAAATGTTCATAATTTATTATTCATAAATTTCGTACAATTTCGAACGTTTCTATAGAAAAATTATTGAAATCCATATTTTCTAATGAGAAGTAAGGATTTAAAAATAAGTTTTCTTCTCTGAATCTGAAATCTGAATTTCTTAAAAAAAAAAAAAAAAAAAAAAAAAAAATTCAGCCTAAAATAAAAAATACGCATGTTTTACAACTAGTTTACGTATCTATTGAAAAAATTTGAAAGAAATTGGCGATTTGGTCAGTGAAGACCAAACTGATTTTAAAAATAATGACTCAAAAGTGAAACAGTAAATATACACTGTGAAACAGTGGAAATGTACTGTTTTAATCTAAACTTTAATCAGTGAAATTCCACTAATCCAGCAGCGCATTCTCATTTTTTTTTCAATAGTGGAAGATGTTTTCAAGTTTTTAAGTTTAAAGAGCATACTTTTTTTGTCATACCAAAGTATCAATGAATCGATTGAAAGTAATTTTCACCTCTCAATTCTCCCCTTTCCAAACTACCTATCACTACAAATTTTTGTCTCTTTCATGTCACCAAAGCCAACTACTTGACATATCTTTCTTTCACCAAAAAACCAAAGATGAAACCATCTACTCATATGTGCATGAAATTCCAAACGTTCTAAATTCAACGAAAAAGGAAAAAAGACGCGTATTCAAGTAAAAAATTTCCTGAAGCTCTTATGAACTTTTTGGTCTAAACAATAAACTTTATGCTCACCAACAAAATATTTTACACAATCCTCCACGTGACAAAAAATTCAATTTTTCTTTTTGTTTAATTTTGAACGTTTGAAAATTTAGGTACACATATTTTTCAAATCCCAGGGACCAAGTAGAAAAAACCCCTTTTGCCTCTCAAACACTAAAAAGGAGCATTTCCAAACACGTTTCGACGTAAACAAATGAAGTATTTCAGGCCAACACGCAGGCTGTCGACAAATGACAAACAGCGAGGTGAAAAGCGGGCTCTTTTGGCTCCTTGGAAACCCGGCGGGCCAAAAAGGACCCCTCCTTTTCCCTGCCGACTGTCATTTTCTCCAGCCTCTGTGTCGACCTTCAAAACTCCATTTGCCATGTCGAAACAGTTTTGATATGTTCATTATTACTGTTTTCGAGGCAAAAAGTATCATGTGTACCTCACACAAGTTCTAGATCGGCTGTTTTTGCTCCTAGCTACACAATATACTATTAAATCCCTCGACTTCAATATAATTTGCAAAATTGAAGTTTAAGGAGCGTACCTTTCAAACTCTTGTAAAAATCAAAATTTTTGGGCTAGAAAGATGCTTGATGATGGCTCAAGTGAAAGCTCAATAGTTCTAGATTAAGGTTCAGAGGTCAAAAACAGCTTTTCACATGATGGACAATCGAAAAAATCGACAATTGGGGTTTTCGTCATCGATTTTCTTTCACCAAAAAAGCAAAGAGAAAAAAGAACCCTTTAAAGTCCCTGACATAAATATATCATATGGAAAAAACGGTCACTTGATTTCAGGCGTGGATGTCAATGCCAGTAATATTCAAATTCTTTACGTACGTAATATATTTCCAGTATTATAGTAGTATGTAGTATATTTACAACAATATAACAAAAATTTTTGTTTAAAAATTCGCATCCAGCCTGTAGTTACAAGCATGCAAAAAAAAGAGTCTGCAAATTTTCGGCGGGACAGATAGGGCCTCAGGAAATTTTTCTATAGCAAAAAAGTGTGAATAAAATAGTTGGGTTATGACATTTACTTGCTCTTTACGTTTTCAAATTTTGCAAAAAAATTTTTTTTTTATTTAATAAACATAAATAAATCATTTTACTAATTGTTTTTTCTTTGATTTGCGAACTTTTGTGCAAAAACAAAGCAGTTTTTGCAAAAAAATCGTTCATCAAGGGCAGCATATTTGTTTCCTCTGTAATTCGCAAAAAAAATATGCAAATTGGTTTAACCGTTGATTTGCAATTTGTCACACCGCGAATTTGCGGTACTCTTTTTTTGGCAACTTAGCTAGAAAATGGATGCAAATTTTGCGAAACTTTTTTTTGTATAACTAGTAAATATGACACACGACCTACATACTAAATTTTACATTACAAGCAATAATAGTTTTTTCTCTATCCACGCCCAAAGGCAAGTGACTTTTTTTTCGTTTAATTGGTATTCCCTCTTGAACTGAACTTTAAGGAACTTACCTTTCAAACACTTGCAAAAAACAAAGTTTTTGTGTTAGAAAGATGCATTAAGACTTAAATAAAAGCTCAAAAGTTCTAGATTAAGTTTCAGAGGTCAAAAACCAGTTTTTCGCTTTATAAGCATTAAAAAAATCGACAACTCGCCTTTTCCCTATCAATTTTCTTTTACCAAAAAACCAAATAAAAAAAGAACCCTTTAAATCCCTCGACTTCAATATATCATACTTCACATGTTAAACTGAAGTTTAAGGAACAAACATTTCAAAACTTTGCAAAAAACCAAGTTTTTGGGCTAGAAAGATGCATGACAACTCAAATAAAAGCTCAATAGTTCTAGATTGAATTTCAGAGGTCAAAAACCAGTGTTTCGCTTTATATGCATTAAAAAAAATCGACAATTGAGATTTTTGTCATCGATATTCTTTCACAAAAAAATCAAAGAGAAAAAAGAACCCTCTAAATCCTTAGACTTCAATATATCATACTTGGCATGTTAAACTGAAGTTTAAGGAACGTACCTTTCAAACCCTTGTAAAAAACAAAGTTTTTGTGTTAATAAGATGCATGATAACTCAAAAGTTCTATATTAAGTTTCAGAGGTCAAAAACCAGTTTTTTGCTTTACATACATCAAAAAAACCGACAATTCATCTTTTCCCTATAAATTTTCTTTTACCAAAAAACCAAAAAGAAAAAAGAACCCTTTAAATCCCTCGACTTCGATATATCATAAATTTAAGGAACATACTTTTTAAACCCTTGTAAAAAACAAAGTTTTTGGACTAGAAAGATGCATGACAACTCAAATGAAAGCTCAAAAGTTCTAGATTACGCTCCAGACGTCAAAAACCAGTTTTTCGCTTTACATACATAAAAAAAACCGCCTTTTCCTCATCGATTCTCTGGCGAATTTCGAAATCGCAAGGAGACAGCGAAAAAATGCGCGAGTCGTCAACGTCAAGCACTGGGTGTAGTTGAGGTATGCACATAATAAAATATACACACAACATCGAGCCAGGGATCTGTCTCTCTTTCGCCGACGCACCAACGCGGATGATGCGAAATAAATACACGCGCAATAATAATCATCCATCCTCTCGTGCGTTGTGCAGTCCATAACAATGGACGCTTGCCGTTCGGCATCGTTTGCAATTATTACATTACTGCAATAATACGCACTGCACCCACTGCACATACACACGCGGGGGTGGGCCTTATTTATATTCTGCCATTCTCGAAAATAACAAGGCGTCCTCTCAAGGCGCTCGTCAACCGTGACGACCAGCGTATAAGAAAAAATTAACGCCCTTAAAACTTACGCCAAAACGATGCTCCGTAAGGGACTGCGAGTCATTGGCCTTGTCGAGGGAGCTCGAAAAATCCCACACCTCGCAATTTCACCACGGATTCTCAGTTCGCGGATTATCCGAACGCTCGGTTTGTGGCTTTATGGAACAACTCGGCGACTGCCGAACCCATGTTTTCACGAGCGACATGTTTTCGCGTAACGCGTAAGCGCGACCGGACAGTCATCCGACAACAAACGTTTTTGAAAATCTCCTCCTCCTTTCTCACCGTTTTTCACGGCGACTCCCGAGTTTCACTCGCGGGGCCAAGTGTAATCGGATTCGAGCTGTCACGCACGACAAAATGGCTATTCTCTACTACCGTTAGTAATTTGGCACGGTTACCTGCAGGCGTCGCCCGTGACGATGCATAATGCCGTGTTTACTGTTTGCATGCTGCGGTTACGGAAATTGCGCGTTAAGGCGACACAGAGGCCGCTCCTAATTGGAGATGTAGGTATGGCGGCCATCTTGGACACAAACTCAGCGCAAACACAGTACTGCTCTGTACTACTCAGCGTACTCGGCCGTCTGTGTGAGAATATATATTCGAGTTTATTAATAATAACTGTAATTGCACTTCGCTTGATTATCAAATGAATTTTGATGAATTTGAGATACACTTTTAAAACACGTATGAAAAAGTAAACAGAGCCAGCTGTCCTCACACAGACGGCAGAGTACGCTGAGTGTACAGAGTAGTACTGTGTTTGCGCTGAGTTTGTGTCCAAGATGGCCGCCATACCTATTCTCTAGCGTTGTCTTCCTCTCATTCACTTTCCGTTCTGCGCGTCTCTCTCGCACTTCAGCAGCCTCTGTGCCCCCTTAAGGAGAGCTGGGTCACGCTTTAAGGGAGCGAGCGCGAAATTTAAATCCCGGCGTTATTATTATCAGAAAGTTTCTTTACAAAGTGTAACGCATTACTTTACCGTTACTTAGGTTAGGTTAGGCAAAGTAATTCGATGTGTAGGTATTACCTCCATAAATGAATATAGTTGCAAAGTAGATTGTTTTCAGCTAATTTCAGATTACGGCATTATTTTTGACAGCGGCAACGTCGCATAAGTTGCATTGTGCCGTCTTTTCTATCAGATCGAGAAACCAACCTCGTATGTCATATGATTTTGTTTTGTAAATAATAAACACAACCACAAAGCATTTTGACAGCAAATGAAATCCAACAACAAATAAAATGAATTTCTCAAACAAATAGAATATATTGAAAAACTACTAAAACCACGGCATATTCTCTGTTAGAATAAATAAAATTTTTGCTAATTCAATAAGGTCACTGATAGTCAGTGATTGACTAATGAATTAGTAAAATTCCGCAAGTTGATTAAAAAAAAAAATAGTTCAATTCTGCTAAATTATATGTGGCTTCCCGCCATAATTAAGAAAGTCACTTGTGCCATAAAGCTCAGTTTACATGATATTCTGATAAAATTTTGAACGTTATGACATGTGTGACTTTTGGTTATGGTGGGAAGACGCAGATATATTAGATGTACCTAGTTGTACGAAAACTTCATGGAAAAACATTGTTAAAAGATTGATGTTTCAAAGAATAAACATTTCAATAAATGTCTAAATATAATTATTACTATTGTTAAATTTTTTTACTATAAAACTATAATGAATGAGTAGCATTTGAATGATATTTAGACAATCAATAATTGCAGTAGTAAATATTTATTTTTATGAACAGTAACTATTCACTAAAGTATTAATAAAAATTGTTTTTTTCATTAGTTGAACTATACTTCTCTTTTAGTCATAATGCATGAATAAGACTAGTCAAAATCTACTCACTGTAGTAGTGGATTTCTACTAAAGTTTAAAGATAGTTATTAAATTTTCCCTTCAGTCAAATATTACTAATTTCATCAGTAAGCTATATCACTAATTTAATTAGTAGATTTTTACTAAAACTTAAGTTGCTCCTTTTTCACTTTTTCAATTAGTAAAATTCCACTATTAATTAGTAGTTTTTTACCAATTCAAACTGGGAAGGAGGTTATATTATTTTATTTACAAAACAACTGTTAGAAACGTCAATGTCAACACACTTGAACATTGGTGAAAATCGGACAGAATACGTGGTTGCCAAGTTTATTGATTTGATGAAAAAGCGTCAAGTTAGTTTGATTTTTACCAAAAATCCAAAGTGTGGTATAGTTGAAAATGGAAAAAAAAAAAACTGTTTCCAACCATAAGACTACATGTAAATTTAGATAATTTTTTAGTAAATAGTAACTCGTTACTGTTATCACTTTCACATTACTTTTTGGAATAAATTGAATGTTAATAACAAGACATTGAAAAACTAAGGAAAAAAAAAAAAAAAACAATATCAATGTACTCGTGGGTTTATTCTAGACTAGAATCTGTTTATTTAACATATGATAAAATGAAATATTTTTCTTATTCACTAGTAATATTATATTGAATGAATTATAGTATGAGCAGTTTCTACCAGTCAATGTTTGGAATTAGATTTTCTTATTTTTCTATTTTCCCAGCGTAAAAAATAAAAAAAATCCAATTCCAAACATTGACTGGTAGAAACTGCTCAAACTATAATTCATTCGATATAATAAAATGGTTTCAGACAGAAAAAGATTAAGCATGTTAAATTTTTTTTTTTTTGGTTTTGACAAAACATTTTGCTCGAACAAAACATCATATTTTTGATATTTGTTGTTTGTTAGGATGAGCCTTCCATGAATAATTATTTTTAGTGAGCAAAATCAATAAAAAATTTTCATTTGTATTTTTTGACCCTGCTTGTGGGAAAACAATCAGGCAGCTTGTTTAAATTTTCGTATTTTCTTCAATTCCAAAAACTTCTGAGTATGATATATCATTCAATGTTAGCCGAGGGGAAAAATTTGCAAATTTTATAGATATTTGGGAGAATCTTATCTACCTAGATTTTTAGTACTCTCGATACTCTTTGTATTTTTCAATAGGTATGTATAAAATATTGCAGGATTTTCTAGAAATTTGATGAATTTGGACTATTTTTATGTGCATCGCTATATAGATTCAAATAAATTCATGCTCCAGAATTCAGAGTTCATTATATTTTTTGTATTTAAGAAGATTTTTCAGGAAATAGTGTCTACATACATTTTAATTTCTTTTAGTTTTTTTTTGTTATGTACTTTTCAGTTTTTCTATCATATGATTTGTATGATTGTTCAGTATTTCTGAAACTTTTCTTATTTTTGAGTATGTATAAAATGTGGCAGAATTTTATAGCATTTTTTTTATTTCTAGATTTTTCATACAAATTGTTACATAGATTTCGAGCTCTAGAATTCGAATTTTATTCAATTTTTTATGTTTTAAAAAGTTGTTCAGAAAACAGTGTCTCAAAAGTTTTTTATTTATTTCAGTATTTTTCGTATTTCTTCAATTTTTCTACAATTTGGACAATCGTTCAATAGTTTTAAATATTGCTATCTCAATTCCTAGAATTCGATACTCTGGCAATTAAAGTTGTATATATTTTTAATTATTCATATATTTACTCGTACTTTTCTTTGTACGCATTTTCTTTGTGAATTTCCTAGCAGTTATAGAATGTTATAAAATTTGTTGGATTATTAAAGATATCTGTTTGAATTTTCAGAACGAGATTTCCTAGAATTAAAAGTTAAACGTATTGTAAGTATTCTGATTGATTTTGCAGAAAACAGTTTCTCTATGTATTAAGAGTGTCCTCAATATTTTTTGAATTTTTTGCAGATTTTTAAATTCTGAAAGATTTTCTATTATTTTTACAGACTTCTACATACATACATTTTTAGAATTCATTTCTCAAGAAATTGAAGTTTTTATGTACCTAAAGTTGCAAACGTTTAAAATAAAAAAAAAATAAAAAATATATGAATTTTTTAATTTTTTAATATAATGGGAAGTGTGACGAATATTTTTTTGGGGAACATAAAATTTGTTGTTACGATCGAAAAATGTTTAAATGGAGCTAAAAATTTTTTTTCTTATTACTTATCGTATAGTTTAATAATGATATATTATGATTCAATAATAAAATAATATAACAATATAATGCAATAAAATATAATAATAAATATATGATCAGATCTTGTTCATAATTTTACCTTTTTTTTTGTACTGTTTTTTTCTTTTACAACTTTTCTGAGTTTGTATGCAGAAATATGGAATCGTGTTCAAGTTAATAACAAAAAAAAAAAGTAAAAAAAAGCCAAAAACACTTGATTCCATTATATAAACTTGCCAAACATATTTTGTATTCAACTCGTATTTTCTTTCTAATTATTGAACAATATAAGATAAAAAAAATTATGGTTTTCAGAGGCGACTGCATTTTTATGTCAAAACTTTCTGGTGAAGCATTGAAATGAGTGTTGCATGAGGAGATGATGTTTCGTTTTCACCCCAAAGTAACCCTGCTTACTTAGTATTCTGTTGCAGGCAAATATTTTTCTAGCTTATAAGATTGCAATGAAACTATGAAATGATTTGCATCATTTGATGAATTTTTACAAAAAATTTGTTTAAATGATAAAAATTTGGAAATCTAATAAAAGAGATGAGGTCGTGAAATTCATTTGCAAAAAGTAACATGCAAACGCACTTATGTGCATAACATGTTTGCCAAGTAAGATGAAATAAATATTACATAATAATATTGCGAAAAATTGCAATATTTTATAGATTCGAATTTGCAGTGAGTTTCTAATGATTTCTAGAATCATTCAATTGGTTTTAATCCTTAATCCTTGTAGGAAAGAGGAGAAGGCACGAGAGATGGATCACTTTACAATAAGAGAAAAGAGAAATTCGTTGGAAAACTATTGGTTGCTGGTTTGAAAATCCATCGATTTCTCTATCATAATTATGTAGGTAATGCATTTACTGAATTTTCCAAAAGCTATATAGGTTGCAATAAATTTATGATTTCAAATTCTAAAATTGCAGATAAAAAACTTGATCGCAAAATGTACAGGTATTTGAAATTTTAGAATTTTCGGTTAAAAAGTTAAGTGACAATTCAAAACTTGAACAATTCAAAGAAGTGTATTTTTGAATAATCAGATTGTGGCTTAGACTTTAAAATTAGAAAATATACCTCCCTGCTATTGACTAGAACCAAAAATTAATTGTTTTAATTCCAGATCACATAATGTTTTAAGGTGATTTTTATCCAATTTACTAAAAAATAAATAAAAAAAGCAAGAAATGAACAAGAAGTTTTGGATAGGAATTCAAATAATAAAGAAATTGCAATTCTGATATATTTATTTATAAATGATTAGAAATTTCAAAATTGTAAAAATTTTTATCAAAAAAACCAACTGGCTGAATTCTCAAAAATTCAAGTTGACGGAGAAATTTCTTATAATTATTATTCACTGTTTTTAATTTACAAATTTTTGATCAAGATAATTTCATCGAATGTACTCCGAAGAATTGCAACAATCAATCAGAAACTGTTAAAATTATACATTCAATAAATGAAAAAAAAAAAACAACTTTTTATGACAAGTTCTAATTTTTTCTCTTGTTTTCGAATGATTAGAACATTTTTAAGTTAATTTTCAACACAGAACTTTTATGTGATCAAAAAATTATAATCTTCTTAATTGCAGTTGTCTGAGAATTCGGTGAATGCTACACATCCATGCGAATTTTTCGCTTATAACTTTTATTGAAAGTTGAATTACGATAGGATCGAAATCCTAAGGATGTTAGGTTTTGTAATTTTGTTTTCATAAAATGTAAGGGTTCTTCAAAATTTGCACTTTCATCATATTCACAAAATTATGACATTTTATTTCTTTCCCATTTTCATTGATTAAGTTAAGTATAAATAATATATATATAATAGGAATAAGTTTGTGAGCATACAGGAAAAAAGTCACTCTACTGAAGCGAATAAACATTAATTTTTTCGTTTATAATGTCAACGTGAATGCAATAATTTTATAAATCAGTTTACCAAAAGATGTATGAAATTTGGTAGATTTTAGAAAGTTTGTATCATGTTTGATATTTTAAAAATTGTAAGTGATACACAAACTTTTAACATTAAAAAAATTGTTGTACACATGTATACATTAAAGTGAAATAGGGAAAAATGTTTTATAGTTAAAATTTCATGACGACAGGTTCTGCTAAAAATAGATAAAAAAATTCGTAGAATATTCGAAAATGGTCTATTTTTCATAAATATTAAGAATATACACTTTTTTTCTTTAGGAAAAATGTCCGATTTAAAAAATGTATGTAACTATTATTTCATGAATTTCGTAGAGGTTACTTTTTCTAAAAAATAGTTCGTTTTTGACATTGAACTGATGACAGCTAATGACAGCCGAACCAACTTCAGGCAGTTATGAACTTCACATATTCAAAACACGAGTAATTTCGAAAGATGCACACATTTTACGGCGGGACGGCAAAAACAGTTATGTTTTAATAATGCCTGGGCATGATTTTTGTGATAAATTCGATGTGAATAAGTGATATGTTCTTATTAAAATTAGCGACCATAGAAAGACCAAAGAGCGACCAAAATTCGGTTGCTGTTTGGTCACTCTAGGATCGCCAGGGTATCAATGAAATATAGAAAAAGTGACACGAATCAAAAAGTATAAATAAATTACTCACCCCCCCAAGCTCCTTGATTTTGGATTCTAGTCTCGTTGAAAGCGCGTTATTCTTTATATCCAAGTAAAAAGATTTATCCGTCAACGGTTTCGACCATCTTTGAAGGCGTGTTCCTGAAACCCCAAAAATACAAATGAAAAACCACACCTCTAAATAAAACTAAAATTGTCAAGTGAAAAAAAAAGTAAATATTAGCGCCAAACCTAAGTAAGGTTATGTTTACTCGAGAGCACACTTGCACTTTCAAACGTAAACATAGAAAAAAGAAAAAAAAATCAACTTACGTGCTGCGTCGTCCTTATATAGCTGGTTGCCTTGTGCATTAGCCGGCTTTTTCTCGTCTTTTATTAGCTTCGAGGACGAAGATATCATCCCTAAATCGTCCCCGGGGTTACAAGAAATAAGATTTCTAAATTATAAATTGTCTTTTTTTCTTAAACACGCACTTGACATCCTTACGGTGGATGCGTGTAAAAATAACTCGTTAATTTTGACTTCACGGGCGCGGATATTCGACGCGAAAATCACATTTTTCAGGTCGTGGCTAACGTGGTCGTGAAAAATGAGTGACGTAGACGGATAAAGCGAGTCAAACAAGTTGCAAATTGTTGCAAAGAATTAACAAACGAACAAACCCGCGTAATTTATTTACTACATAAATATGTATTGTGTATTGCTCAGTATTGCTTACTGATTATTTATTACTGTATGTAGGTATGTGATGTATGCTGTTTTTTATTGATTGACAGCATAAGTGCTCGTGCAGATAAATCAAATTGATTCAAATCAATTCACGTGATTCATATGTGAGTCTAGGGTGTCCCTAGTAGGGACACCAGATTTACATAGTTATAACGGGCAATTTTGCGCAGGGTTGCCATATTTTTACATCAAATCTGGCAACACTGTTGCACAACTCGCGTGTATTGTTTATTATTGTTCGTATTGTTCAGTATTGTATGTACATTGCAGTAGAGAGACTCAAGGGAGAGAGTGGCTATTGAAATCGCTCCTGATTGGAGATGTCGGAATGGCGGCCATCTTGGACACAAACACAGTAATACTCAGCGTACTCGGCCGTCTGTGTGAGGATATATATTTGAGTTTATTAATAATAACTATAATAACTGAAATTGCACTTAACTTGATTTTCAAATGAATTTTTATGAATTTGAGATACACTTTTAAAACACGTATAAAAAGTAAACAGAGTCAGCTGTCCTCACACAGACGGCAGAGTACGCTGAGTAGTACTGTGTTTGTGCTGAGTTTGTGTCCAAGATGGCCGCCATTACAACATCTCCAATCAGGAGCGATTTCTATAGCCACTCTCTCCCTTGAGTCTCTCTACATTGCAGTATATTAGTATTGTTGATTGTCGTAGGTGTTGTCAAGTTGTCGTTGTGTGAATTTGTGCAAATACTGCGAATTCAAGCATTTCAAAGCAGTTGCAGTCAGACACAGAATTGGAATTCATACGCAGTATGATATAAATGATTCTAAGGCTTGAAACTATTCCAATTAAACGCGAAGAAGAATAAATCTTTGCGAGAGACGCAATAAGCGTTTTCGTGGTATTAGAACAACTTTTGATCGTGATAAATATCAGGCGATGACGGATCCAAATATCGAAATGCATTTTACGCCACCGACGTCGGACACCATCCAGACGAAACCGTTCCCTATTCGGGGTAAGTGCGATGATTGAATTGAAAAACAGTTTTTTCTGCGTATGTCATTTTACGCAGAGCTACCTATGCAATTTCTTTGGTCGCACGTGACGACTTTTAAAAAGTATTCAACGACGCAAGAATAAACGATGAAATGGATATTGTTTTTTTTTTTTTTCTTTATCTTGCTTATTATTAGTTGATAATGTTGATACTCTTATCTACGGACCCAAAGTCCAAAATAACTGTCGACAGCAACATTGTTGCAATTTAGCAGTCGTTTTTTGTGCTCTGGTTTTTCGAAATCTTTGTATATTTTTTACCAAAGATTTTCAAACTCAATGTTTTTGATGCTCTAAATGTTTGAAAATGAATGAAAAGGAAAAAAAATGTTTAATTATTTGTATTTGAGGAATATTATCCAACGTTGCTATTTTTCATTTTAATCTTGAGTAGAAATGAAAAAAACAATGTTTTTTTCTTTTTCATGATTTGCTTAAAAGTTTGAAACTTTAAGACATAAAGCTAAAGAAATATTTTCAAATAGTAATTTAAAAGTGCTATAAAATGATATTCCAAGTAAACATTCGTGATTATTCGTGATCATGATGTCAAATGACCTACCAATGTTTCCGCATATATTGTCATCATGACGTCATGTCATGTTATGGCATGATATGACGCCATCATGCTGTCACGATAACATACACATGCGGAAACATTAGTACGTCATTACACCATGATCACGAATAATCACGAATGTATACTGGGTTATTGTGAAATTTTGTAATGGAAAAGATTGTACAAAGTTTGTGTTAATTTTGTGTAAATAGTTGCATTAAGTTTTATCCAAACTGTGCATATCGGCGGATGATTTGATGATTTCGCGATATGTATATTTCTTACTGTTTGTCAATTTTATATTATGATTGGCTTGAAAACTATTATCTGAAATGATAGCTTTTTGTATCCAAAATAATATGCTATTTTCTAAGTCATGCATCTTTTCTGCAAGATGGACTTTTTAGGAAAATTCATATTTTTTGCAATTCAATTTTGTCAAGTTAAGTAATCTGTAAACCATCTTTTTCTATAATAATTTTCAAAATTCTAAAAGAAATTCACAATTTTTTGGGGTCAAAGAAAAACGCTTGATGATTCATTGACTTTTGATCTGGATAGGTTTGCGAATTCTATGAAAGATCTAGATGAAAATAACTACTTTCTTCTCCCTTGTTCATTAATTTCAAGACATTCATCAGATGATGAATGTCTTCCATCTTTAAACCTTCAAGCTTGAGAATCAATTTGGAAAGTCAAAATCTGAATGTCAATGACTTGGGTGTTTCTGGAGATAAAAATGGCGTGTACCGCGAAACCTATCAAAAAAACCGTTTGAACATACAAAATCTGATGAACTTATGTACACCCAAAAATGCAAGGCAGTTTGCTGAGATGATAATTTCATGTAGTCTCTGATTTTTCAAAACTGCAAGAGAATTGAACAAATCTTCCTGATGAACGAATAATTTTCAATAGCTCTTTGATCGTTTGTCTGGAAAAGTTTGAGTTTCCTATGGAATAGCTAAACAAAATACTTTCTATACCATTTTGTGCCTGAGAAAACATGAATGATGATGAATGTTTCTTATACTGAGAAATCAAGCTTGAGAATCTATTTAAAATCTAAACAAAGAGCTAGACAATAGTACATTACTTCACAGATACGGATGTGTGAATTTGGTGAAATGGGAATATTAATGTCGGATGTAAAATATTTTCTTTACCCTTGTGCCTCATTTGTTTTTCATTTTGTGAAAAACAAATGAGTCATAAGATGAGTGTTTATAATCTTCAAATAATTAAACTTGACAATGAGAATCGATTTGGAAAGGTTAATTCAAATGTATATGTCAATGACTCAGACACTTTTAGAGATAGAAATGTGAAGGAATGCTGCACGTACCTCTCTTTTGCTCGGGCCCCATGGGTCCTAAAATTATATGTGCTCGTTGACCCAGCACATAATTGATTGAAGTAGAAACTGAGGCAGAAAATTGTTTCAGAAAATGTGCGAACAGTCGCACAGTTTAGCAAAAATTTGTATAAAATCAAAAGTGATCCTGACATGTTTTAAAGAAATTTATATGTTCAACATATAAGTTTACAATTTACTTATACATATGTATGTGCGATATATAAGATATAAAAAATTTTGCATGAGTTCTAGAAATCCACATACATTATAATGTTTTAAATTATAATTCCTGAAAATCGTGAAAATCACAATATTTTCTTTGAAATCTTTAGAGCCTAACATAAAAAATCACAATCTAAGGGGAAAAAGGATGGACTGGTCATTTTAAAATAATCACACACCTCTAAAATCGTCCATTCAAATTTCTACATGATTCAATTTTTAACTGCTTTTAGTAGCTTTCGGTGAGCCCAACAGTAAAATTTACTGTTTTAGGAAAAAATTATGTTTGAAATATGTAAAATAATTATACACCTCGAAAATCATATATTTTAATGTCTACATTCAAGTCCCTACAGTGAATAGTGAATTTTCGAACTGATTTTTGTTGCTTCCGGTCAACTGAAAGTTCAAATTAAAATTTGAAGAAAATTACATAAGCTGTTCGGGAGGGTTGTCAAATAATTGTACACCGCTAAAGTGGTATATTTAGATTCTTACTTTTTAATCTATTTACCAGATTATGATTTTTTTCCTGCTTTTCAAAGGAGATAAGCATAGTTCTAGAAATTCAAACAATTTCAATTATATGTAATTAGTCTTGAAATAGGTCAAATTTTTCTGCATTTGCAAATAAGGAATACTAAAGTTGATCGAAACAAAAATTTTTCAGATAATGAGTTTTGATTGATTATATGATGAAGAAAAATTTTGAAATTATCGAGTAATCGTTGATTATAATATTCATTTGTGTCTAATTAATCATACTGAAAATTTACCATCTTGCTAGTTTTTGAGATACAATCAAAAATATTTATCGATTTTGGGCTATGAAGGTCACTCTCATTATTTTTTTTAACAAACAGTTTTATAAAAGTTGATTTCACCAAATATGGCCCCTGCTTATTTTAAATTCAACCAAAAACCATAACTTCACCTAATAACAAACAAAATCTGTGTATAATGTTTACAAATTTCAGGACCAGTGCCTGCACTCTCTGATTTTGCATTATGATACTCGTGAGTAAAGATGTTTTTTTCAAACAGAAAATAAGCTAAAGATAAGTAAAAACTTTTGAATATAAATAATCTATGAAAAATCCTGAGATTTACAAGATACTGTCAGGGACAAAATATTTCTTAAATTTTCTGTCCTATAAATAATAAAATGATGCAGTGAAAAAATTTCCTGCGTTTTCACAAACCAAGAGAGGTTTTTGGAAACAAATCTACTGATCTTTTCCATAACTTGTCGAACAGCTTAAGAAATTTTCAAAGTTTTTTCAAGTTTATAGATAATTAAAAAAAAGTAACCACAAGTTTCCAACCAGAAACAACCTCAAATTTTTTTTATATGTAAGCACTAGTATTTATAAACCTATCAATTTCTTATAGACTGCTAGTTTTTTTTTTTTTTTAGTATTTTTCGGTATTTATGATACTTTGTAGAGTATTATAGTATTTTTACACATTTTTATTGATATTTGAAGTGTATTGCTTTTCTCGTATATATTTTCATAAATGTTTTAAAAAACTTTTCCTGCGTCTCTGCAATTATATGACCTTGATTTCGTGAAATTGTATTTGAGAATGCTAAGGCCTACCCAGCCTTTCGACACCTCTAGTCGCTATTTTTGGTTTTGTAATTTACTGCACTTTTTTCTCAACTCCCAATTATAATGTACTTTTATGCGCAGCATTCGGGCACTATTTGGCAAAGAATACAAAAAAAAGGAGGATAGTATTATTTTTCTACTCTTTATGACACAATCATAAATATATAAATTGTGTAGAAAATCAAAAACAATGTTTTGTATAAAATTCAACATACACAAAGCTCAGTAGCTCGTGGATTAGGAAAAAAGTATTTGATATTATTGGAGTACTGAATTCAGGCAATGAAAAATTATTCTGTAAGTTAAACATTCAATTTTCCAGTCAGTCTGTTATTATTCTTACCGATAAAAAAAAAAAAAAGGCTTTTTCAACTAAAAATGAGATCTCATGTATTGGACGATAAGATGCGCTCAGTATAAACAATATAAAGGAGAACGTGTTTCTCGTGTAAAAACATGAGCCAAGGTATTAAATATGAAATCTGATTGCGAACAGGAGAACGTGCCAACTTTGTCAACAAACCACATGTGATTGCCATGGTTGGACTGCCTGCTCGGGGAAAAACGTACATTTCTAAAAAGCTTTGCAGATATCTCACCTGGATCGGAATCAACACCAAAGTTTTCAATTTGGGGGAGTACCGAAGGCACGCGACAACGGCGTACAAATGCCACGAATTTTTTCGCCCCGACAACAAGAAAGCGATGGCCATCAGGACCCAATGCGCGATGGACGCCCTGAACGACGTTTGCCAGTGGCTCGAGTCGGAAAACGGCGAAGTCGCTGTTTTCGATGCCACCAACTCCACCTACGAGAGGCGACAATTGATTTATGACATTGTCGTCAAAAAAATGGACTACAAGCTCTTTTTTGTCGAGTCCGTTTGCAACGACCCCGAAATCGTCGAGCAAAACATCATGGAGGTAGTAACACTTTAAAGGGGGTGTTCTCATCGAACGGTTTCAAAAAATCAAGGTTGAGACATGTAAGAATAGTATACCAAAAGGATTTTGCTGGATTCGAAAAAAAAAAATGGGTTTTGGGCACGTTTTGCCACGCTCCCCACGGAGTTGCCGCCCAGTTAATAAATCTGTGGCTTCCAGTCATAACCGAGAAAGTCACACATGCCAGAACGTTCAAAATTTTATCAGAATATCATGTGAACTGAGCCTTATGGCACAAGTGACTTTCTCAATTATGGCGGGAAGCCACAGAAATAATGATTCTGACTTCAGAATCTTGTACAGCGACCTTTAATACATAAGTATGGTACGATTCAAAGATGTACGACTAGTTTAACTACGTCAATTTACGTCAAGAAAGTGAAACCCAACTTACACTTTTTTTTTACAGAAAACTTTAAACGCATTGTTCTCAATACCACTTTTCCCAAACTGGTGCCTAAGATTTCTCAGGAACCAGTAGACGGATTTTGATAATCTTTTTTTTTTTAATGTGAGGAAATGTACTGGCTATCGTCTGACGGACGGTTTTTCCCCTATTTTTAATAACAAATATTTTACGAATTTTTATAAATGCAAAAAAACCGTGAAAAAACGATTTTTTTTTCGCAAGCCTGCCATTTTGAAGATGATTATGATATAAAAAAAACTTTCGTCAGACGATAATTACACTACCATAGATAAGAAAAAAATTTCTACTTGTGTTTCGGACTAGCCATTTTCGAGATTTGATGGGCACCATCAATCCACCTTTTTTTCTAAGGTCTCTATGCGCAAGGGTGTAGTTGCCAAACTAGACAAATTTTTACATATGATTTTTGTATTTTGTTGTCCGATAACAAAAAACCGCATTTAAAAAAAATGAACACTTATCTCACAGTAAAGTTCCAAAAAAACGCTTCGAAAAACGGCCAATCCATGAGAACACCTCCTTAATGGAAAGAAATTCCATAATTGAAATTTTTTCACATTTCCTTAATTTATCTTAGTAAATTTCTCATTAGATAGGAAATTTTCAATCTTTTTATTTTGAAGCAAAAATGTTCCAAGGTTTTTGTCAAATATTTTTGAGTTTGAAGATAATTTTGGAATTATTGCATTTTGGCATTGGCATATGGTTTTAATAGTAGACAGGAAATAACAATTAGTTCTGTAATCAATTATAATGATATTATAATATAATATCATACACAGCTGATAACTAATTAATAGAGTACTAATTAATAGAGTACAATATGATTACATTACTACTTATATTTATGTAATCCCGAAAATTCTAACGATTTAAATACCTGTAATCTGTTTGTCAAGCAGCATCAGATTAAATTTACTGGGAATACTTTTGTAATCATTACTATGTAGTATGTATGGAATCAAATATATCATGATTACTTGAACAATTATATTCATGAAATCTTAAAAATTTAGATTACATAAATACATGTAGTCTGAAAATCAGGCAACTGAAGATTACATTGATCTACAAGAATTTTGTAATCATTAATCTATCAAAGAAAGATTTTATATATCATAATTGAATACACCAGTATAACATGAATACTTTTTTATTATTACTTCATAGAATGAAGATTACATCATGATTACCTACATAAATACTTGTTTACATAATTTCAGCAATTTTAAATCCTTGAGCACATGTTATCTGTCCATCAGACAACGCCAGATTACATTTAGTAATAATACTATTGTAATCATTAGTTCATCTAGTAAAAATTGTATGCAATCAAATACGTAATGATTACTCGAATAATTTTATTTATGTAATCTTGAAAATTAAGATTACTCGAATACACGTAGATTATGAATCAGGCAATTCCAGATTACGTTGATTCAGAATAATTTTGTAATCATTACTCAATTGAGCGATGATTTCATGTAATCGAATACGTTATGATCATACGAATAATTTTATTTAAGTAATCTGTCGGTCAAGCAATTTTAGATTATATTTACTCAGAAAAATTTGGTAATTAATACTCCATCTAGTTAATATCATATGTAATGGAATACGTCATGATTACATGAATGCTTTCATTCAAATCTGTTGATTAGGTAACTCCAGATTGCGTTAATTCAGAAAACTTTTGTAATCATTACTCCATTGAATAACCATTATAAATACGTAATCGAATACATAATGATTGCGTGAATAGACCTATTTTTAAGGTGACATGAAAAAAAGTATTCGTGCAATCATGATGTATTTGATTACAAGTAATCTTTACTCAATAGAGAAATGATCACAAAATTATTCTAAACAAATGTAATCTGAATTTGCCTGCTGAACATATTTGAATAAAAGTATTCATATAATCATTATGTGTTCGATTACTTGAAATAGTAATGATTACATGTAATCTTCACTCGATATAGCCTAATGATTGCAAAAGTATTTCAATGAAAATTTATATTGAGTCGCTAGATTAACATATTACATGTATTCAAGTTATCAGCACTTTTAAAATTACACAAAAAAAAGTATTTGTCTAATAATCTATTCGATTACATATTATCTTTACTCGATCAACATACTACATGTATTTGAGTAATCTAAATATTTGAGATTACACGAAAGAAGATATCATGTAATCATAATGAATTTGATTACATATAATCTGCATTCGAATAAGTGATGATTATAAAATTATTCTGAATAGTGATGATCTGAAGTTCCCTGAATAACAGATCACATGTACTCAAGCAATCTAGATTTTCAAGATTACACGATTATGAGTAATCTTGTAATCATGACATATTCAATTACATGTAGTCAGTATTCAATTAGTTAATGATTACAGTTTCACCTATCTCTGGTCTTCATTTATCATTTTCCTAATTGCTTGTAAAAATATCTCGACCTCAGCGCATTCGCTGACTCTGAGAGAGCGGAAAATACAGATATGACTCCACGAAAATTGCCTTCGCGTGAAACTGGAAAATCTTTGTGAAGCAGATTTGAGAACAAAGTCGAACGTATATAAAAATAGCGAGGTCGCGAGTTGAGTTTGTTGAATTAGTAAAAGGAAATCGTGGCAGTGGCGACGGTTGTAAAGTTGACTGACGATAACAATTGTAAATTGTAGGTCAAGGTGAGCAGTCCAGATTACGCCAACATGAACAAGGAGGAAGTTTTGCAAGACTTTATGCAGCGCATCGATCATTATCAGGAGAAGTACCAGCCGCTGGATGAAAATTGCGAGAGTCATTTGTCGTTTATGAAAATTTACAACACCGGGGAGAAGGTGTTGGTGCACAAGCACGAGGGCCATATACAGAGCAGAATAGTGTATTACTTGATGAATATACACATCGTGCCACGAACCATATACTTGACCAGACACGGAGAGAGCGTCATGAATTTGGACGGCAGAATAGGCGGCGACTCGAATCTCAGTGAAAGGGGCAATCAGTACTCGAAGGCCTTAAGCGATTACATAGTCGAGCAAGATATTCATGTACGATCATATTGTCATTATACTAGTCATTAATTGCCCTATGTTGTTATTTCTATAAAAAATCATGGAATTTAATTTCTTCTTATTGGAGGGAAATTGTCTATTTTAGAATCTACGGGTCTGGACGAGCTGGCTGAAAAGAACCATCCAAACAGCTTCTCTGGTGAAAGCACCCCAGGAAAGGTGGAAGGCTCTGAACGAAATAGATGCTGTAAGAAAGATTGATGCGTGAAGAAGATAAGTGTTTGATGAGGAATACAGTTCAAATTATTCGTGCTTCAGGGAATATGCGAAGAAATGACGTACGCAGAAATTGCGGATAAATACCCTTCAGACTTCGCAGCCCGCGACCAAAATAAATTTTCGTACCGGTACCCCAGGGGCGAGAGTTACGAAGATTTGGTTGCCAGACTGGAGCCTGTGATAATGGAACTCGAGCGTCAAGGAAACGTTCTCGTCGTCAGCCACCAAGCGGTTTTGCGATGTTTGCTAGCGTATTTCATGGACAAGAGCGCAGGTGATTCCTTAAATTCAGGTTGTGCATGTCGGTGACGCATTTATTTATTTTTTTTTTTTGCTCTCTGGAGGGGGAAGGTGGTGTCTTTTAAGGGTAAGAATCGGATAAGAATTTCTCAAGACTAGAGAAATCTATGAAACAATCTAATGCAATATAAGAAATCTAAAAAAATACTAGTGAATTTCATACGAAATAAGAAATACTGAAAATACTAGCAGTTAATCACGAAAATCCTATGCTAATATGATTTTTTTTAATATATATAAAAATACCAAAAAAAAAAGTTTGCAGCCTCGAGCATTGAATTCTACAGATCTATATAGAAATCCATTATAATATATATAAATAATCAAATTTTATGAATATTTGAGTCACAAAAAATACTGAAATAAGTAGAAATGTAACATACTGAGGTATCAATAAATAAACTTAAAATCTACAAAAATATTGAAAAATTTTACATTTCTTAAGTATCAAAAAATACGTAGGTTGCCACAAAATTTTGTTTTGGGAAAAGAGGGAACTCAAGTGTCAAAAAAATGGTTAAAAATAAAATTATAAATAAATTCATTTCAATCCATAATCAAATATTGAACCTAGAATTAGAATTCTTGGAAATTAACTAGCGACGCTCAAGCATTTACTTCATAAAATATTTCACTTTTCATATAAAATTACAACCATTAACTTCTAAGATCTTAAGGTATTTATCTTTCCAGCAGTTATACTCTTTCCAGGATTAGCTCGTATTTGACTGAATTTTTATACAACTTTTTAAAGACATACTTCTGTAGGTTTCTGAATTTTATAGATTATAAGTATTCTGATGGATTTAATTTTGATGAAATTTTACCCGCATGAATTTATAATATTTGATAAATTGTTCGTAATTTTAGTATTTTATAGTAATTATAAAATTTGAAGGATTTTCTGGTATTTTTTATGGAGTTTTATACAGATTTCTGTGATAGAAACTCGAGAATTTTAGTCTTCTAAAAAATTAATATTCTTTGCGATTTATCAACAAACAAAAACTACAGATTTACAATTTTTTATAATTTTGTAGAACTGATGGTATTTTTTATATTTATTTAATATTTTCATAAATTACTTAATAGTTTTCTAAAATTTTATGCTTTAGGGTTGAAAGATACATAAATTATTATTCATTCTATAGAATTAAGAGAAAATTATATTTATATATATAGATTTTTTAATTTTTTGTATTTATAAGATTCTGTAGGAATTTCTAGTGTTTTGGTAGATTTATGGAATATCTATGGTTATTAATATTGATTTCTAAAATTCGATGCTGTAGAATGAAAAAAAAGTTTCATATATTTCCAATATTTTTTTTTAGATACTGTAGAGAACATTAACTTTATATATTTCTACTATTATAAAAAATTATCAAAAGAATTCTAGTAAATTTTGATACTCTAAGTTTTTTCTCAAACTGTGTATTTTAAAACAAAGTTTCCTAGTATTTTCATATTTATCAATTAGAAAATAATTCTGCAGAATTCGAAATTTTATAGATTATTCATATTTTGATAGATTTTAATTCTAGAAAGTTTCTATTTTTAAAATTTATAATATTTCTTAGATTTTTCATATTTTTGTTTTCTTTCAGTAATTATAAAATATGATGGATTGTAAGGTTTGAAGATTGTTATTAACTTTATTGCACTTTGATCAAATTATAAAATCATAGATTTTGAGTACTCATCAAGTTTTTGTGTTTTCAGTATTTTCTTTTTTTTTTTTAATAAGGTTATGTAGGGATTTTTAGTGTTTTTATAGATTACCAGAATTTTTTCGATTATTAATATAGATTTCTAACGTTCGATACTCAAAATTGAAAATTTCATATATTTCCAGTATTTCGTTAGATATTTCAGGAAACATTGCCTCAATATATTTCTAGTATTCTACAAAATTTCATTACTAGTTAAAGAATTCTAGTAAATTTCAGTATTTTCAGTTTTTCAAAGTCATTGTGAAACTGTTTTCTTACAAAATGTTCTAGAATTTTAATAATTCTTTATCGAAGCATGATTCCACATATTTCACAATTTTATAAAATATTCTTAATTTGGTAACTTCAATTTTAAGAACAATTTTTGATCACTGCAATTCATCGATTTTTCGTATTTTTTACGGATTATAAAACTTTAAAAGGTTTATATATTTATTATAAATTTAGTAGAATAAAATCATACCTAAATAGATTTGGAGTATTTATTGATTTTTCGTGTTTTCAGTATTTTTTTTTTAGTAGTAATAAAATTTTGTGGGGATTTTTGAAATTCTGAATTATGTGTAGAATTTGTATGACTATTCATACAGATTTCCGATATTCAATGCTTTCAGAGTTCAAGGTTCCATAAATTTCCAGTATTTTTTTAGATTTTTCAGAAAACTTGAACGTCATACATTTAATTGTTTCCTCAAATGTTCTATCGCTTTCCAAAAAATTCTAGTAAATATTATTATATTTAGTATTTCTGAATGTTTATACAATTGTTTTTTTTTTTTACAAAATTTTCTAATATTATCATACTTTTCTAGTACTTTCACAGATTATTTGGTAGATTTCTCCATGATAGTATTATCTCCACTTTTGAGAAATTTTTTCACCGCTGACACCCCCTCCCCCCCCCACACACACGCACACACACACAAGATGTATGCACCATTTTGAATTTCTGGGAGGATTTGTTTTGGAACCGACATATATTCTCTGTCTTTCGACAACTTGTCCTTCTCGCATGGTTCCATCGACGTTAAGTGATTAGTTAGTATCTGCTACAGATGAATTGGCGTACTTGCACGTGCCACTGCACACGATCATCAAGTTGACGCCCGTGGCTTACGGCTGTAAAGTGGAAAACATTCAATTACCCATTGACGCCGTCGATACTCATCGTCCAAAGCCAAAGGTACATGGAACCCATTTGTAATCATGCTTTGCCTTTGATACCTTACATTTCCACGCATTGCATTTCGACTGCATTTGTACAAATTGTGATTTATCGAGTGATTTATACATAAATAATAGGGTTTGTGCAATTGTATACTTTATTGGATGAAATAAATGAAAATATGCGCCAAGCATGAACGGAACGGAGCGAGGCCATTCTGTTATTGGGAATTTCGAAATTGAGTAAATTATCGTGTCCAGCCGCTATTTCATGGCCTTCAAAAATTGGATTTTTCTCTACACCATTTCCCTTTCCTACATTCTACCTATGAAAATATGAAAAAGTATATATTCATTTAGGTATTTTCTGTTGTTATTGTCAGAGATGAGCCAACTCGTGAACATTGATTACTACTGATTACTTATATTTTTATATCCACAAAATTTAGATCACATTTCTTCAGATAACCTTTGTAATCATTACTATACCGAGTAAAGAATGAATGTAATGGTATACATCATGATTACATGAATACTTCGATACAAGTATCAAGTATCTAATATTGAAAATTCAGATTACTCAAGTATACGTGCTCTGTTACTCCAGACTATATAAATTCAGAATAATTTTCTAATGATTACTTTATTGAGTAGAGATTATATAGAATCAAATATATTGTATGGATACTTATATTCATGTAATTTTTAAAACTCATATTACTTGAATACATGTAATCTGGTAATCAGACAACTCCAGATTACATTGATTCAGAATACTTTTGTAATCATCACTTCATCTAGTGAAAATTATATGTAATTGAATATATCATAATTACATGTACTCTTATTCATGTAGCTTTGAAAATGAAGATACTCGAACGTGTAATCTAATACTTTTGTGGTATCTGTCTAGTATCTAGTAGTATTAAATAATCTGTTTATCAGGTGATCCAATATCACTTTTCATGGAAACACAATTGTAATCATTGCTGCATTGAGTAAAGATTACGTCATGATTACGTGATTACTTGTATTGATGTTATCTCGAAAATTCAAATTATTTAAATATTTTATATGAATACTGTTCATCAGGCATCTTAAGGTTAGATTCATTCAGAATAATTTTGTATTAATTACTATATCAAGTGAACATTGTGTGTAATCGAATACGCGATGAATACTTTTAGACGTGTTATCTTCCAAGTAACAGAATACAAGTTGAGTGCTGAATAGTGGATTAATGTAATCAATTATGAGTTATAAATGAATATATTTGTAAATTAATTGAAAATGAATAGTGAATTGATGATAAAGCAGTGACAAGATAATTTTTATTTTTGATTAATTGAAATAATTAGTTGCTCCGTCATCGAATGTCTTTAGATTACGAAATCAAAAGTAATCATGCTATCACTTCGTGATGAATTGTCACTCGTATTGTATTCTTATGCAAAAGTATTTTCATGAAATGTAATCTCAAGTTGTCTGATAATCAAATGACATGTATTTATGTAATCATGCGGTATTTGATTACACGTAATCTTCACTGGGTTAAGTGATCATTATAAAACTCCTTTCAATGAATGTAATCTAGAATTGTCTGATGAAAACATGATCTGATCATGTTTTTAAGTAATTTGTATTTTCGAGATTACAGTAATACGAGTAATCTCGTCACCTTGATGGATTCGGATTCATGTCATTTTAATTCGATGGAGTAACAAGTACAGAATTACTTTAAATTAATGTAACTTGGAAAAGCCTGATAACCAGATTACATAAATTCAGGTAACCACGAGTATTCGATTACTTGTATACTTTTATCAATATATCAATGATTACAAAAGTATTCTGAATCATGTAATCAAGATTTGTCTGACTAGCAGACATTGGAATTTAGTTTTCAAGATTACGTGGATGTTGAAAATTCTTGTAATCATGACGTAATCTATTCCATGTAATCAGCAATCGGTTTGGCATAAAATGACGTGCATCAACCCTTCAATTTCAGTCGCTTCCATGGAATTGCCGTTCGAGCTTATTTGTAGGTTTCACAAGTAACGGTTTTTCCACGATTGTTTTTCAGATCCCGGGATATTTAGAAGAGCGCTTTAGAAGAAAAGGCACATGAAACACATGAAAACCGTTTAATCCTGTTTTAAGGCGATTAGCATTTTTCGGCAGCTTCAGAACAAGTTTCGTCGTAACACGTCTTTTTCCGGCATTCGGCACATCGTTTTAACACCGAATGAGCGAAAAACCTTTTTACAAAAGAACAATGCGACGTTTCACTTGGACCAAGCACTCCGTCAAAATGTCAAACATCCTTGAATTATTAACGAACCCAAATGGATACGAATAA
Source organism: Platygaster robiniae (assembly GCA_028476575.1). Classification (NCBI taxonomy): domain Eukaryota; kingdom Metazoa; phylum Arthropoda; class Insecta; order Hymenoptera; family Platygastridae; genus Platygaster; species Platygaster robiniae. Next base: position 23,908,196 of record CM052023.1, read on the forward strand.
AAGACCATGCAACGGTTTTACTCGGTTTTCGTAAATAACTTGAAGAAATAAAATCACAAAAAAATACAAAAAACGTGGTTCTTTCTAGAAGATGCACAGAATTTTACCGTTTGAATGTTTGAATTTTTTCCAATTTTCAAGGCTGTTATGAATAACAATTTTTCAATCTCAAACTTCAAGGGTTTGAAGTGAAAATTTTGATTTCATGAAAGTACCAGTATAAACTCTTGCGACCATACAAATCCAGCTGTTGTAATCGCCGAGCTTGTTCAGATTTGATGTTTGCAAAGTCTTTGAAATTCAAGGGTCCCCTTCATGGACGGATGCGAAAACGGCAAAGTTGACGAGGGAGATTATTGAGAATTTATTCGTCATTTTCGAGTTGCGATGGTGCGATTGAGCTCGACTCGTGAATCTGCGATACCTGCGAATCACTAATAACGGCAGTTAATAACTTAAAAGTCAAAATAATGATCAAATTCGTGATGATTGCGTAATATTTGCTTGGACACGATATTTATTCTCGAGTTTTGTTACTACTATTATTGTTTCAATTGTAAATACTTGTTGCTTTGATACCGTTCATCTTCTCCGAAAGACATCAGGTTATGTATTCTTCGCAGACAATAAAAAGAATCGAGATATTTACAAAAGAGTTTATTTTCAAATTATTTTCCACGTTCAAAGTCAACGTCCATACTTTCGGCATCGAGGGTAGATTTCTTGAATTTCTTAGGACCGCTTCCACCTGGTGAACAATTTTCATGCATCATTTAAGAAAATCGTGACTTTACTAGGAATAAAAATGTGGGTTATTGAACAATCATTATTACCGCTATCGAAATTTTTGGCTGTTCGTTTCCTAAGTTCTTCGACGTTTTCCTCAGTTTGGGCCCACTCGAGGACCAATCGTCGACCGTACAAATGCGAACTCTGACACAGGGCCTCAAATGCTTTCTAAAATACGATAAAGAAAGTTCCAGAAATCGTGGGATTTTTTATGATTATTTATAGTCAAATTTCAACTTACTTTAGCTTCAGTTTTTGAGTGAAACTCCACGAAACCGAAACCTTTGTGCTTTCCAAACTCCATCAACTTTTTGGGCAATCTCACCGCCTTAAGTTCTCCAAACGCTCTGAAATTTTGAAATATATTTTATTACTTCATTTTATGAATCGAGTTTTGAGAATAGAAATCAATTTATTCATCCTACAAAAATTTCAATCAACTTCTTATGCTAAGTCAAGCCCCTTTCTAGTTTTTTCAATGGTAAAGGAGTTTCCCAATAGTACATATCTTGATTATTCGGAATTCAATTGAAATTAGCAACGAAAAAAAACATTTTCTGCAGTTTGCATTCATTTAGCATGCTCTTAAGTATTCAATTGTAATACTTTCTTCGTATTGTTTCATTTTATTCCCCAATTTAAATGTCCCTGTGTATTACAATTGAAAAGCAATGAAGCAATTTTTATTTACAATTCTCATACTCTATATCATTTAATTTTTTTCTTTGATTCTAATGGTCTCTTTGCATCATTTTATTTCAATCGAGTGGAAAGAAGACAATTTACATATTTTATTTCAATTCCTAATTCTAATGGTCCCTATATATTATTTCATTTAGATAGAAATAAGGCAGTTGTTTTCTTCAGTTCCGAAAATCTCATTGTATTATTTTATATTTTTTCTAGTACTGAATTACCTCTTTCTATTATTTTATCTTAGCACTACCCACCTGGAAAATTCAGCATTGGTAAAATATCCAAAAATGCCCACGAAAAAATGAATTCCTAATAAATAGTAATTTTATTGAATTGCTTAACTTTTTACAACACAAAACTCATCAAAATTGTTTGAAATATTAGATTTTTATCACAAAATTTTTTATTCCAAAAAAATTTAAAGACTACACACAGATTCTGCAGTTACACAGCATTTTCAAAATTTTCTACAATCTAAAAATTTTTCATTTGTTTTTCAAAATGACTGACATTCTCTAAAATTCAATGTTCTCTGATTTTTAAAAATTTTCGAACTTTTGAACGTTATAGACAACTGCATTTTTCAGAATTTACGGAAATGTATCTGACACATGCAAGATTTTCCTTAATTTTTAAATACTTTTCAAGTATTCTAAATTTTCATTGCAAAATAAAATAAAAGTATAATTATTCATATTTAGAAGAATTATGGTGAACACAATTTACAAAACTAATAAACATATTCTGAAATTTTACGAAACTTTTGATTTATATAGAAATATTTCCAGTTATCAAAATTTCTAACGTGTTCTAATTTTCTGAAATTTTAATGATTTTCAACATTATAACAACTATCAAAAACTTTAAAAATTTTCCAAAAATTTCTCCAACTCTTGGAGATTTCTTGAGATTTTTCAACACTTTCCGAGTTTTTTCTTAGACAATTTTAAAAACATTATCATGCAAATTTTTAAGAAATAATATATATGATAATGAACACAATATACAAAATTCATCAACATTTTTTGAAATTCTACCAATTTCTCGAATTTTGAAAAATCATTAACAATCTATGCAGGTAATGCAGGCTATTCAAAATTTTCGAAAATTTATAAAAATTTGTCCAACTTATGAAGATTTTTCTGAATTTTACAATATTTTTTAAGTATTGCAAATTTTCATGCTAGAATTATAAAAAAATATTTTTATGCATATTTCGTAGAAATATAATACTGAACACAATTTAGGAAATTTTTATTTTTTTTTTAATTATTGATATTTTTAACATTTCCAATGTGTTCTGATTTTTCAAAATTTGCAACATTTTCAACATTATACCAACTTCTCGAAATTTAAAAATTTTTTTAAAAAATTTCCAGCTCATTAAGATTTTTATTGATTTATAAATACTTTTCAGTCTGAACTTTTTTTTAATTGAAAAAAAAAAACCATCGTGCATATTTATAAAAAACATGTTTTTGAACACATTATACTAAACATTTTCTGGAATTTCACGAATTTCGCGAGTTTTTTTAGAATTATTGATTTTTTTGATATTCCAAATTTGAAACATAAACAATATTGCGAAGTTTCACAAAATTATAAAAATCTGTCCAATTCATTAGTAATTTTCTTAAAACAAAAATAAATAAATTATTATTACTAAAGAGAGGAAAATACTATCAAAAAAGCAAATGAACAGTCATCTTACTTAAAAAGTTGTTCGATTTCTTTTTCCGTTGCTTGGAACGGAATGTTTCGCACGAGTATCGTAGATCCTGTTTGTTTTGTCACTTTCGCTTTTTTCTTCGTGGTCGTCACATCGGACCTAAAAAAAGTCATTCAGTGCAGAGTTGGTTTTGCACATTTCATGTATATGTATGTGAACATATACTTACGCCAACGTTCTCTCAGATCGTTTGAGTTCGATAGTTTTTCCTTTGAAAGTGGTAAATTGAAGGTCCTTCAAAGCTCGATCGGCGCTGGACTTAAGTTTGAAGCGAACGAACCCATATCCAGCGGGCCTTCTTTTATTCCCATTATTCTTGTCCATGATTGTGGGTAAGCTAACGTAATGTAACTTGCCACATTTTTTAAACAACTGCAGACAAATACAAATTAATCATTACTCACATTTGAATTTAACAAACAAGAAAATAATATGATCTAAAATGAATCAACACGCGTTAGAAGTAAAACTTCTCATGATGCTTTCTTTGAGGTTTTAATGTATAGATTTTTATTTTCCTTACCTTTCTTAGTTCTAACAATTTTTTGAGACGTGTGATACTGCGACATTTTGTGTTTTTGGGACATTTTGTAATTTTGTAACATTTAGTAACTTTTTTCGATTTTCAAGTGCGATGATGTGACATTTTGTGATTTTTCACATTTCAGGTTTTGCGACATTATGTAATTTTGTGGAATTTGGTAATGTTGTGAGGTTATGTGACTTTTTGTGATTTTGTGACATTTCGTGATTTTTGTGATATTCTGTGACATTTGTGATTTGACATTTTGTAATATTTTGGATTTTGCGTGTTTGTGACATTTCGTGATTTTGTGCCATTTTGTAATATTTCGGATTTTTTGTGATTTGTGACATTTTGTGATTTTGCGACATTGTGTGATATTTTTAACTCTCTCGCTCTTACAGAATCTTAAAATTCCTCCCTACACTCGGACTTACATCTTACAGTCTTACAGTTTACAGTGTTACATATTACAGTGTAAAATCCCCAAGTTACTCCCTACATAAATTTTATTTTCTAGAATAAATTACACTCCTGAAAAGTGATAATGCCGCCTAAGAAGTTTTACTTTAAAACACAAATGTAAATTGCTTGAAGAAAGGTGGATGATGAAAATTATTTAAATTCAGGAAATTTAATGAATAAAAAAATAGTAAATTTTATACCTCCGCTAATTCCTCTTGAGTTGTCGAAAAATCAAGATTTTTCACAAAAAGTGTGGTATCATCTTCTGGTGGATCATCTTCATCTTCACTTTCTCCTCCTTCAGTTTTTATTTTTGACTCGACATTTTCTTTCTTTGTGGCTTCATCTTCAGATTTGATTTTTTCTTTCTTTTTGGCTGGGGTAACAAACGTGTTTTCTGGTGCCCATTCCAGAAACAAAGGCCGCCCATCTTTAAATTTGCTATATGCCAATTTGTTGAAAGATTTACGTGCCTCTGATGGTTCAAAGAATTCCACTAACGCTAAAAAAAATATTAGTTACATCTTATTTACAACCTCATTATCAATTAAAAATTTGTAGTAGTTTTAAACTATCCAACCCGAATTTTCAGTAATTTATTACAAAATTTTATAAATAGAACAAAACACAAAATTAAGAAGTAACGCACAAAATTTAACCATTTTTTTTTATTGGTACTTTAGAACTCGAAGCTTGAGTAATTTATTTCTGAATTTCAGAGGAAGAACAATAAAATTCTTGAATTGCATAATTTTACAGCTATTCACCGAAATTTCCAACTTATTTATTTTGGAATTTAAAAAATACAACACAGAATTTTAGGGCAATGAACTTAATTCCACAACTTGTAATTTAGTATTTTTGAATCCAAACCTTAACTTTCAGAGAAAGAACAAAAATGAATTTTAAATATTACAGAAGATTACAAATTTTCAGTATTTTAAATCTAATTTCGAAGTGGTTTGATTCTAACATTTTAAAAATATGCGAAAAAGTTTAAATTCGTGCAACGAAATTGGCGGTAGGTTTGAATATCGAGACTAAATTTTTTTTGTACATTAATTTGAAATTCGCAAAGTACACAAAACGTTACAAAAAAAATTCAAGTTTGAAGCTATTCTATCCTTTTAACTGAAACTTTTAAAGATTCGATTATGAATTTCAAAAATTGAAAAAAAAATGAAAAATTAGCAAGAATTTGAAAAATTTTTATAGTAATTTCAAACTTTCAAGCCTTAACTTTAAGTAATTTGATTCTTAATTTCAGAAAAAAAATAAATATTCAAAAACAATCAACGTCTTTAACTTGTAATTTTCAGACTTTGAATGAAATTTTGAGTAAATTAACTCTTCATTTTGAAAAAAAAAAAAACTTAAAAAACGAAAATTAATCAACGAAATTTCATGATTTGTGGTAATTGATACTTTTAAACCTAAAATGTAAGGTATTTATTTCTGAATTTCAGAAAAAGAACAAAAAAAATTGAATAAAAACCTTTTAAATTCGGAAACTTCAGCATTTTTGAACTCAGTGATTCTCAGTAATTTAATTCTAAATTCTTAGAATAATAAGAAGTTAAAATAGATAATTCAACAAAATTTGAAATAATTAGGTACTTAGTTATTTTGAATTTTAAATTAAAAGTTTTTGTACATTACTTTCAGTTCCAAACTCGAAAAACGTAACAAAAAATTCAACAATAGATAATAATATGAGTATCATAATTCTGAATTTGTAATTATTCTGCACTTTGGACACAGTTGCGAAATTTCTACAATTTCTAACTCTTCAATTGAAATTTTGAGTGACTAAATTTATTTGATTTCGCAAAAAAGAAGGAAAAAAACTTTTTATTAATAACAAAAATTTCCAAAATAATTTTACTTTAAGTAACTTATTTCTGAATTTCGGAAAAAGAATTGTAAATTTTTTAGGTAATCTGCAAAATTCTAAATTTTTAACATTTTTAAAGTGTTCTTCTTAGTAAATTGATTCTGAATCCATAAAAATACAAGCAGTTCAAATACAATAAAAAAAACTATTGAAACTCGTAATGGTTTTGAACTTTTAAACAACATTTTTTTGTATACCGATCCTCAATTCTAACATATCAACTCAAAAATGTACCTAAAAATTATAAAATAAACATCCAGACTTGAAATTGTAATTATTTTGTACTTTCGAGCCTTAACTTCTAATGATTCGAATCGAAATTTCTAGAAAGAACCAAAAATTAATTTATTATAAATAAACTTTAAAATATTCAGTTATTCCTTACTTATTTACACTAACCTTGAATAATTTGACTATAAATTTTAAGAAGAAGACAAAATATTAGAAAATAATCAATACAGCTGTCTTAAACATTTCATTTGGAACTTCTAAACTGAAATGTTAAATGATTCAACTCCTAATTTAAAAAATAAGAAAACAGAAGGAAAATAATCTACAGCATTGAAAATTGGTCGTAATTTTGTACCTTTGAAATCGAACTCAAAGTAATTTAATTCTACTGAATTTCGTGGATTCATAAATTGAATAAAAATATTATTTGATATCCAGAAATTCGAAAAAAAAGTCTAAATATTTATAGTTTAGATATTATGGATAGTATTAGTTACATATTCATAACTCAATAATATATAATGGCATCAGCATAATTTTTTTTCAATTTATTTCTAAACATTTCGAACTTCATAAAAATTAGTACATCTAATTCTAATGGATGAAATTTTTCATCAAATTTAATACCAGTGATTCCAAGAGGAGGCATCAACACTCGTGCAAGTTCACCATGTTTTGCAAATATATCTGTTATTTCGTCACTTGTCGTCCCAGCTGGCAAATTTTTGACGAGAATCGTAGTTTTTGATTTCGCTATTTGATCTTGTTGATTTTGCTGAAAAAAATCAAAATCCCTTTTTGCAACGCCCAAATAATATTATCAGAGTAAATTGATTCAAGCTAAAACAATTTGCACTATAAAAATTTTAAAAAACAATGTATAAAGTACCTGTTTGAATGCATCTAAATAAACTCCATTTTCTTCCAAAAACTTTCGTGTCTCTTGAACCACTTGAGTTTCTCCTAAAGCCAATCGAACAGCGACACTTCCATTGCCATTGTCGTCTAAAATCTGAAAAAAATAAAATATTGACATGAAACTATCGACCAAAAGCCAAATTACATCAAAGTATTATGCATATATGAATGAAAAATCAAGTTCTAGAATTTTTGTGAGGAAATTTTGGAAGGTCGAAACTTTGATAGCAATTTATGAATTTATTGATTCAGTCTATCAATAATTCTAAAAATTATTACATGACTCCGTTTTTAATATAAACATTGAATATAGCAAATATAATAATAATTAGAAATGTTATATTTAAATTGCAATTTCAAAATATTCTTATTTGATATATTTTCTTCATACGAGTTGAGCTTGAAAAACATACTTGTTCCTTCGATATATTGTATTTGGCAGCAATCGTATTAGCAACAGCATCATGATCCAAGAATAAAGAATTCCAATTGTGGGACGAATTAGCAGTGGCTTTGATTTTCAAATCTTTTTTTTGCTTGAAACTGAGACCATCTATAAAAGAAATCCGTATTCATTAAAACCATAGAAAAATAATTATGACATCATACCATCCAGTCAATGCACAAGATTTAATTGTATGTAAAAGAACATAATCAAAGCGTTTTTTTGATATAGATACTACTTGAATTTATAAATAAAATAAATAGTAAAATTATGTAGGTGAAAGTAGAGATGTCTGAAATATCTAGTTCAATATGTAACTATAATTAATAATAAATTTAAAAGTGTAGAAGTATGTTTTACATATTTCGTTTGTATACAGAGATTATTATTTGAATATTGTACTTTACAAAATTTTTTAATAGACTTGCGAATTTTCAAAAGGGTTGGAAAATTAAACGCTGTTCTATAAGTACCATATATTTGATACTGATACTAAGAATTCAATAGAGATAATTATTACAAAGTAATATTTTATTATTTTGTAAATTCGGAAATAAACTATCACTTACAATCGAGTAAGAATGTATTAATATTTTATATTCTACAACAGAAAATGAAAAAAACGTTTGATGGTTTTGAAACAATTCTTATTTTCAATATTCAATTGTGAAATATTATGCAATATTATTTAACAGAAAAATAATATTTGGTGTTTTTTGTTTCCATTATTATATAATATTATATAGTTACATATTATTTTAAATTTCATGTATTTATAGATTATGATATGACTATAGTGATACACGACAATAATTAAATTAAATTCATATAATAATGAAGTTCATTTTAGTCATTTAATTAAGCAATAGAATCAATACATAATGAACAATTATTATAGGAATTATAAATGCAACATAATACTTCAAAGTCGTTTATTTTTACATATTTAATATATCACTGTATTAATGGACACTGAAAAATAACGACACAATCAAAAGAAATACTATTTTAAACTATTACTCTTCAACAACTCTTTGATAGTTATTATAATAATTATATACTATATTGGGTATGGGAATAAGTTTTCGCTGTTTTTTGAATAAAGATTGTTGTTTATTTGAACAATGAAAAATACAGTTACTTTATTCAAAGTATGCACCATTGGAAGCGATTACTTTTTCCCATCTCTCAGGTAGTAAACGGATTCATCAGCAAAAAAATTCTGGTTCTTTTGATCTGATCCACTCATCAAGCCATTTTTTGATATTTTCATAAGAAGTGAACCGTTCTCCAGTAAGGGCCGATTGCATGGATTGGAACAAATGGAAATCTGAAGGGGCAATGTGTTGGAAATAGGGCGGGTGGGGCAAGATTTCCCATTTTACTCCTTCCAAATATTTTTTTACCGGCTTGGCTATGTGCGGTCTTGCGTTGTCATGCAGCAAAATGATCCGATCGTGTCCATCGTTCCATTCCGGCCATTTTTCCTTCAAAGCTTGATTCAGACGGATGAGTCGTAGTCGGTAAACATCCCCAGTGATTGTTTCGGACGGTTTTAAGAGTTCATAATAAATGTCACGACTCTGATCCCACCAGATGCACAACATAACTTTTGAAGCGTGAATATTCCGTTTTGGCGTCGATGGACCTGGTTCACCTGGCATCACCCAATGTTTCGGTCGCTTGGGGTTATCGTAGTAGATCCATTTCTCATCCTCCTTGATAATGCGATGCAGAAAACTCTTTCTTTTTTGTCTTTCGAGAAGCATGTCGCACGTCACCAAACGTCTTTCAATGTCCCTCTCTCTCAGTTTATGTGGCACCCAAGTTCCGGCTTTTTGGACCATTCCCATGGCGTGCAGGCGTTTACCGATGGTAGATCTGTCAACATTCAATTCCTCCGACAATTCTTCAAGGCTTCGACTTGAATCTTCATCTAGTAATTCCCGTAGGTGTCCATCTTCGAATTTTTTCGGTGCCCCCTCGCGTTTTTTATCCGTAACATCAAAATTGCCATCTTGAAATCGCCTTAACCACTCTCTACAAGTCGTCTCAGACGGAGAATGATCACCGTAAACACTGAACATTATTCGACATGTTTCAGCAGCACTTTTCTTTAAAATGAAATAATGGACTAAAACTTCCCGCAAATGCTGTTTATTCGGTATAAATATCGACATATTCAAGACCGAAAAAAAAATAGTGTTCACGTTTCAAACGAATGTCGACTACTGCGTTCGAGAGCCTACCCATGCACCTTTCAATTCCGAGAAATGTACCTCAGCAAAATCAAAAATAGTATTTTGCAGGACATCTATTCGAAAACAGCGGAAACTTATTCCCATACCCAATATAAATAGATATGTAATTGAGGATAAGGAATATATAATATATGTTTATTAGATGATCAAGAGTAGAGAGTTTAGCAATCAAGAATTAAGATTTTTAATGAAAAATAGTAAAGTATCTCTTCTGATAATTACAGCATTTTTTGCATGAAAAAAAAAACTCGAACATGTGAACTGTAAATTTTAGGCGTTAATGAAGAAAAGATGCATACCTTGCTCTAACAAATCAGCCACTGTTACTTGGGTTTTAGCTGGCAGTAAGTGAAGCAGTCGTCCATGGAAAGATGTGCCGTCCAATTCGGAATACGCCTTTACCGCATGTTCAGGCAATACAAACGACACTGTCCCAAAACCTTTTGATTTCCTAGTATCTTTATCTATTGGAATTTCGACTTGTGATATTGCGCCTGACAATGTAATATAACGTAATTCAGACAATGTCTTTTCGATAAAAGTAATGTGGTGATAAATTCATATTTTATGTCGCGATAATTACCATATTTTTCAAACAATTTCCTTATATCATCTTCAACAACAGTATATGCCAGATTACGGAAAAATATTCTTCCAGATTCAGGTATGCTCTCTTCATTCTTCAGAGACTCTTCCTGTTGCTTCCATTTTGGATCAATCTTTTTCGAGTCAGGTTCTTCGGATTCCTTTTTTTTGTTCTCATACTTGGTGACAGTAACTTGTTTTGTTCCTGTAAAACAAGTCATACAGTTTTATCATATTGAAATATTTCTCAAAGTAATAGCAAGCTCGAATCACCTAAGAAACTTTTGTCTTTAGCCAGGGCCTGTTTTCTTTGCTTTTCTGTTTTGAAGCCGACAAAAGCAATTCCTTTTATTTTTCGAGGCACTCTGATAGATTTCGTTGTCAAAGGCTTGAAAAACGCTTTGACGTGTTTCTTTTTATGATTGTATGCCAAACCACCGACTTTGACTTCGAAGAATTTCAAAGTTCCTTTTTTTTGCGTTTTCTGGATTTCTGTCTTTTCCACTGGTTTTTCACTTTTCAATAAGCTCAAGTAATCTGAGTCAGAAATCTTTCCTTTTGCTATGTCCACTTTTATGTCTGATTCTTTTTCCTTTTCCTCTTTCTCTTCTGTTTCGTCTTCAGATTGATCTGAACCGGATTTCTCATTCTTGGTTGAGAGCAACTTTTTCAAGGACTTGGCTTGGTTACTCGAGCCCAATTTATTTTTCATGAATTCTATGAATAGTTCATCATGTTTGCGCTGTGAGATTAAAAAAAAGTTCATTAAAAAAATTAACAAAATGATGATATTCGATGACAATGCAGGGTGTAAAAATTATAATTAAAATTATTATTATTGGACATAAAGATAAATGTTTATAGGATATATCTAACTGGGTAAAAAAAAAACTCGAAATTCACCTTTTCTATTTCCAGCTCTATTCCTGATTTTTCTGTCTTTTTTTCCTTTTTACTTTCAGTCGCATCAATTTTCTCAGAAGGTTTTGCATTAACCTTAGCCTTTTTTTCTTTCAATTTTTCCCCCCATGATTTTGGGGCCTCACCTACAAAATATTATTTTCATGCAATTTTTTATGGGAAATAATTCGTTCCATATCGTATTTTCCAATTTTTTTTTTCATGAAAAAACCATTTAGGATTGAGAATCTTAATTAAAGCTAAAAGAAAAAGTTTTGAAAAAAAATTTGCAAAATTTAATTCAATCATTGGAATTCGTCAGATTTTTTTTTCAAAATATTCAAAATTTTAGTGTTAGAATTTTATAAAAATTTACTTTAATTTATCAAAGTATTATTAATTTAAGGCGCTTTTCAATTTTTTGGTATTTATTAAAAATAAATATTAACATGCACGTTTCGAAAGAAGGTAATAAACACAATGAAAAAATTATGAAGATTTCCTGAAATTCAAAAAATTATTTAGAATTTTCAGAATTACTGACAATCAACATAATTTTTGATGTTTTCAATATTTCGAAACTGATTAAATTCTGAACACAATACAAACTGTAAACAACTTAATTTTATTAAGCTTGTTCAACAAATAAGGATATTTTTGGTATTTACTTAAAAAAAAAAAAAAATTATCAAGTATATTTAGTAGAAAGATGATACAATACAGTAAATCATAAGAATTTTTTGAAATCCAGCAAATTTTTTAGAATTTTTATGATCGTTGACAATAAAAAAAATTTTAAATATTTTCTTGATGTTTCCAAAGCAACAAAATTGCAAAAATAATACCAACTTTTTTAAACTATCTTCATTTTATGGAAGTTTTTCCAACTAATGAGAATTTTTCATGATTTTTTAAACCTTTTCCTGTTCTATAGATTTTTGTTAAAAATGATGTCATATCACAAAGATCACATTTCATATTAGAAGGTCACATTTCAAATAAATTTAACAATGAAAACAAAATAAACAATTTTTGAACTTTTTATGAAATTTTTGGAATTCCCAGAAATTTAAATTCAATATCTACTTGAAACTCATAACTTTTGGTATTTCATAATCATAAATCCATACTGACAAAATTTTTTGTAATTTTTAGAAACTTTTCAAGTTTTTCAGCTTTTTATAAAATATGTGGAAATAAAATCGTGTATATTTCAAATAAACGTAAAAAAAACACTATTAACACAATTTATGATTATTCTCTAAAATCCTACAAAATTTTTGTCAATCTTGGAAATCTTCAAATTTTTTTCATTTGTTCAATATTTTTAAAATGTAACATAATGGGAACTATCCAAAACTTAGTCAATTTTATGTTTTTCCAGCGTATTGAGATTTTTTTGTATTTTTCAAGAAAAATTTTTACTTATTAGGTGTGTATCAAGAGCAAAGAAAAATGTTATCATGCTTATTTAAAAGGAATATATTGTGATAAACACAATGTGGAAAATTCATGTATATTTTGCAAATCGAAGAAATTTTTAGAATATTCTGTCACTGTCAATAATTTCAGAATTAAAAAAAAACAAAAACTATTTTTCAAGATGTTTTGACTGACAAAACAACACATTTTACTTTGAACTACTCTTATGTACAACCTAAAAGGATTTTTAAAATTTTTCGATACTTTTCAAGTTTCGAAGATGTTAATGAAAAAATAAGTAAAAAATGTAACTTATTGAATAAATAATGTCATATCTTCTGTTGATTTTTTTAATATTCACAATTAAAAAAATTGATATTATGTGAGATTAGAGGATGCTGAAATATAAAATGTTTAAATCATTCCTATAAATTTGACATTAACAATTTATTATATAGATAACATTGCTTTATTTATGAGTTTCATTATTATGAAAAATTTTATCTTGGTCAGGGGGGTGAAACTCGGTGTGCTCCAGGTCTGAAAAGCGTGTTCATGTTTTTTGACCCATCCGTGCGGCGCCGAATAGTCAGTAGAGGTGTCAGTCAGCACGACAGTCTTAGCGAAAATCACGTAATTCGTTCTTAAGTCGACAATTGACTCACGTGACTGTTTCAATGGTACTGCCAGCGCTTTACATGAGCATACTGAGAAACTGTGACCGATCACAAAACCGTAGTACATTTATTTGCCAGAGTTTCGTCCCCCTGATCTTGGTATTATCAAGAATCACGCAGATGAATTAGATTAAGTCTTTTACTTTGTGTCAGGTTTTTTACAGTATTTTCATTAAAATAGATAAGACACATATTTTTTATTTTAGGACGAAATAAAATAAAATAAAAAAAATAACAAACAAAACAGGATTATAAAAAAACATAATAAGATATAATAGATGTTGAATTGAATCATATGGAAGTATGATAAGTCTGTGGCTTCCCTCCATAATGACGAAACTCACTTTTTTTCGAAGTTGAGTTAATGTGAAATTTGATATCTGTAAATGTTAATCTTTCCATAAAATGTTCATTGACACTCTAATATCCAACATTCGGTTCGTTCTATCGACATTTCATAACCAACAAACTTCATTTTTCTCAGCATAGCAACACAAATCAGCGTTTTCCCGGCATAAGGAATCAGTTCATCCGTCATTATTTAAATCAGTTTGATAATGATGTCTGTGGCTTGCCGCCAGAACAGAGAAAGTCACTTATGCCATAAGGCTCATTTTAAATGATATTCTGATGACATCTTGAACGTTATGAGATGCAATCAATGATTTCGTAAGAGAAAAAGTCACAAGTTTGCAAATTTCGAAAAACACTTCGAAAAATTTTAAGGCCGATTTTCTCGAAAACAGCTGTTAGTGAGTTTCGTCATTATGGCTGGAAGCCACAGAAGTATTATATGTATTATGTATATATAATTCTCAAAATAAATTCAAAATATTTATTATATATGACATTGAATAATTATCTAATTTGTTGTACAATAATAATGAACACTATAAATTGAATATATTAAAAGTATCAATATATCAAAAGAGGATATGTATGATATGATTTTATTTCAAGTCACAATTTATATACTACTTAAGCTAAAAAATAGTTCAAATAATGAACATTAATAACAAAAAAAATTCACCTAGCACACTGCATGCTTCGACAGAAATTACACGTCCACCTATGTTATTTTTGTTAAAATATGTAATTGCCGCTTTGCCTTCATCTTCCCTTTTAAATCCGACAAAACCAAAACCTCGAAAAGTTCCATTTTTTGAATATTTCAATTGCACATCCGTAACCACAGCATTTTCACTGAAAATATTTTTCAGCTTTTCACTCGTGATCTGAAAAATTGCCAGAATAATTGATCAAAATTTTGCAAAATTTAACATTCATGTATTTGAATGGAATATTCGCTAATTGGTACAATAATAAAGTGATCATTGTGAGGTTAGGATAAGAAATAAAAAAAAATATTCTCAAGTAATTGTCAAAGAAATATCATGTTTCAAACTTACATCTTTTGGCAAATTTTTTACAATGATCCTCGACATTGTTGAACTTATTTTTAAAAATAATGCAAGTTTCAAAACATTTAAACATACACTGATGCACTCAAAAACAAATATCTACAAATGTCAACAAATCACAAAACAAATGGTCAACAAAAATGGTAAAAAACGAAAAATAAAAATAACCCAGAACGTGTGTGTCAAATGTGAATCTACACAACCACACGCATCGAACAACAATTCACATCCATAAAATTTAAAATTTTAATAAATAGGTATATTCGAGTATGATTATATCGTAATTCTGAAAGTGATTTTGGGAATATCATAACAAAAAAAATACATATATTATAGTATATCTATTATTGCATTTTTATATAGACGGCTATTGCATTTTTGAATTCTAACGGTTTTTCTTGTTCACAATATAGTATTATCATACATATCACTAGATTAGGTAGTTTTCAAAAACTCAACATATTTTCATAATTAAATGGGCACTTTTTAGTGTCTACATTTGATAAATAATTCAAATTGTTGTTTACAATTGACATAGGCGTTTTATGGGCGTTGATCACAATTCCAATTCGATTACTATTCTGAATTTAAACGGATTTTCTTGTTGAAAATATATACATGTACATACAATACTCACTATAGGGCCTATGAGAAAGTTTTTAAAAACTTGACATAATTTCAATGAAATGAAGATTTTTCTGTGTCCAAACGTTATAATTATATAATTTGTTGTTTAAAATCAACAATTTAAAATGGCGCTATCCCCGCTGGAAAATGGCTTTTCTCCTTGTTTACAGTAGGTAAAAACATTTGAAAACCACCCGAAACAATCTTGTCGCTCCGAGCAGCCCTGCGATCCCCCTCTGAAATGAAAGGAAAAAAACAGAAAGAAAATAAAGAACAAGCCATAATTTCTCTCGGACAATCAATTCCAATCAATTCGTCTAAAACACGCAATAATAAAAGTGTCGTTGAGTGAATTGTGCAATCGCTTTTGGAAAGCAGATAATGAGTAACGATATCATAGGACGTGCAACATGAAGTGATTCCATACGAACTTGGATGTTTACAGTTTTTCGTGAATTCGCACAACGTAAATGTGCAACATATAAAAAGCGTAGAAAGATCGAATACGCATTAATGAGTTTCCGTTGGGAGAATTAATGAGGGGATTTCATTATATGAACGGGTTTGTGCGTCAGTCGATCTCATTGGATTGCATTGGACTTGTTGCCATTGACTCTGGACCATTTTCATAGACTATTATTATAATGGTAATTGAGAGTCAGTCTATCAAGAGGATCTTGGAATATTCGCTGAGTGTCAACGAGTGCAAAAAGCCAAGTGATTAAAGTAAGTAATGGCAATACTTGGAATCGAAAAGTATGTACGTATATTGAAGTATGTATACTGATTGGTCGTTGAATATTGCAGACCTTGGGAACACTGTTGTTTATTAAAACGGAAATTATGGAGCAGCAAATTCGGAGTAAAGTAAAATCGACGCAAAAGCAGAAAAAAACGACGCAGCGAAAAGCAAAAGAGCCTAAAGAGAAGCGAAGGTAATTTGCTCGTTTTGGAACTTTTTTTTCTTGGGGTTGTAAATTTCATGTAAAAAAGGAACTTGAGTGGAAGGTATTTTCCTCCAGACACGTTGTGTAATGATCGCATTCAGATGTACATACGTCTTGATGCAGTCACTTGGTTACTTATGCATGATCTTTTTTTGACACGGTAAAAAGATGAGGTTTTTTTTTCCATTGTTATTTTTTCCATGATGTGGGAAAAATTTGAACTGATGTTATCAAAATTCAATGATGAATGCATTTTCTTCTTTATTTTTCATTATTACACTAGTTGTCAAAAACTTATGGTTGGAAAATAGCTTAGTATTTTCAAAGGTTATAAGTTTGTAAAATAATTTAAGAATTTTTAGTTGTTATTCTCGATTTTGAAATTTCCAAACATCTTTTTGTCATAATCCTTTCTTTATATGCCATTTAATGAGGTAATTATTTAGGTATTTGAGCAACGAGATAAAATGATGGACAAATTATAACAAAAGTACAGTTAGGATTCTCCAGTATTTTGCAGGGTTTAGAAGTAATGCGTTACGAGTGAAGCGTTACTCTAAAACGTTACATTTTTTACTGTAACATTAAAGTAACGCGTTATATTAATTAACAAGTAACGATAACAGGAACGAGTCACTTTTTTTCTGTAACGAGTAACAAAAATCCCGTTATTTTACGTTACTTTTATCTGTCCCATTAAGTTTTTAGCACAATTTACAACTTTTTAAAAAATGTTCTGAAACTGAGGTCTTAGTAATTTTTAACTTCCTCATTTTGAGGTATAAAATTCTTTATTAATAATTTTTAATGAAACTATGTGGGATAATCGTAATTTGTGTAAAAGTCTTGACGAAAAATAGGCTTCCTTATTTTTTAGTAAAAACTTTCACGACTCACAGGGTTGAATTTTCGAAATTTACATTAAAAGGTATTAAAATACTTAAAATCTATAGATCGCATAATATATAGCAGGATTTATATGATTTAGAAATCCTGCTAGAAAATTTTATGGAATAATAATGAATACAAAAAAAATAAATAAAATAAAATAAAATACTAAAACTACTAGATTTTCTTAAGTTTTAAGTCCCTTGATTTAAAAAAAATTTATGTCAATATAAGTCTATAAGAAGATAAGAAAATTTTTATATTATACAACTTTGTAAAAAATACAAAAAATATTGAGGACTCCTTAAAATATGTAAAGAAACTGTTTTCTGCAAAATCGATCGAAATATACTCCAGAAATTTCGAACGTCCAATTTTATTCCATTCTGGAAATTTAAAGAGATATCTTAAAAAAAACTAAAAATTCCACGACATTCTTTAACTATTTAAAAATGCAGAAAGAAAATACGTTCGGAAAAATACGTGCAAATATATGAAACATTGGAGATCTTTCAAATTCCAGAAATTCATACAGCAATATATAAAAATAATGAACCACCTTTGAAATCATAGAAAAACTGAAGAAATACAAAAAGTACTTGAACAAGTAAAAATATAACGAGACACTGTTTTGTGGAAAATCCTGTAAAACATTAATAATGTTTCATTATATTCAAATTCTAGAGTTTAAAATTCTTGAAACGTATAGAACAATTATTATTATACAAATACTAAAATTATGTAAAAATACTAGGAAATTCTGCAATATTCTATAATACTGAAAAATACGAACGATTTCAAAAATACTAAACAATTTTTCAAATCGTAGAAAAATTAAAAAAGTTAAAAAAAAGCAAATGAAATGAAAATCTTCTCAGAAATGTTTTGCTTAAAAATCCTCTCAAATACCAGTAATTTATTAAACTTTCAATTCTAGAGTATGAAATTCTTGAATTCTATGTATTATCAATGTACAGAAAAATAGTAGAAATTTTTCAAAATTCTAGAGAATCCTGCTACATTTTATACATACTGAATAGTGCAAAAAGATTTAAAAATTCTGGAAATCTGGGCAGGTATTTCGATTCTTTCTAAAATCTATTAAATTTGCAAATGTTTTCTTGTGGCTAACATTGAATCAAATGTCATATTCAGAAATTTGGTAAACTTGAAAAAAATATAAAAATTTGAGCAAGCTGATTGATTTTTTTCTCAGGGTGAAAAATTTCAGATAAACATTTTTTATTATATCTGAAAGAAACAATTTCCATAGCACAAAATTACAAGTACGTTGAAATTGTATTTTTCAGCCTTAGTTTTTCGATTTTTGTTATTTACATTTAATTTCTTTCAAAAAGTAACGCTAAAGTAATGGAACGTTACTTTTTTTAAGTGGCAACGGTAACGAGTCACTATTTCTTTCAAAGTAACGATAACGTAACGAATTACTTTTTTTTTAGCTTTGTAACGGTGACGTTATGCGTTACATTTTTTCAAGTTACTTTTCAAATTCTGCTATTTTGTAGTGTACAGAAAAATTGATCAATAAATGAATTTTGATAAACGTGATTTCTAATAAAATGTAATGTAATAATAGAGTACTTAAGTAATATAACATAGAAGTAACAATTCAAACAATAACATAATAATAGTATAAAACAATACATCTACATAAATACCATGTAACATATAAATATAAAATACCAGCTGTCCCAGCGGGCTTTGCTCCGCGGTAACCACGTTGTTGCACAGTTTGGTCAGGAAAAGTCAATTATTGTTTAATTGAAAAACAAAAACTACCGAAAAATTAATCAGAATCTCAAGGTTGAAAATCTTTTCCTCTTTTTTTTTCTCAACAATTTCTCATTTTTTGACGAGATATGGTTTGGTTAGTTAATAATGGATTACCACGAAGATATACTATACTGATATAATGGATATTTTTAGTCAAAACGCTGTTATAAGTATTTAAAAAAAATAAAATAGCTTCTAATGATACTTTTTTACACTCAAAGTAAAGAGTAAAATTGATGAAAGTTTATTTGTCAATCAAGATTAGGAGGGGATTGTGATTAGGATTATAATAATAACTTTATTATGACTTTTCATGATTAGTGACAATGCATGATTTTGCGATTCATAGAATTTTGTGATGATTTGCCATTGCGACATATTGTGACTTGTGTAATAATTGGTTATTTTTTCTGTTATTTCTTATGCAGGGTGTCCCAAAGTCGGCGGATCATCAAAAAACTATCGATGTTTCATGAAATTCTAAGACTCTTTTTCCTTTACAATTTTCCAAAATTTGCAAAATTTCAAGAGTTATTAATCATTCAATTTCGTCCACTCACCATTCGGCAAGGCGGGGCTTTTGATTGAAGCCCCTTCTCTTTCTAAGATTACTATAATAGAAAATTAGGGGGTAATTGAGGTGTGTTATGGATTATTCATACATGATTTCTCTTATCTTGGAAGAAAATTTTTGAACAAAGAATTCTATGAATCAAAGTTTTTGTTGACTCGCCTTTGTGCTTGATAGAATATTCTTTTATCCAATTGTCACGTTTACGATGCAGTATCTTCCAATTTTTTTTTCAAGAGAGATAAAAGAAGCTATTAACCTACACTCCATTATACACATCTAAGTGTTCCCAGTATTCCCATGAGAGTTAGCTGAGAAAGAGGAGGAGTCTCTTTTATAAAAAGCCCCGCCTCTCCAAAAGTTAGCAGACGAAATTGAATTATTAACAACTATTCAAGTGTTGCAAATTTTCAAAAAATGCAAAGGATAAAGTGTCTAAAAATTTTATGAGCAATTGACGATCAACGGATGATTCACTGTCTTTAGAAGACCCTATAATTCGTGGTTGCGTAAATTTTTAAGTTTTCGTGATTTGTGACCTTTTTTGATTTAGTGACTTTCAGTGATTTTTCGCATAATTTTATGATTTTATGTCTTTGTCATTTTTGTAACTTTTTACCACTTTTGCCATTTTTTTTTACTTTTTGTAATATGTGTGTGTGCGTGTGTGATGTTTCACCAATGCATCGGAGGTGTAGGCGGGGGAGTAGGCCATTTAGTCTGTTGATAAAAACATGCCTGTAACCTTCACATGAACATGGTCAATAACTGTGCAAAATTTCAGGATGTTTCGTGCAGTAGTTTTGAAGCTATAGGCGCACAACGTACAAAATTTCACACACACACACACACACACACACACACACACCCAACATATCAGTTACGATGGTAATGATATATCAACTATATCGATCACTATCATCCAGATTTATATAAAGTATAAAGATATAGAATTTTTATTCAAAAAGTGCAACAAGTGTTTTTTTTTTCATTGCTGTCATTTTTTAATAAATTTTTCCCAATTTGCGGATAAAAAGTTCAAACTCATGTAATTATACAAAGGATTTACGCATATTTTTTTAAAAACTAATCTTCCTTGTTTATTGTTACATTACTTGTCAAAAATTTATTTCTAACGTTCATCTCAATATTTTCAGAATTTGATAGTATATTAAATAATCTGTAAATTTTATGTTGTTATTTTGTGATTGTTGTCTTGAAAATGTTCAATCATCTTTTTCTGATAATCATGTTTGCATATGCCATTTAATAAAGTAATTATTTACGTTTCTGAGGTATGCAGATATAATAATGAACAAATTTGAAAAATACTACAGTTTAAAAATAAAATTTCTCCAGTATTTCTGTATCTACAGAAAAATTAATCTATATATATAAAGCAGAATGCATGTTTTTATGTCATTGCATCACACGGTCTTTGGAAATGTATTTCTTTTTTTTTTTTCGTGATGGTCCAAGGATGGTTTATAGCTAAAGGAAATTTCGAATTCTCAGTTAGAAGGTTGCGTAACCAGGAAGTGAAGGAGTATGACACATTCACACACACAATGTCACAAAATCACAAAATGTCACAGAATCACAACATGTCACAAAATCACTTATATATAAGTAAATATAATAAAAATATATTAGTATGACATTTCTTTGTAGTAATTCATTATTATCTAATTCATATTTCATGAAAAAATTAAAAATTGTTTAAAAAAAATAAATACATAAAAATAAAGATAAGATTTTGAACCTCGGGATTCAGATCAAGTTTTGTAATTTTCGTTTTTCAATTAAACTATTGACCTTTCCCGACCAAACTGCATGTAACAACGCGTGGTAAACCCGCTGGTGACAGCTAGTATAACAATAAAATAACAATATGAACAATAACATAATCTAATAAATAGTTAAAATTATGTTATAAAATATAATGTAGAGCATATCATGAATAATTAAGTACATTGCACTAACATAACATTTATTATACTAACAATGGTAATGATGTATTAATAATGTTTATTACAATGATCCTCTATTATAATATAAAATATTGAAAATTGAATTATAAATCATCAAAGATATAGAATTATATTGAAAAAGTGAAAAAACTGTTTTTTTCGCTGTTGTCATTTTTTCATGCATTTGCTAAAAAGTTTTTATGAAAATATAGCTTAGTATGTTAGAAGGCATAGTATTTTAAACAATCTATGAATATTTAGTTATTTTTTATTTTTATCATAGAAATTTTTGACATTTTTTTGTAACAACTTTTATACATATATGCTTTTTCATGGGTCAATGTTTAAGGTATTCAGATAATTAGGTATACTAGCGGAAAAATTTGAATACCAGTACCTACAGTTAGAAAATTAAAATTTTTTCTTGAATCATAGATAATCTGAAGACAAAATAAACAAATGTATAAATAAATAAATATAAATTGACATGATATCAATGTTGATAATAATGTCATGTTATAATATATCAATAGCATTAATGTTGAAGAATGAAACAAATATAGTGAGGAATTTTTTGAACAGGAAGGAACGTAATTGTTTGATAGATAAGTTGATACAATAAAAAAAAAAAAATTAAATAAAAAAATGACTGGTAGAAACTGCTTTAATGAAAGTTCATTAAATACAATATTACCAGTGAAAAGAAGAATATTGAAAATAATAACATACATTCGTTCTTGAAAGTATGCCACTTACATGTGTGACACTTGATGAAAAAATTTGTATAATTAAGAGCCACGCAAGACTTAAAGACTAACTTCAATTCTTTTCAAGTGCTAGAATTACTTTAAGACGCGCTCTGATTAGTAGAAAACTAAATTTTTTAATTTCGTATATCTTCGTCAATTTTACGTAGCTTGAAAAATCGCTAAATTTTACTACAACAACAAATAATGAATACGCATAATTTAGATTTCCTTTCGAAATTATTTTCCGAATGCTACATTCAACGCGAATAATTTTAGGACCTGCATTGAATGTATTGAAATTACTGGTATAATATAGTAAAATTGTCAGAGGAAGGGAATTTTACCTGATGCTAGTACTTTTGATGGACAGACTGAATTTCCATGGCTGGAAGTAAATTTATCAGTCGCTACTGGCAAAATTCCCTTTTGAGCTACATTTCACTAGCGGCTGGGAATTTTACTGAAAGATTATATACATTACTCTAAAAATATTTATGCTTTATTTAATCAATAGAGTAATAAGAAAATGATATATAATGATTTAATACACATTTTCAATCCTGAAACAAGTAGTTGATATCCGTTTTATATAATTTATAACGGATGAAACTCGAAAAAATTATATAACCTCAAAATATCAATGAAGTGACCAACATAAAATTTCTTATAAATATTGGATTTTAATGTTCACGATATCGTAGGTATATGTCGGTGCTGTATGGGTATTTTTTTTATAGAAAAATTACAATAGATTTACTAAATAATATAATAAATCGGCATCGAGATTGCGCGGGAACGCTGAATAATGCATCGTTGTCATGATCAGTTGTTAACTCAATATTTACTAGTCTGTTTGGGGAAAATTGACAGCTTTCACAGTAATTTTCCCGGAAATTTGTAAAATTTACAAAACCTGGTATTTTTACTAGTCGGATGCGAAATTGTACGCGCGGGGAAAATTACTACACTGAATGTAGGTCCCAAAATTATTCAGATTGAATGTAGTGATTTTCCCCAAAAAAAGTCTTCAGCAGGCTTTTTTACTGTGTTCTTAACCGAATCTTCACATGCATTAAAGAGTCATCGACAGTTAGAGTCTTCGCTAAATCGATGTCTAAGTGTATTTAATGAATCAATTCACCAATTAATGCCTCCAGATAAGTTTGTCCCATTTTTTTACTCTTTTTCTGCATTTTTTTTTACGACTGCGGGCTTATTTCGTAAGAAAGAAGTCTTCGATTTCAAATCCATTGGGAATGTCGATATCTCATTGTAATCTTCTGATAAAGATTCAAGCTCAGGGCTATTACACTTATACGTTGAATCAGCGGCGGAAAATTGAACAAGGACGGATAAAAAACTTGGGGGAACTGTCACCTGTCATTTATATACGTATATATGATTGACAGGTGACATCTATGTGCGAGTCACTTCAAGTTTTCCCCCTATCCTTCGACTTTTGTCTATTTTGCGCATTGTTTTACGAGTTCTTCCGAAGCTACTGTATCGAACACGAGCTTTGATCGGGTGATTTATCTTCATACAGTATCGTGGTCACTGAGTTTGCGTTTATCCGCGGGTTCTTTTAATTGTTTTTTCGTTGCGAACAGTGTTCATTTGGTGTTTTTTCGGGAGTGTTGGAAGTTAGATGTGCCTTTCGTATGACCATCTACGAGAGTAAGATTAGAAACCCGAATCAAAGCATGGATGGTCACAGTAACCTTACAAATCGGTCGCATTGCCGATTCGACCTGCCAAATAGTTATGCTGATCTCGAAGATATAGCGGAATTCTTCGCTTTTGAACATAACAAATCGAAGAAGTTCGACTCAACATTTGAGAAGTGCATGTTACCCGGTTGCAAAGGCAAAACTCAGGCATGTCCGTTCGGACCTGTCGATGTCGAAGACCTGGCGAATTTGTGCCTTTTTGGCCAGGAACATGAAGAGTTTTTGAGGTATACAAAGAAAAAGTGACAATTGTTGGTTTCTGGAAAATAGTGAATTTTCTACTAACTATTTAAATTTTCCAAATTTTATAAAAATTTGTCAACATCACAAAGATTCCTTTTGATTTTCGAGTATTTTTCAAGTGTTTAAAAATTTTATTGAAAATTTTAAAAAATATTATCGGGCATTTTTAGAAACTGCGTGATTCTTAAAAATTTTATTAACATTTTCTGAAATTTCACGAAATTTTGAAAATAATTGATGACTTGAAAAATTTTCAATGATTATAAAAAATTGTCCAACTCAATAGGAGTTTTTGTCATTTTTAATGTTTTCCAAGTTTTATTTAAAAATTTAAAAACATTGCCATGTGTATTCACACGAAATACAATGATACCCCCGCCCCCCCCCCAAAAAAAAATTGAGTTTACTACCCACCCTATTAAAAAGATATTGTAATCTTGTTATTTTGAATTAGGAATTTTTGAAATTATGAATTAAAAGGTAGGAATTTTCCACAAAAGCAATCCATATAATGCATCATCATCAAAAAATTAAAATTGTATCATTATCATTAAATGCTCGAATTTTCAAAATCCGTGAAAATTGAAAAATCCTAGTAAATTTTTCGCTGCTCACTCAGTACACATATTTTTTGGGCCAAAAATCAAAAGACTTGAAAATCATGAATGATTTCTTTCAGACTTGTGAAAAATGTGTATTGGTTTTTTGAATTTTAAGAAACACCGAGAAACGAAAAGAAAAGTCACGAGATGCTGCCAGAAGTCGTCGCAGCAAAGAAGCCAGCATTCTGAAAAAATTAAGCCAGAGCCTGCCTTTATCCGAAACTGAATCTGCGAAAATCGACAAAGCCGGAATTATGCGATTAGTGATTTCATGCATTAAACTTCAATCCGTCATTGATACAAGTGAGTGCATTTTTATTTTCGTAATCTGATTAGGAAAAATTTCGATCATACATGTAATTGGAGATTCCACGAAAAAAGTTCCAAAAGTTCGAAAGTTCCAAAAAGTTTCAAAAGTAAAAAATTTCACGAATTCCAATGGCATTGACGTTTGTTTTAAAAGAGGCGACAATCAAAATTGTAAATTATAACCAATTAGTTGAAGGTACACAGAGAAAAAAATCTTGTACTTTCTGCCGTATATATTGTGAAAAGTACAATACTATCGTAATTTTTACAAAAATATTGCAATTTTTACAATATCATTGTAGTTTTTACGAAAATATTGTGAAATTTGCAATATTTATTTCACTTATTACAATATTATACAGTAAAACCGCTATTCATGTACAAATTACAATATGTATGCAAGTTTTTACTGTATAATTTCGGAAAATTCAAAATCTTAAAATGCAAATTTCATTATACAAACTGTAATTTTTACCATACATGGCGAAAAAAATGAACCACATTACTTTTATCCAGCTTTTTTGAAAACTATATCATATTACAATATGATGCACTAGAAACCTAGAAAGTATACAAAAATATTGCAAAAAAAACTTATACAGATCTGGATACTGAAAAAGCTGTATGGAATTTTCAATAATCTGGACTGATAGGAATTACAATATGATATTGCAAAAATACAAGAAGTATAGTAGAAAAATAAATATGTACAGGAGTTTTACAACAAAATATATCTATAACTACAATATCATTTGACAATATTTACAATATGTTAATTCAAAAATTGATATATTATCTAGCAAAAAGTACAATATGTCAGAGTGATTCTTGTTTACTATCCAGTATTGTAATAATTGCTATATTTTTTTCTCAGTGTATTCGAGTAGTTGGTCCTGATCATTTCAATTTAAATTTAAATTCAACGAAAAATTCGATTAAACGAAAATTTAGGGTGTAAGTAATGTCAAAATTTTCGACATGTCAGGTTACAAGAAAAAAATTGAAGTTACACTGATAAAAAATATAGCAATTATTACAATACTGTATAGTAAACGGGAATCACTCTGACATATTGGACTTTTTGCTCGATAATATATCAATTTTTGAAATAACACATTGTAAATATTGTCAAATGATATTGTAGTTGTAGATATATTTTGTTGTAAAAACACCTATACATCTTCCGTTTTTTACTATACTTCTTGTACTTTTTGCAATATCATATAATTGCTATTCATCCAGATTAATGAAAATTCTATACAGCTTTTTCAGTATGCAGATCTGCAGGGTTTGGAAAGTTACTTGAAAAAATGTAACGCGTTACGGTACGGTTACAAAGGTGAAAAAAGTAATTCGTTACGTTATCGTTACTTTAAAAGAAATAGTGACTCGTTACCGTTGCCACTTACAAAAAGTAACGTTCCGTTACTTTCACGTTACTTTTTGGAAGAAATTGAATGTAAATAACAAAAATCGAAAAACTAAGGCTGAAAAATACAATTTCAACGTACTTGTGATTATGTGCTATAGAAATTGTTTCTTTCAGATATAATAAAAAATGTTTATCTGAAATTTTTCACCCTGAGAAAAAAATCAATCAGCTTGCTCAAATTTTTATATTTTTTTCAAGTTTACCAAATTTCTGAATATGACATTTGATTCAATGTTAGCCACAAGAAAACATTTGCAAATTTAATAGATTTTAGAAAGAATCGAAATACCTACCCAGATTTCCAGAATTTTTAAATCTTTTTGCACTATTCAGTATGTATAAAATGTAGCAGGATTCTCTAGAATTTTGAAAAATTTCTACTATTTTTCTGTACATTGATAATACATAGAATTCAAGAATTTCATACTCTAGAATTGAAAGTTTAATAAATTACTGGTATTTGAGAGGATTTGTAAGCAAAACATTTCTGAGAAGATTTTCATTTCATTTGCTTTTTTTTAACTTTTTTAATTTTTCTACGATTTGAAAAATTGTTTAGTATTTTTGAAATCGTTCGTATTTTTCAGTATTATAGAATATTGCAGAATTTCCTAGTATTTTTACATAATTTTAGTATTTGTATAATAATAATTGTTCTATACGTTTCAAGAATTTTAAACTCTAGAATTTGAATATAATGAAACATTATTAATGTTTTACAGGATTTTCCACAAAACAGTGTCTCGATAAATTTTTACTTA
Source organism: Platygaster robiniae (assembly GCA_028476575.1). Lineage (NCBI taxonomy): Eukaryota > Metazoa > Arthropoda > Insecta > Hymenoptera > Platygastridae > Platygaster > Platygaster robiniae. Next base: position 23,935,775 of record CM052023.1, read on the forward strand.
TTCAAGTACTTTTTGTTTTTTTTCAGTTTTTCTATGATTTCGAAGATGGTTCATTATTTTTATATATTGCTGTATGAATTTCTGGAATTTGAAAGATGTCCAATGTTTCATATATTTGCAAGTATTTTTTCGAACGTATTTTCTTTCTGCATTTTTAAATAGTTGAAGAATGTCGTGGAATTTTTAGTTTTTTTAAAGATATCTCTTTAAATTTCCAGAATGGAATAAAATTGAACGTTCGAAATTTCTGGAGTATATTTCGATCGATTTTGCAGAAAACAGTTTCTTTATATTTTAAGGGGCCCTCAATATTTTTTGTATTTTTCACAAAGTCATATAATATAAAAATTTTCTTATCTTCTTATAGACTTATATTAACATAGATTTTTTTAAAATCAAGTGACTTAAAACTTAATAAAACCTAGTAGTTTTAGTATTTTATTTTATTTTAATAATTTTTTTTCGTATTCATTATTATTCCATAAAATTTTCTAGCAGAATCTCTAAATCATACAAATCCTGCTCTAGATTTTGCGATCTATATATTTCAAGTATTTTTATACCTTTGCATGTAAATTTCGAAAATTCAACCCTGTGAGTCGTGAATATTTTTACTAAAAAATATGAAAGCCTTTTCTTCGTCAAGATTTTCACACAAATTACGATTATCCCACATACTTTTATTAAAAGTTATTAATTTGTCAATTGTGCTAAAAACTTAATGGGACAGATAAAAGTAACGTAAAATAACTGGATTTTCGTTACTCGTTACCGAAAAAAAGTGACTCGTTCCCGTTTGCGTTATTTGTTAATGAATGTAACGCGTAACGTTATCGTTGCAGTAAAAAATGTAACTTTTCAGAGTAACGCGTTACTCCCAAACCCTGCAGATCTGTATCAGTTCTTTTTGCAATATTTTTGTATACTTTTAGGTTTTATAGTGCATCATATTGTAATATGATATAGTTTTCGAAAAAGCTGGATAAAAGTAATGTAGTTAATTTTTTTCGCCACGTATGGTAAAAATTACAGTTTTTATAATGAAATTTGCATTTCAAGATTTTGAATTTTCCGAAATTATACAGTAAAAACTGGCATACATATTGTAATTTGTACATTAATAGCGGCTTTACTGTATAATATTGTAATAAGTAAAATAAATATTGCAAATGTTACAATAATATTGTAAAAACTACAATGATATTGTAAAAAATGTAATATTATTGTAAAAATTACGACAGTATTGTACTTTTCACAATATATACGGTAGAAAGTACAAGATTTTTTTCGCAGTGTATGGGTGTTTTTAAAATCGAAGGTCTGAAGGTTTTTTGGAAACATAATAGATTGGAACTTTTGACATTGGAAAAATAATAAATTGGAACTTTTGTCATTGGAAAAATAATTGATTGGAACTTTTTGTCATTGGAACTTCCATCATGGAACTTTTGTCGTCGTACCATAATTGGAAATTCTTCGTCAAATAAGTAAAAAACTGAATGAACTAATAATTCTATCATGTGTTGCCTTTGCAGTTCCGAAATTTCCTGCTGATAAATTTGATGAAAAAGCAATTTTCGGAAAAAAGGATAAGCTACTCGAAGCTCTACATGGTTTTCTCATGGTGATTGCCAGTACTGGAGACATTGTTTACTCGTCTAGCAATATTTCCGAATATTGTGGAATTGAACGGGTGAATACTTTCAATCAAAATTCTAATTAGATAAATATATTTCCCATCATTAAATTGCAAGAAACAATTCGTACTTGTAATGCACGCAAAAGCTGATAGCTTATTATTTGCTAGCTTTCAAATCGAAAAAATAATTTACCTCGTGACCTCGATTACTCTGATAAGACAGTGCATGATTTTTTGTGCAGCTGGAAATGTTGGGACAGAGTATCTTCGATTACACTCACCCTTGTGATCATGACGAGATTCGAAATCAGCTCAGCGCCAAAAAATCCGATCAGGGAAAGAAAAATCCACGCAGTTGTGTGTTCAGACTTCGAAATTCTTCTGAGCCTAAATCGAGGAAGGGCAATTTCAAAGGGACCATGTACAATGTAAAAAATGTTTATTTATTTACTCGATAATAATAATCGAAAAAAGAATTCGTCTTTGTTTTATCGAAGACTTATATAGTATAATAAGCATTATATAGTATTAATAAGCATTTTCCAGAAATTTAATATTATTAATAATTTTTTCAAATTAAAATTTTCAATTCAGATCCATCCAGTTGATGCAAAAGTTGAGTTATGTTTTTTTATTTTGTTTTATAGGTGATTCGGGGTTGTGGTTATTTCATGGAAAATTCCCCAAGACCACCATGCATTTATGAAACAATGTACAATCTTACACCTTGGGAAAATCGATCGACTCATTCGTTGATAATCGTTTGTCTGCCGATACCACACCCGAGTAATATCGAGATCCCTTTGGGTGGAAATGTGTTTTTGTCGAAGCACACGTTGGACATGGGTTTCACGTATTCTGACGAAAGGTGTGTATTTTGAAGGGTTGTGTGTATGAGTAACGGTCCTATAATTTTTTTATAAGTCAATCGTTGACTATTTTTGTTTGCTTTTGGTGAAAGGAGACATTGCAAAAAGATTTTAACTCAAATTATTTTAATTTATTCTAATTAAATAATGAATTGTATATTTTTAATGAAATAAATAATTTCATTATTTGAGATTGATAGTATTTGAGTTATGATTTATTATTTCTGTAACTAGTGACTCTAAAACAACTAAAATTTTATATAGTTTCTGTATGTTTTACGAATTTTGTAATACTTAGACAGTTGAAAGTTTGTCAGTTTTCAGAATTGATGTTTGCTAATCAGGAATATTTTTGAGATTTAGAAGTTGAAGTTTGTAAACTCAAAGATACGAGTTTGTAACTCGTAAGGACAGAAAGTAAAAATTTTTTAAATAAACAGATAATTTAAGTCTTTAAAGTTTTCAGTAATTAAAAATTCGAATTCTCTGCTTGGGATCATCAAAGTATTTGAAAAATGTAAAAGTTTTTTTTTTTTTTCTAAAAATGAAAATATACATTATGAGTCTTTGAGTTCGCATTATTGAAAATGAAATATATTTTAATGTAAGATCTGGCCTTAGATATTGGTCAAGTTTTATTTTTAGTAAAGTAAAACTTTGATTTAATTATTTTTTCAATTGGAATAAAAAAAAAATAAAATCTGAATATCAAAAATCCCAAACAAAAATACACAGCTCTTCACAATGAAAAAATTTGAAGCTGCAAATTTTCAAAATCAGTTCGGATTCTCAAAATCTTCAGCTGAAAATGTTACATTTATTATGAAGAAATTTTACAAGTGGTGAAATTTGAAATTTAGGAATATTTTAATGCTTACCTGGAATATGTTGCAGAGTATCGCGACTCCAAATTTGTAGATTTTTTTCGTATCAGATTTCAAAAATCACGTTATTTATTGAACTGTTAAAAAATATTCATAAATTTGAGTTTAAATATTAAAAAACCGTATTTAATGACATTATTATTAATTTTCATTTGTTACTTATGATTTTTCGATATTATTGTTTATTATCTATATATTGCAAAACGTTACAAACTAATTTTCAAAATGAGAAACTTGGTAAAAGGGATTCTATTTTTGATGAGAAAAAAAATATATTTTGAAACCATAAATTCTTCAAATTCTAATATCTTTCCAATTACAAGTATTCAAAAACGCAATATTTCAAGATTTTTATTTCAAAATCGAAAACTTTATGAGATCTGTGAGATAATGTAATAAAATGCCTATTTTCATTGGTAGAATCCCTGATTTGCGAATTCAAAATACATTTTTTTAATAAAAAATTTGAGTTTCCGAATCTTATCTTGTAAACAAATCATGAACAATAATTATTGATCTATAAATCTGTTTCATAGAATTTATTTAACAGAATAAAAGTAATTAATCTATTAATAATGCTTATACTTTTGAACAAGTTGAGATTCCCAAATTTCAATTTTTTATTGCAAAAATGTGTTTTGAATTTGTAATTCGAAAAAAAATTCAATCTAAGAACATTTTGTGTTATCAATAATAATTATTGGATATTCAAGTGCTTGAAAACAAAAAATAAAAACTTTATTTTAGGATTGAAATGACAATAATTGCAATTTTTTCGAGTAAAAGAATCAAAAATTATCAATTTCAACGTCCAAAATCTAAGAATAGTTTTAGCTCATTCTTTTTGACTAATTCACATGCTTATCGAATTTATCGAGCCATATTTTATATCAAACCATGTAGTGAAAAATTCTCCGTTAGCCAAAGGCAAAAAATGGAATAGATTAAGAATTTTTGAAATGTGGTAACTGTCCAAATAAGTTTTATTTTCCAGTTGCGATTTTTTTTGTTTCTGTCAAATTCAAAATTGACTTATTATTCTTCAAAGTTTTTTTTGTCATAGCTATTATCTCTGTGGAAAAATCTCGATCGGTTTTCCAATTGGAAAGCAAACTGGAAAAATGACTATTTTTTCAATTGGTTTTCCAATAAGCTTTTCAGTTAGGTTTGTCCTTTGAAAATTTTCTTATCAAAAACCTAACGTCACAAACACAATAAGTTTATTAATGAAAATCTAATTAGACTTAATTAGAAAACTAATTGTATTTTTAGATGAGTTTTTTTGTAAAAATTTTTCGAATAAGACAAACAAATTGAATTTCCAAGTGCATATACAACTGCTTTTCCAATTGGACAAATCAATTGGAAAAACCAATTAGAAATTTTCAGCAGTGATAGGATTATTCATCTAATATTTATTCATCACTGTTCACTATTTTTGCTTTCAGATTGTCTTCTCACCTTGGTTGGAGTAAAAGCGAATTGATCGGAAAACGTGCTTTCGATTTTTATCATGGAAGCGACAGCTGGGAATTGCGTCAGCATTTCAAGATGTGTAAGTTGAACATTTTCCTAAACAAATGTTGATCTGGTGCTTATAAACCAAACGCTCCAAATTTCAATCGTATAAATTTAGGTAGTTTGCTTCGTATGGTAATATACATTGAAAAAAATAATATTCAAGGAATTTTTTGTATGCTTTTATCATATTGAAATTAAATGTTATTTATAGTTTTTATAGTCTGGTAAATCAAACTGAATTAAATCCAATTAATTTAAACAAGCATTTTGAATTAATTCTTTCAAATTTGAGTATTGTAACTTTACTAACTTGATTATTTTTTAATTTTCTAGTGGCGAGCAAAGGACAAATCGAGACAACGCCGTACCGATTCTTGGCGAAAGGAGGTGGCTATGCATGGATAATCACGCAATTCACGGTCATTAAATGTCCGAAACGAGATAAACCTTTATCCATCGTCTGCGTGAATAGCATAATAAGGTGAGTTTTTTTTTTATCCTTGTATTATTTAATGATATCATAATTATGGAAGATCTTTTCATGGTGATCTTTCGATTTGTGCCATGTCATAACATGTAAAAATTTAAAGACCAGAATTCTTAACGAAGGAATGATTAGCATATTCAAGGTTGGAAAAGTTAAAAAAAATTTTCAACTATTCTCTTCTTTCTAAAAATTGAGGAAGTAAAGAAAAAAGTGTTGAGTCGCTGAAATGATAGTTGAATGATAAATCATTTATCGACGTGAATGATAAGTGGAAAAAAGTGAAATTTTTTTTTTCTAATATTTTTGAATGTATTCATAAATTTTTGTAGTCCTTTAGTATATTTATAAATTAACGAAAATTAAAAATAAAATAAAATCAACTGAAAATTTCATGGATTTTTAGTATTTTTGTAGTTTTATGGTAAGAGTATATCTTCCTTAATGAAAACAAAGTATATCTTCCTAAGTGAAAAAAAAGATCGTAAACCTAAGTCCCTTCATCTGCCCTTATCACAAAAAATGTGTTTTACATTTGAGGGTCAGCTTTTCTGGTCTATTTTAATGCACGTGTAAATAAATTGCGGGCGAGAAAAAAAATCCAGTCGCCACCTGTTCCCAGTTGGCTGACCTTAGGAAACGTGGAAAAAATGTATAGTAAAAATTAAAATTTGTATAGCAAAATTTTCATTTTCGAATTTTCATTTTTCCGAAATTATATAACAAAAAGTGGCATAAATATGGTGATTTGTACAATATAGTGGTTTTACTATACACTATTGTAATAAGTAAAATAAATATTGCAGTTTTCACAATAATATTGTAAAAACTAAAATAATATTGTAAAAACTGCAAAATTATTGTAAAAAGTACAATATTATTGTACATTATATAATATGTATGGCAGAAAGTACAAGATTTTTTTCTCATTGAACTGAATGTAGGAAGAATATTTCCTGATGAGGGCCGAAAGCTTGAATAAATAGTAGTTTAAAGTAAGATGGCTGAAGACATTTTTAACTATTGTGTTGAAGAATTCAAATTCGCCCAGTTTAATTTTTTTGCAATTGTTTTAATTCGTTTTTATTAATTTTGTCTTGAACATTTTTAACTATTCGGTTCCTGGCATGATAAGTAAAATAAATATTGCAGTTTTCACAGTAATATTGTAAAAACTAAAATAATATTGTAAACACTGCAATATTATAACAAAAAGTACGATATTACTGTACTTTTTATAATATACATGGCAGAAAGTACAAGAATTTTTTCTCAGTGAACTGAATGTAGGAAGAATATTTCCTGATGAGGGCCGAAAGCTTGAATAAATAGTTAAAATGAAGACGACTGAAGACAGTTTTAACTATTTGGTTCATGGGATATTATTATAAAAAGTACAATAGTATTGTACTTTTTACAATATGTATGGCAGAAAGTACAAGATTTTTTTCTCATTGAACTGAATGTAGGAAGAATATTTCCTGACGAGGGCCGAAAACTTGAATAAATAGTTAAAAGGAAGATGACTGAAGACAGTTTTAACTATTTGGCTCCTGCACTGAGAGAAAAATCTAGTACTTTTTACTAGAATAAATACTAATGGGGGATCGAGATGAAAGAAAGTAAATTTTAGTATAAAGTATACTATTATTTGAAATATCCGAATGGTAGTAATAAGTATATATTGTAATAGATATAACTGTACAATTTTGTTGAAACTCATATATTTATAGCAGTAAAATTCGCTTATCATGTATATCATGTTGAAATATGATACATTATTGTGAAAAATCGAAAAAATATTGGTAATTTTGTTGAATGCCACATGTCCGCTGAGTCAACAAGGGGATGGGGCCAAAAATGTATAACCAGTGTTAACCACAGTCAACAGACTGTGATCAAAGAACCACGCAAGATGTATTTGTACATCTGAGGGTGTAATTACATCTTGTAAATACACAAGATGTATTTATACATCTGAGGGTGTCTTCACTGGTCTATATAAATGCAAGTGTACATATATTGCGAGTAAGAAAAAGCGACGTAGTTTCCACCTGTTACCAGTTGGATGAAACTCCGCGCCTGCGCTTTACGTGGACGCGCCAGCGCGTTGGAAAAGAATATAGTAAAAAGTGTAATTCATATAGTACAATTCACTTTCTCTGGATTGCACATTTTCCGACATCATCTAGTAAAAACTACAATGTGTATAGTATTTTTTTCTTTATATTAACTTGTAATTGCTATATTTGACGTTTTAGTATACTGTATGGTAAAAGTTATTATATTTATGGCGAAATGTACTATAATATACAAAAAATTAACATATTATAGTAGTTTTTCCTAGGTTTTTTTCTCAGTGTGGGATCGGTTTGATAATGCGAAATTGAAAAAAAAGGAGCAACCGAGTTGTTAGTGAATTCTGGATAAAATTTTTCCCGATTTTGGTGATTTCGGAAAATGACCGTGAATGAAAAACCTAAGTTCACTGTTCCCCGATCAATCTCGTTCGATGTAGATGACGGAAAATGGCATGCAGGCAGTCGCTCGTGCCGTGCAGAAATAATCTCTCGAGATAGTTTGTACGCACGACTACACTGGCATGACGGATGACGATGACAGTAACGTGTTAAATAGATTTGAAAAGGAGGGGGAGCAAGCGAATGCAAATCGTCGCTTCCACTTAGTATAGTTTGGGTCAACCAAGTCTTGAGCGACGTGAGTATTTGTAGTGAAATTTTTTGCGTACACGCGTCTGAGTGCTAAACATAGGGAACACATAGCGAGAATAGGCAACATGGGCGGCAAGATATTGGGGATATTCCGGCTTTGCTCATTACCCTCTGTGCCTAAACACGATTGTCACTCAAAATGACAACTGCCATTCATCGCAATGACTGCCCCGTAGTTTTTCAATGATCGCGGGGAACGTCGTTTCATCATTTCCGCGTCATTGATGATTGATCGAAACCGCTGTCGTCACGATTTTTCCATCAAATCGGCGCTCACGTCCGTTGCGGCAACCGAAGAATCGGCGAATAAACTTGAATGAACGAATAAATAAAAACACAAGCAGATCGCGAATATTGCGACGATCTATATTCGTCGCAACCTTCTTATAAGACATTGAACACGCGTTGTGCTTTGAAGCACACACTGGCTCAAGTCATCGAATCGAGCAATCATGTGTTACTACATAGGAGGCTGCCAAAAAAAGATGCTCTAATTTGATCATTTCTCTAAGGTTATCCGTTTCTATCCAACCCTCGGCCTTGGCTTTCATCGTATCTTTGATATGAAAGTGATTCGCAGGACTGTAATAAAGCAGAGCTTGCATATAATTTTACAATCGCTCGACGTAAGGATTGCGACACTAATGGGCTATCTGATTCTCTAGCCCGGAACATTTGAAACATGTGTGAAATTTTTAGTGTCCGGGTAGTGCAAGTGCATTGTTGAATTTTTTTGAATTTTGGAGTGGTTGAAGGTTTTTGAGTTGGTTTTTGGGATTTTATGGGTTTTTATGGTTTTTGTGAAGTGTCAATCTATTTATTTAGTTTTTTTTTGATGTCATGAAATTGGGCAATTTGGATTTTTTTTTTCGTTTTTTATTGATGATCTGCAGTTGTCTTGAATGAACGATGATGATTTTGGATACTTTTGCTCTGCAGTTTTTATGCATTCGATTCTTATTATTTCTGATTTTAATGAATCCTCAAACTTTCAAACGTAATACACCATTTTATTTTTTAGAATTTATGAACATGTATCCAACACATGCAAGATTTTTCTTGATTTTCATTGCAAAACGAAATTAAGTTATTATAATTCATTTGAGTGAACACAATTTACGAAATAATGAACATATTCTGAAATTCTACGAAACTTTTGATTTTTCTAGAAATAATGACAATTATCGAAATTTTTAACGTGATCTGATTTTTCGAAATTTAGATGATTTACAAAATTATAACAACTTATATCAAAAAGTTCAAAAATTTGTCCCACTCATGAAGATTTCTTGTGATTTTTTTTTACACTTTTCGAGTTTTTTTAGATTTTCCTTAGGCAATTGAAAAAACATTACCAAGCATATTTTTGGATTGGAACTTTTGCACTTTGGAACATTTAGGATTGGAACTAATGAACAGTGGTACTTACTGTATTGGAACTTTTTGCTTGGAACTTTCGATTTGGAACTATTGTTTTGGAACTAATGTCGTACAATCATTTTCGATAAATAATAAGTATGATGATAAACACAGTATGCGAAATTCATGAACATTTTCTGAAATTCTACCGTGTTCTCGATTTTTTCAAAGTTAATAGCAATCTTCAAAATTTTAAAGTTTTCTGATTTATGAAAATTTTTCCAACTTATCAAGATTTCTCTAAATTTTACGATACTTTTCGAGTATTGCAAATTTTCATGCAAAAATTTGGAACAAAATATTTTTATGCGTATTTTCGGAGAAATATAATAATGAGCACAATATACAAAACTAGTCAACATTTTCTGAAATTCTACAAAAATTTTGATATTTTCATGATAATTGACAGTTTTTGAGACTATTGGTGTTATTTTAACAATATTAACATGATTAATTTTCAAGATTTCTGATATTAAACCAGCTACTCTGAAGTTTCAAAATTACTTTCAAAGTATTATCAAATTTTAAAGAAATATAATAATGAACTCAATGTTTAAAATGACGAACATTTTCAATGTGTTCTGATTTTTGAAATTTGCAAAAATTTATCCAGTTCATTGAAATTCCATTTGATTTTTACATACTTTTCAAGTATTCCAAATATTTCTGTAAAATAAAAATCATCGATTTATTATCGTTCATATTAATAAAAAACATGTTTCTAAACAATATGTACAAAACATTTTCTTGAATTTTACTAATTTCGCGAATTTTTTAGAGTTATTAGCAATTGAAAAATTTTTTATGTTTTTCGATTTTGAAAAATATAAAACATGAAAAGCTACTAAAAAGTTTCCAAAGATTATAAAAATTTGTCCAACTCATAAGGAATTTTCGTAATATTCCAATGTTTGTCAAGTTCATCATTTTTTATTTGAAAATCTAACAACATTATCATGCGTATTTCAACGAAATTCTACACCCCCCCCCCTCTCTCCTAATACTTGAGTCACATTGTTTCAATTTTTTTTAATATCTAACTTTTGAATACTAATTTTTTTGTCCTTTTAAAGAATCGGTTGTAACGATGAATTTTTCCAATTATTTCGATATTTTGGGTTCAATATAAGTTAAATCGTTAAAAAAAAAATTCTTGTAATAATAATATAATCCAGTGTATAATTTTTGTTGATGAAAAATTTCCTTTTCACTATTTTGTATCAGTTTACTTTGTTCTATGTATGCATTTTTTTATTATGATTAATATTTTACTAATAGGTAAAAATACCCAAAATAAAATTCATACAAGAGTGTACAAGTTAATACATAAGTCTAAGTTTTTCTTGAAGTGAGAACAGTAATTCATCAAGTTTCTTGATTTTCAACATTATCTTTTTAATACTTATCGAAAAATCAACGATTATTCAATTAATATATAAAATTTACCAATAATATATCATTCTTACTACAGTGTGTCCCATATTTATAGGGCCACCCTATTTTTTAAGGATAATTTTTTTTCTATTGGAACAAAATGCACCAAATTTTTTGAGTGAACAAATGAGTCGAATTAACGATTTTTCCTAAAATATGGAGCTCGCAATTCCATTCGTTCGTTTATTTGGACATTTTTTCGAAAAAATCGGTGTCCCAAATTAATAGGGTCACTAAAAAAAAATTCAATTTTTCCGAAAGAATTCAATTTATTCAACAAAGTACATACATACAAAAAGATTTTATTCACATAATTAGTAATTAATAGTATTTCCGTCATTTTTGAATACCATTTTCATTCGCTTAACCATCGATTTATTAAGATTTTCGAGACTTTTCGCGGTGACGTTGTTCCATGCCGATTTGATCGCTTCCTTCAGCTCTGCGACCGTTGTGTACTGCTTTCCGTTGTCATACACATCGCGTACCATCATGCCCCAAACATTTTCCATTGGGTTAAGGTCTGGAGAAACCGCTGGCCACGCGAGTACGGGGATCTTTGACTTTGCCAACCAATCCTTCGTAGACTTGCTCGCATGTATGGCTGCGTTGTCCTGTTGGAAAGTCAATTTTGCAGAGCGGAAACGTCGAAGGTAGGGCTTGAGATGTTCTTCTAGCACTGCCTGGTAATCTTCGCTTTTCATTTTATGAGAAATAAAAGCTAAGGCCACTTTTCCGAAACCGCTGTATGCCCCCCATACCATGACGGAACCGCCTCCAAAGTTTCGGGTTGAAAAATAACGAGGTTCATGTCTCAGATCACGCCAATAATAACGCATTCCGTCTGGACCATCTAAATTAAATTTCTTCTCGTCAGACCAGATAATCTGAAAAGCAAGTAAAAGACCCAAGCTTTAATTACATAGGCTTGAAGGAACTAATTATTTATTATGAGAAAAAATGCACTGTCTATGTACCTTCGACCATTCGTGCGTCCAATGCAGCTTCTCTTCTGCAAAATTGTAGCGTGCCTGCATATGATGAGGTTTCAGTTTAGGCGCTTTTTGCATTTTTTCACATACTAAATTTCGATGCACTGTACTTTTGGACACTTGAGGAGCCACTTCATTTTTTATTCTTCTGCACCCCTTAGTTGTTTGCGAGGCGGCGGCAACTATTTTTCGTTTGTCACGATCTGAGAGCTTTGGCCGTGGTCCACGTTTCTCCTTAACTATTTCATTACTTCTATTCTTTACATACAGGTAAATAGCATTTCTCGATCGGTTTATAAGCTTCGCTATTTCACGTTGTGATTTCCCACATTTTTCATACGCATCAATTGACGCCTTTTCTTCTGCAGACAATGCTTTCCCTCTTCCCATATTTGTTTTAGTTCCTCGAATGTTATTAACGCACAAGCACAATTGAACTGGCCAAAAATGCGTTCGGAAGCCTGTTTATACATGCCAGGTAAAGCGGGAAAAACCCGGGAACTCCCGCTACTTACGGGAATCCCCGCAATAAAAATAGGAGAAATATTTATTTCGAACATATTGTGGGAATGTGCACTTTTAAAATAGGGAAAATACGTCGATAATCTCTATAAAGAATGTGGGAAAGTACGTATGTAAAAATTCCTTGGGAAAAATTTAAATTAAAAGAAAAACACAACTGTAAATTACTTTGGGAATTCACGCACAATATTTATTTTGTACATATAGTTAGTACATATATTTTATGACATGTAACAAGTTAAATTTTAATATTATATATTTTAAATTACATTACTTTACGAATTATTTATTATTCTTCAAAAAAATTGAATTTTTTTTTAGTGGTCCTATTAATTTGGGACACCGATTTTTTCGAAAAAATGTCCAAATAAACGAACGAATGGAATTGCGAGCTCCATATTTTAGGAAAAATCGTTAATTCGACTCATTTATTCACTCAAAAAATTTGGTGCATTTTGTTCCAATAGAAAAAAAATTATCCTTAAAAAATAGGGTGGCCCTATAAATATGGGACACACTGTAATATTTGATTACACTTGGGAAAGATTTTTAGATTATCAGAACTTTTTGTCGATTTTTTCAAAAATTTACGAATGATAATTTCATTGGTTTCTCTAACATTTGAAATTAAATTTAGAATATAATTCTTGAGTGTTTTTTTGAAATTTGGTAAATATATGTGCATTCTCGTAATAATGAACTTGAATTATGAACTCGATTTATTTGACAAAAATTTTCTTCGGTATCTGATTAATTCTCTTATTTATAGTTTTGCAACATCGTAAGAAAATCATTGCTGCTCTTGATTCATTGACGCTTCGTAATTTGTCAATTGTAAATAGTTATTACGCCAAAATGATGTTCGAGTGCATTGGAAATGTCAAGTCGCAATCTTGGAGGCATTCGCTAATAAACTTAATCGTTCTCGCAGATCATTGCATCTCATAAAACATACAGTAAAAAAACAAAAAAAAAAAGCTTTCGGTTTTTATACCTTTGATAATTTTATTGCTTTTATTGAGCGTTTCATTGTCAGTCGAATACTCAATATTTCGTAGAGTTAGAATTGAGAATTCTGGAATTGTTTCTCACATTTTTTGTCTTTAGAAGTATATGCTACGAAAATCTGAATGTTTATATTTTATACTTCACAATATTTATATAGATATGAATATACATATACATATGAATTTAAATATGTAAGTATAAGGAATTTCAAAATATTGTATTTGAAAATTAGAAATGTAGAACTTTCATTTTTAGAATCCAAACGTCTGAATTTGTTACTATTCTTTATTTAATTATTTTGAATTACAGAGTATCACATTTATATTAAAAAGATTCTATAGCTTGATATTGTAGAAGTTGATGTGAAATTTGGGAATTTACTTTTCTTGAATTCAAAATTTTGAAAATGTATTATAGCTCTAAAATTCTATATATTACAAGAATCAGAATTCTTTAATTCTATAGATTTGATAATTTAATGATTTCAGGTATCGGATTCGTAGAACTCTGTATTGTATAATTTTGAACATTTCGAATTCCAGAATATTTTCTTTGAAATTTTACAAATCTAGAATTCTCCTTTCTAGAATTTGCAAGTGTCAATGTCATATTTCTACAGTAATTTTTAATAACAGAATTTTATATATATTCTTCCATTAAAGATTCTATTAATAATTCATAAATTCTAAAACTTTGTGTAGAATTTGGAAATCGTCTTTTTTGACCCACGAATTTCAGATACATATTTTACTTTTTCAAGCTGTGAAATTCTTCACTGCAATCATCATATTTTTCGAATTTAATTAATTTATGTCTTTTATTACTTATAATTTTATGATCCTATATGTTACTAAATTTATGATTCTAGGTATTAGAATTCTGAAAACTCTGCATAGTAAAATTTGGAATTCCAAAGCATAATGTGAAAATTCTTTCATCTAGAATTCTCCCTTTTGAGACTCATAAATCTAAATGTCTTAATTCTCTAATTATTATTAGATTTTAGAATTTCATTTTTTCCCTTTGAAAATTCCATGGAATAGTATTCTGGAACTTCGTTTAGAATTCAAAAATTCTCTTTCCTTGAATTAAAAGTTTTTGACACCTATATATATTACATTCTCCAGCTCTAGAGTTATATTCTGTAAAAATTAGAAACAGTAAATGCTTGATTTATAGAATTTGATACTCATGGATTAAAAACTTCAATTTTATCAAATTCTTAATTACAAGAATCAGAATAATAAAACTCTGCATTGTAGAATTTTAAATTCCATAATTTTGTTATTCGAAAATCCATTTTATATTTCTATAGTGATTTTTAATAACATAATTTTATATATATTCTTCCATTAAAGATTCTATTACTAATTAATAAATTCTGGAACTTTGTGTAGAATTTGGAAATCGTCTTTTTTGACCCAAGAATTTCAAATATATATTTTACTTTTTCAAGCTGTGAAATTCTTCACTGCAATCATCATATTTTTCGAATTTAATTAATTTATGTCTTTTATTACTTATAATTTTATGATCCTATATGTTACTAAATTTATGATTCTAGGTATTAGAATTCTGAAAACTCTGCATAGTAAAATTTGGAATTCCAAAGCATAATGTGAAAATTCTTTCATCTAGAATTCTCCCTTTTGAGACTCATAAATCTAAATGTCTTAATTCTCTAATTATTATTAGATTTTAGAATTTCATTTTTTCCCTTTGTAAATACCATGGAATAGTATTCTGGAACTTCGTTTAGAATTCAAAAATTCTCTTTCCTTGAATTAAAAGTTTTTGATACCTATATATTTTACATTCTCCAGCTCTAGAGTTATATTCTGTCAAAATTAGAAACAGTAAATGCTTAATTTATAGAATTTGATACTCATGGATTCAAAACTTCAATATTATCAATTATTAAGTATAAATTTTTTTAGTTCCATAATGATTTCCGATTACATAACTTTTTTGTAATTTTTTTGAGATTCAACAAATGAATAATCTTGAAATTTAAAAACCATCTTTTTTTAAATGGAAAAACATTTTTTATAATTTTATACTGCAAAGATAGGTATCATTCTTCAAATTCAAATATCATTTGATTTCAAAATCAAATATCATTCTGTAAATTCCTAGAATTTCTCTGACTTTCAATCGAATAATTTATTCATATAAAATTCCAAGAATAAATATTCCAGAATACTCTTTAAAATCGAAAATTCAAAGAAATTCAGAAAACTATTCCACGTTCTTCAGCTCCATCATTCTTCCCTGCAACAATCAGGTGGAATTTTCATATTTTTCATATTTCGAAAACTTTGGATGTTTTACAGTGCGGTTGAAAATCGAGATGAGATCTACACGATTCATCAATTGAAGGATAAGAAGCCCGATTTGCCGAATTCGGAAGAAGTCGCGGTCAAGAAAAATTCGGTTCCATCGCGAAATACTTTACCACTGAGGGTGTTGGATCGTTTGCCGGTGACCAAACTTCCGATTTTGAACACCGCCGCTGTTTTTAATTGCAAAGGATACGTGGAGGAGCCTGAGAAATGCAACGCTCCAGAGAAACTGCCATGCCAGAATGGCCAGGAAGCTGCAGGTGACGGGTCTTATCACCTGACAGGGTCATTGGATGACGAGAAAAACGCTTCAGAGGTAAGTGGCAATGATGAAACACTGAATGAATGATTTATTTTGATCCAGGTATTGTTGTTTAGAAGTAATTTTTATTTAATGATTTTTAATTTTTATTTTATATTTTTATTATTTATACTTTATTATAAAATATATATAAATATCTATAAAATTATTAAATATAAAGTCATTCATATTTTGAAAATTCGCGCGCTCTACCCAAGCGCTCACCAGATGGCTGCTGGTTTTTTTCCCTCATGTTTCAAATTTTGTGTAGAATGCTTAAATCAAGTGCATGTCTCGTGTTAATTAATGTGAAACTTTTTGGCGTTCAACTCCGCAGAACACAAGATCGCTTCCCACCCGGGAGAACTTTTTTTTTTAATTAAATAATCGTTTTACAGCTTCATTGTGATTACATTTTAAATGCAAATGATGAATTATCTTTTTATTTTCCTGATATATATATTAATAATTATCAACGACTGGAAGTACTCTGTGAGCTCGTGGCGAGTAGTCTGCGAGCTCGCTGGCGAGTTCGCGGCGTGTTTGATTTTTACGCTCGCCGCGAGCACGCTGCGAGCTTACAGGTTCACTGGGTTACTATTATTTCTGTGGCTTCACGGCATAACAGACAAAGTCACTTCTGCCGTAACGTTTCAAATTTTATCAGAATATCATGTAAAATGAGCCTTATGGCAGAAGTGACTTTGTCGGTTATTACGGGAAGCCACCGATTCATATAACTTTCAATTTAACTTTCAGATTGCTTAAGTGTATGTTCGATTGATAATTATTTGTATTTTTGTGATACATATTTTTAAAGGAACTTATTTTTATTTATTTTGAAAGTAGAGAAAATAAGGTTTTTATGGTTCAAACACCCTTCCTCCCTCTGGAAATTTGGGTGTAATTATGATTCAAAATTAATGATATTATTTGGAGCAAAGGGGATAAAAATTACTTCGTTGGTAACTTCAAGCTTTTGAGCCCTCGTCAGAAACTACATTAACTATGAAAAAAAGTCCCAAGTAAATAATAAAAATAACTGAAAATTAACAAGAAAAATCAATTCAATAAAAGTTAATCACGTTTTGGTGAAATGAATGATTATTTCGTGTTAAAATATGAAAAAGTGATGATGAAAAATAAAAATGACAAAAAATTGTATCATAAAAGAAATAATAATGACAAAACATGACGACTAGTCGAAATGATAAAAAATGTGCTTACTGAGATCAAAGGGACATGAAAAAATAATTTTATGTAAGTCTTCAAACAGAATTATTAATTTTACTAATACGAAAATTATAAAGATTATGGATTTGGAAGAATTTTTTTTTTTTTTAACAAGAACATAATTTGATATGTTTAGGGAGGATAACGAGAAAAATAAAAATGTGAAAAATTGTTTTGACGCAGTGGATGATGAAAAAAAATTGAAACCTATAGTGAAAAATTCAAGAAACTTTGAATATTGCAATTTTAAATACTAGAAATTACCATGGAAATCCATTGAAATACCAGAAATCCTTTAAAATTATAAAAACACTGAAAAAATACTGAAAGTAATAAAAATCTATGAGAATTCTGTTTTTTGTAAAAACTTTGGATTCTAGAACATCAAATTTTGAAAAATGTATATCTACGAAAATACTAGGAATTTTTGAAATTACTAGAAAACAATACAATAATATAAAATATTTTATGTATAAGAATACAGTGTGTCCCATATTTATAGGGCCACCCTATTTTTTAAGGATAATTTTTTTTCTATTGGAACAAAATGCACCAAATTTTTTGAGTGAACAAATGAGTCGAATTAACGATTTTTCCTAAAATATGGAGCTCGCAATTCCATTCGTTCGTTTATTTGGACATTTTTTCGAAAAAATCGGTGTCCCAAATTAATAGGGTCACTAAAAAAAAATTCAATTTTTCCGAAAGAATTCAATTTATTCAACAAAGTACATACATACAAAAAGATTTTATTCACATAATTAGTAATTAATAGTATTTCCGTCATTTTTGAATACCATTTTCATTCGCTTAACCATCGATTTATTAAGATTTTCGAGACTTTTCGCGGTGACGTTGTTCCATGCCGATTTGATCGCTTCCTTCAGCTCTGCGACCGTTGTGTACTGCTTTCCGTTGTCATACACATCGCGTACCATCATGCCCCAAACATTTTCCATTGGGTTAAGGTCTGGAGAAACCGCTGGCCACGCGAGTACGGGGATCTTTGACTTTGCCAACCAATCCTTCGTAGACTTGCTCGCATGTATGGCTGCGTTGTCCTGTTGGAAAGTCAATTTTGCAGAGCGGAAACGTCGAAGGTAGGGCTTGAGATGTTCTTCTAGCACTGCCTGGTAATCTTCGCTTTTCATTTTATGAGAAATAAAAGCTAAGGCCACTTTTCCGAAACCGCTGTATGCCCCCCATACCATGACGGAACCGCCTCCAAAGTTTCGGGTTGAAAAATAACGAGGTTCATGTCTCAGATCACGCCAATAATAACGCATTCCGTCTGGACCATCTAAATTAAATTTCTTCTCGTCAGACCAGATAATCTGAAAAGCAAGTAAAAGACCCAAGCTTTAATTACATAGGCTTGAAGGAACTAATTATTTATTATGAGAAAAAATGCACTGTCTATGTACCTTCGACCATTCGTGCGTCCAATGCAGCTTCTCTTCTGCAAAATTGTAGCGTGCCTGCATATGATGAGGTTTCAGTTTAGGCGCTTTTTGCATTTTTTCACATACTAAATTTCGATGCACTGTACTTTTGGACACTTGAGGAGCCACTTCATTTTTTATTCTTCTGCACCCCTTAGTTGTTTGCGAGGCGGCGGCAACTATTTTTCGTTTGTCACGATCTGAGAGCTTTGGCCGTGGTCCACGTTTCTCCTTAACTATTTCATTACTTCTATTCTTTACATACAGGTAAATAGCATTTCTCGATCGGTTTATAAGCTTCGCTATTTCACGTTGTGATTTCCCACATTTTTCATACGCATCAATTGACGCCTTTTCTTCTGCAGACAATGCTTTCCCTCTTCCCATATTTGTTTTAGTTCCTCGAATGTTATTAACGCACAAGCACAATTGAACTGGCCAAAAATGCGTTCGGAAGCCTGTTTATACATGCCAGGTAAAGCGGGAAAAACCCGGGAACTCCCGCTACTTACGGGAATCCCCGCAATAAAAATAGGAGAAATATTTATTTCGAACATATTGTGGGAATGTGCACTTTTAAAATAGGGAAAATACGTCGATAATCTCTATAAAGAATGTGGGAAAGTACGTATGTAAAAATTCCTTGGGAAAAATTTAAATTAAAAGAAAAACACAACTGTAAATTACTTTGGGAATTCACGCACAATATTTATTTTGTACATATAGTTAGTACATATATTTTATGACATGTAACAAGTTAAATTTTAATATTATATATTTTAAATTACATTACTTTACGAATTATTTATTATTCTTCAAAAAAATTGAATTTTTTTTTAGTGGTCCTATTAATTTGGGACACCGATTTTTTCGAAAAAATGTCCAAATAAACGAACGAATGGAATTGCGAGCTCCATATTTTAGGAAAAATCGTTAATTCGACTCATTTATTCACTCAAAAAATTTGGTGCATTTTGTTCCAATAGAAAAAAAATTATCCTTAAAAAATAGGGTGGCCCTATAAATATGGGACACACTGTATGCAATTAAAATTGTAATAAATTTCTATGATCGATAGATACTCAAAATTACGAAAATACAAGAATTCTCAGAAATCTGCAAAAATATTGTAAATATTTATATAAATGCGAATTTTAGAGCATTTACTCTAGAAATCTATAAAATAATCTACAAAAAAACTAAGATTCTATGAAAATAACAGGAAATTCTTCGAAATTTTATGAATAATAAAAAATACTGAAAAATCTATTTTTTACAATTAATTCAGATATTCTTAAAAATTTTGATTAATTCGAAGTTCAGAGCCTTAAATTCTAAGAATTGGTACAAAAATTTATTAAATCCCCAAAAAATAATTCAAATTGTATGAATAATGGAAAAATGAAAAGATAATTGATAGTACTAGAAATCTGTATATACAGCAATACACAACAAAAACTAAGAATCTATGAAAATATGTGCGTGAAAATCCTTTTAAATTTTATAATTACTAATAATAAAAAACTACTTATACTTTCAATGTGTGTAGGTATTCTAATCATCTCAAAAATTGAAAACAAATGGAAGTGCAGAACCTTGAATTTTAAGAACTTGTACGAAATTCAAGACAATAATTTATATTGTATGAATATTGAGAGATTACTGAAAATACTGAAAGTACTGAAAATATTGAAGATACTAATTCCTGCAAAATCTATTTGAATACATAAAATCTCTAAAACTTTGGAAATTCAATAATTTAAACCTATGTAGATATTTTCGCAAAATTAAAAAAAAAAAATGAAAAGTGTTTGAATTTCAAGTTTTATGGCTTCAAATTGTAAAAATTTTCAAAGTAAGGATAAAACAAGGAATTTATGCAAATTCGAAGAAATTATTTTAGAATTTCGCAAATACCTACATTTAAAATAAAACCGAAAAGTACTAAAACTTCATCAATGATTAAATAATAATAATTTATCCTACATAAATGTAACTTCTTAGAAAATCATAAAATTTGGAAAGTTAGGGCGTCGATTTTAAATTTTTTTCGCAAAAATTCATAAAAATGGGAGAAAATAATTCAGAGAATATAAATATGAAAAAATACGAATAATATCAAAAGAACCCAGAATCTGCATTAAAGATAATATTTTCTGAGTAATCTGTTTGAACACTGAAAATTTCTAAAACTTTCAATTTTATAGCATCAAATTCTAGAAGTCTGGAGTGTGGTCAATAGAAATACTAGAAATCTGATAATATACCAGAATTATTAACCAAAATACTAAAATTGTAGAAAAATACTAAAAAATATTAAAATACAAAAAATAAATAAAATAATAAATGATAATAATAATTTAAAATCAATGATTATAATAATAACGATCGTAATTCATAATTATATTTATTATTTATTATAGTTAATAAAATACTTGAAATCTTTGTAGATATTGTTTTTTCAGAAATCTCTAAAAATCCCAAAACTATTTAGAACTTCGATTCCTAGAGCATCAGATTCTCAAAATTTATATATAATATACTATAGTTAAACCATAAAAATCCTAGACATCAACAAAAAATAAAAAAACGAAAAAATTTCGCAAAATTTTACGAATACCAAAAAATACGAACATTTTAGAAATCAGTATAATATTTGAAATCTATGTCACTATTGTTTTCCTCCAAACCTATGAATTTACTATAAATCTTTGATAATCTGGAATCCTTGAGCATTAGATTCTAGAAATCTACATAAAAATTTATAGAAAAATCAGAAAATCCTACAAGTTTTATAAATACCGAAGCATTATTAATAATAATAAAAATATTAAAAAAGAAAGACAAAAAAAAGTTTTCACCTAGTGACTTGAAAATCTGGTCCCATGATAAAAACATTTTAATGAAAAATTACAAAAATCGAAAACTTGTAACTCTAAGCTCCACTAGTTATACGACTTGCAAATACATATAACTTAAAAATTTCGGAAATTCCGAAAAAATTGGAAAATCACACTCTTGAAAACAGAACGTTAAAGAATAAAAATTGTTAAACCTTGAGGGAAACATGCCCTCTCTAGAAAATCCTCTCTGACAATTGTTTTTTCTGAATAACTTGGAACTTGATAAATATTATTTTATTTTCTATCTATTATTTAATGATTCTCAATATTTAATGTTTTAGGAGGTTTTATTGATAGAGAAGTGAAACTTCTAATGTTTTTATTTGAAATTTATAATTGAACAATGTTTTTATGCTGAATGTTATTTTCAGGAGCAAGCAGATCACTCGGCCACTTCGAGCGAGAACGACCTACTCCTGCCGGAGCTCGACGAAGAAATTCCCTCGCCAACTGCACTCGGAGCCGAAGTCGAACCTGACAAATACTCGGGAGATATATCGAATTTGTTGTTCGAAGACGCAAGCAATTGCTTAGATATTTCGGCACTTACAGTTGACTCGTCGAACGAAGTGCCTGAAGAGATACCAGTTCTGATCGATGAGGTCCCAAAAGAAGCTTCAGAGTTGCCAAATACAAGGGCTGTTCGAGTGACCGAGCAAGTCTTCAGAAAGCCATTCTTTTTGCCGTCCTGCACGAATACTTTCAGAATTTTCGCACCTCGTACGAAGGATATGAATGAGGGTTTCTTGACGTTTGACGACGAAAATCCAGGAATAACGAGTGAGTTGTAGTCATATTTTTCTAGGCATAATCTTTGAAAATTACACCTCATTACTATTATAGTTAATATACAGATTAAGACAGGTTTTAGCGATGAATAAAAAATGAACTGTTCAGAAGCTCAGATTGTATAATTGCTCTTTGAAGATTCTTTGGCATTAAGTATTGCAAAACCAAATTGACTGTATTTTTGAAAAGCTATTATTGCAATAAGGAGAATAGCAAATTTTACAATTTCTGAAGTTTAAAATTTTCAGATGCTTTTTTAAACAATTTAGTAATGCAACAGTGGAAAAATTAGTCTTTAAGTGATGAAATCGTGACTAAACCTTTTGAATGAGAAAGAATAGATCTTGTTGATATCGACTATTTTGAGATCAATTATTTTGAACTTTAGATCTTGTGGATTTTTCTTGACTTTTTTTTTCATTGGATCTACTATTGAATAAGAGTCAAAAATATAGACATGAAATTGAAAAAATAAGAAAACTTATGGATATGAATTCAATTTATGAAAAATAGAAATTTTCAGATCAGAACAATTTCTGATTTAGATTTTATAATATAAAACCAAATTCACTACAATCTCATGAATTTGTGTACAGGAATGATAAAAATTTTGTTACTATTGTCATTCAGTGCTCTGAATTCGTAAATTTTTGATGAAAATTTTATTTTCGAATTTACTTCAAAGTGAAAGAGTAAAAAAAATTACCATCAAAATAAATAAAGTTGTCAAACGTTGTTTTGAATATTAAACTACCAATTTCTAAATTTTATAAAAATACAAGTCAATTTTTCCTGTAATCTTTTACAAGTAATTTTATAAATATGTATCAAGATTTTCAAAAAGACACTCGAAATATATGAAAGTTTTTTATTTTTAAAATCTATGCAGATTGAATTTTCTTAACAGTCTAGAAAAAAACTAAAAATTAGAAAACTGAATCCTAGATCATTTAATTCCAGAAATATATGTAGCCATTAATAAGAGTACTAGAAAATAAGATGGACATAATTTTGTAAATACTGAAAAAATACGGAAAAAATGTCTAATATTAAATATTTTGAGTACTAATAAATCCATGTAGATATAGTTTTCTCAAAAATCTGTAAAAATAGTAAAAATAATAAATTTTGGAACGCTTTTGCTCAAATTTATACTATACAAATGAATCTATAGGTGTAAAAATATTAGATAAAAAAAAAAAAATACTAGCAAATCCTCTGAAACTTGATGAATGCAAAAAAAAAATAATTTGAAATATTAGAAATCCATAAATATTCGAAATCTATGTAGGTGTAATTTTCTCGAAAATTCGTGAAAATACTGAAAATTTATAAAACTTAGATTTAAATTCTGCATATGTTTATAGCATTAATAAAAATACTGGATATCTATAAAATACTTAAAAATACTAAAAAAATTCATAAATATCCAAAAATATGAAACAAACTTAAAATATCAAAAACTTTGAGTACTCAAAATCCATGTAAATGAAATTTTCTTGAAAATTTAAAAAATACAAAAAATAATTAATCTTGGAACACTATTGCGTCAAAATGTCAAGAAATCTAGAAAAATAATAGATTTTTATATATAATACCAAATTTCCGAAATACACAAAAATACAAAAAAAATTTGAAGTATCAGATATCTAAAAATATTGCAGATCTATGCAGGCATAATTTTCTCGAAAACCCGTAAAAATACTCATGATTCACAAATCTTCGAATCTTGGAGTATTAAATCATGGATATCTATTTATAGCTACTAAAAAATATTAGATGCCTTAAAAATACTGTAAATTTTATAAACAATATAAATTAGAGAATTAAAACTTAAAATATCAAATAAAATATGATCCAAAATCTGTAAAGATATTTTTTTCTCAAAAATCTGTAAAAATACTTGAGATAACTAATTTCGGAGCGTTAGTAAATAAAATTTTTACAAATCTATATGATCTATAAAATTACTAGATTTTTCTTAAAAATACTAGCAAATCCTCCATAAAACTTTATAAATACAAAGAAAAAACCCAAAAAATTCAAAGTATTTAAAATCCATAAATATTAAAAATCTAAGTAAGTTTTATTTTCTCTAAAATTTGTTAAAGTACTAAAAATTTGAAAATGTTTGAATATAAGAATATCGAATTCTAAATAATAGTATAGAAATAAAAATTCTAGGAAATCGGATGGAATGTTATAAATATTATAAAATATAAGAAATATTATCAACGAAAATTTCTAAAATACTCAAAATGCTTAAAGTACTGAATATTTATAAAAATTCGAATCCTAGAGAACAAAATTTTATAAATCTATTCACATACCAGAAATACTACCCAATTTTACAAAAACTAAAAAATAC
The DNA here is from genome assembly GCA_028476575.1 of Platygaster robiniae. Taxonomy (NCBI): domain Eukaryota; kingdom Metazoa; phylum Arthropoda; class Insecta; order Hymenoptera; family Platygastridae; genus Platygaster; species Platygaster robiniae. The sequence continues at coordinate 23,960,657 of CM052023.1, forward strand.
GAAAAAAAATTAATAAATTTTTAAATCTAATAATACTCAAATTCTATGTGCATATAAACATCTCTAAAATCCATAAAAATACCGGAAAATCTAAAACTTTGAACCTTTAAACTTTGGTATTCAAAAAATTTATATAGTAATTCATAGAAAAAAATCTGTTTAAAAGCATGGATATTTAATAAAAAGATAAATTATGGGAGATGTTGGAAGTTAGGTCGTGTGATTTTATGAGAAAAAGTTGCTTCCTGAAATATTATAAAAATATTTATTGATCCTGCCAAATAAATATATGTATATAAGTATACTTATACACGAATCTGGATAATAAAAAAAATTCTTTGCAATGTTCCTGTTTATCTATCAGTTTCTTTTTGCATAAATATTATTTTTAAATATAATCATAACTCATAATTCTATAACATAGTTATACAAAGTATAAAAGTTATTACTTTATTTTATATGCTTAACGTAAATATATTATATATTATAATAATCATAATTTATAATTATATCAAAACTGATATTATGTAGTATTTATGATTATTGAATGTATCATAAAATTAAACTCAGCTAATAAATAATTTTTGCTATTTTCATCAATGACGTGTATTAAACTGTAGAAAATTTTTTTCAGTGTTAAAAGATGAGCCAGAAGATTTGACACATTTGGCACCAACGGCTGGAGATGTGTGCGTGTCACTGGAAGAACCTGAAATTTTCTGTTCGGATGTCGTTCAGACAATTAGTGCCCAGCCATCGCCAAATGGAATCATAACGTCAAATCTGACTCAGGACGTTTCCTGCAAGTCCCTCATGGATGACACATTTTCGGTTATGAAAACGAGTCTGCAAAATAGTCCGGTGGAATCCCTCCACGAAATCGACAAAGATCCATTCAATTACAAGAGTTTGGATAGCCCATACAGCACTGAATGCTGCTATAGTTCCCCTACTTTTGACAAGGTATGAAAATTCACATTTTTTTCTTGTAATAAAATTTCTTGAAACTTTGAATATGGTTTAGAAGAAAATTTGAGTGACGTTTAGTAAAAATATATCTGTGCAAAAAAATGAAGTGGATGTAATAAAATTTTCATTATAAAACGATGTTTTTAATTTGTTATGATATTTGTTAATTGTTAATTAAAAAATACATTGCTTATATTATACATAAATGATATATTGATGGATGTCCAAGGAAAATGTTTGAATTAGGAAAGTTGAACTTTCATTTAGAAAATAATTATAAAAAAAAGAAAGAACGTTTTCACAGAACATTAAAATGCTAAAATAACTTTACAAAATGTTAAGCTATGTCAGAGTATAATTTCGTACAATTAATGATGAAATAATGTTCTGCAAAGGTCACTCATGGTCCATCGTCCGTGAGCAAGAAAAATGGGATCGACCCAGTCGAGACAATACACGACATGATGATGCAAAAGGTCAGTCAGGAAGTTTTCGAGGATGAGGATATGGAGATGAACAAAAGAGCACCGTACATTCCTCTTGATGCAGGGGAAGATGAAGTACTCGACGTTCTCCTCAGCGATGATATGGTGATGTGGGGCCCGAAAAGAACTTGCGTCGAAAAGAAAAAGTAAAGGCAAAAATTTTTTCAAGCCTTTTCATCTTGAAAAAATGTGAAATAGAGAATAAAAAAATAGCTGTCATGTCACAAAACATAAAAAAAGGTGTAATTTGTAATCCATCTTGAATTCTTCAGGAGATGTATTAGTCATCTTAAAGTCATGAAAAAACCTGTACCTGACTTCATTGTTTCCTAAGTTAATTATGCAATTTATGAAAAATCTTTGCACGGTGATTTTGTGAAAATTCCCAACATCCCTTTGCAAGGGTTTGTCTTGTTTAATAATTGCAAAATACAGGAAGACGTTTTTCATGACTTTTACATCCTCTTAAAGAAATAAATGTTTTGATTTTTTTTTTTCAAGGAATTTTTTCCTTAGGTTCCCATTATGTGTAAATATTCTTGTTGTTGCTTTGATAAATTCTTCCAGATTTTAAAATTACAGGAACATAAACAACAAATATAATGAAATGAAAAATAATTTTTTTTTTCAGTTCAGAGAGTTACTCGACCAAGTATCCAAGTCCAGTCCCTTTGTTCACGTCAGATTCCGACATTCAATCCATCTCTCAAGAGGATATAAACAGAGTCATGGTCAACCCTATACACGTGTTTGGGTGCCTCGAAAGAAAAGGTAGGAACTTGAAAAATAATAAAAAATTTCTATGGAAAAAAGAGGTGAAGGAATGAGAGATCATTTATTTGTTTTTTTTTTTTTTTTTTTATTATTATCGAAAATAGAGATTTTTTGATAAATTATTAGATATTGGACTGAAATTTGTATCGAAAATGTATCGATTTATTAATTAGCATCTTAAAGTATAATCCATGCCTGTTGAAAAATGTAGTATAATTATCAGAGTCATTAGAGTGCTGCAAATCAATAATGACTGACAAATTTTAATTGTGAACAATTTTGTTTTATAAAATCAGACTCGTGTAATGAAATAGAAAGGAATAATTTAGTGAACAAAATTAGGCATCAAAAATGAATATATCAGTATTTAAGATTGTATAATTTCTCGACAAATATTATTCAAAAATGAATTCAGTACAATTTATGTAACAAATCTTGAATTTGTATCAAAAAACAAAACTAACTCCAATTTTGGAAAGTTATAATTAAAATTAGGAAAATTTCAAATATTACCATTTCTGGATTAAGAAGTTGAACGAAAAATGTGTGAATAGTTATAAAATATTAAATTTTTAACACTATAAAGTTAATTATTTTGTTAATTAATTAAATTTAAAAAAAAGGACAGAAAATAAACAAATTAACGATAGTCACGGTTTCAGATTTGAATAATGAAAAACAAATTTCGAGATCGAAAAATTCGTGAAATAATTAAAATTGTCAATATGTTGAATGGAAAAACTAAATTGACTGCATTATTTTAAATTTATGTTGATCCATACAGGAATTTATTCAAATTATTGTTATTCTGTGTTTTTAATTCATAAACTTTCTATTAAAATTGTTATTGAATTCACTGCAAGGTAATAAATTAAAAAAACTTGATCAATAAATGAGTGTAAAATAGCAATAGGTATCCATTAAAAAATTATATTTAAAAATTTTGTATTAAAAAGATTAGTTATCTGGATATTTTCTCTCAAGAATTTTCAAAATTGTAAATTTTTGCTGTGGAAATGAATAATACTTTCGCAATAATAAATAAAATTTACTATTCGGCAGTTATGATTAAATAATTATAGAATATATTATTATAATTATCGAATTTTTTATTATGCAGTAATGAATGAATTTATCTTAGGCAGTAATGATTGAAAACATATATAATTTTTCATCGCGTGAAAGTTCTGGATTTAAAATTCACTATAAAATGTGCAAATCATTCAAAAATAGTAAATTAAAGCTTGAATTACTTAAAAATCAAATGAAAAACATTATTCACTTAAGAATGTGCGATTCATACATTTCATTTCAAAATATCATTCAATTGGTATCAACAAATAAAATGAGTGAATAACGTAAATTTGTGTTAGCATACGAGAAATTTTGTTTGATATTAACTGCCAAAATATCGATTTTAACGAAATTCATTCGACTAATAAAAATCGAAAGTTATTCTGATATCAAAATTTCTATTTTACTATAATTAAATCCTCAACTATAATTATTTTTGATTCTTGAATTTCTGGCCTTTTAGAGTTGAATTTGGATTATAAATTTCTAAATAATTAGGAAAACATTTTCAATTTCTTAATACAAATTTCCTTGCTTCATCATTTTATTAACGATGCGTTATTTGTTTTAACAAAGTATCATACATATTCAAAACTGGTCTCAAAAAAAATAAATATTACATGTATTCTCCTTCCGAAGTTGTAGATTTTTTTCTAAAATTTCTATTTTGAAAATTCACTGCAAAATTTGCAAATAATTCAACAATAGAAAATTTATGCTTACACAATTAAAAAAATTGAACGAAAAACATTACATACTTAAGAATGTGTGATTTAGACATTCAATTAATGTCATTAAGGAAAAAAAGAAATAATGAAGGAAAATTCCTATATAAATATTGAAATCTTTGATTGATTATTAACTGTCATAATATCGATTTTAACGAAATGCACATTGAATCAATAGCAAATTTTTCTGAGTTAATGATTTTCATTTTTATATAGTTGAGTTCATAACTATAATTATTTTTGATTCTTTTATTTTATGGCCATTGATTTTTACGACAATATAATTTTGTACTAAATTCTATGTAATGAGTGGTAGATAATTAATTTTCAACTAGTCAGTGAAAATTATTCTATTTGTCAAAGCAAATTTACTTTATATTTTTTTCAACAATACGTCATTTTTTTTAAACAAAGGTATAAAAATACTTAAAATCTATAGATCGCAAAATCTATAGCAGGATTTGTATGATTTAGAGATCCTGCTAGAAAATTTTATGGAATAATAATGAATACGAAAAAAAATATTAAAATAAAATGAAATACTAAAACTACTAGATTTTATTAAGTTTTAAGTCACTTGATTTTAAAAAAATCTATGTTAATATAAGTCTATAAGAAGATAAGAAAATTTTTATATTATATGACTTTGTGAAAAATACAAAAGATATTGAGGGCCCCTTAAAATATAAAGAAAATGTTTTCTGCAAAATCGATCGAAATATACTCAAGAAATTTCGAACGTCCAATTTTATTCCATTCTGGAAATTTAAAGAGATATCTTTAAAAAAACTAAAAATTCCACGACATTCTTCAACTATTTAAAAATGCAGAAAGAAAATACGTTCGAAAAAATACTTGCAAATATATGAAACATTGGACATCTTTCAAATTCCAGAAATTCATACAGCAATATATAAAAATAATGAACCATCTTCGAAATCATAGAAAAACTGAAAAAAAACAAAAAGTACTTGAATAAGTAAAAATTTATCGAGACACTGTTTTGTGGAAAATCCTGTAAAACATTAATAATGTTTCATTATATTCAAATTCTAGAGTTTAAAATTCTTGAAACGTATAGAACAATTATTATTATACAAATACTAAAATTATGTAAAAATACTAGGAAATTCTGCAATATTCTATAATACTGAAAAATACGAACGATTTCAAAAATACTAAACAATTTTTCAAATCGTAGAAAAATTAAAAAAGTTAAAAAAAAGCAAATGAAATGAAAATCTTCTCAGAAATGTTTTGCTTAAAAATCCTCTCAAATACCAGTAATTTATTAAACTTTCAATTCTAGAGTATGAAATTCTTGAATTCTATGTATTATCAATGTACAGAAAAATAGTAGAAATTTTTCAAAATTCTAGAGAATCCTGCTACATTTTATACATACTGAATAGTGCAAAAAGATTTAAAAATTCTGGAAATCTAGGTAGGTATTTAGATTCTTTCAAAAATCTATTGAATTTGCAAATGTTTTCTTGTGGCTAACATTAAATCAAATGTCATATTCAGAAATCTCGTTAACTTGAAAAAAATATAAAAATTTGAGCAAACTGATTGATTTTTTTCTCAGGGTGAAAAATTCCAGATAAACATTTTCTATTATATCTGAAAGAAACAATTTCCATAGCACAAAATCACAAGTACGTTGAAATTGTATTTTTCAGCCTTAGTTCTTCGATTTTTGTTACTTCCATTCAATTTCTTCCAAAAAGTAACGTGAAAGTAACGGAACGTTACTTTTTTTAAGTGGCAACGGTAACGAGTCACTTTTTCTTTTTAAGTAACGATAAAGTAACGAATTACTTTTTTCACCTTCATAACGGTAACGTAACGCGTTACATTTTTTCAAGTAACTTTCCAAACCCTGCTCTGAGCGAGATACGAAAAAACAGTTGCAATGTTGCCAAGTGTACCAACAAAAATGGCGGAGCTGAATGAAGTTGGCCACACAAGACCTCGTCACTAACTTCAATTTCTTCCAAGTTCTAAAACTAACCTAAGAATTTCGTTCATTGTTCCAGATGTACCGACAGACTCTGCGAACATGCCGCAACGTAACCTGCCTTCGTTCGACAAGTCGAATAAACGCGTGCACGCTCACTCTGACATGGCCGATGCGACGCACAAGAAACGCATCAAAAGTCACGAGACGAAAAAGGCAACTGGCATGAGACCAGCTGGCAGAATGAAAGAGAGTCGAGCCATGCAGCAGGGTAAGGTCACAGCGCAGTTTAAGCAGCCAACTTCAGACGGCAATGATTACAGTCAGCTGTTAGGGAGTAGTCACCCATCTTTGATTCAAAATGACGACCAAATATTGACCATGCTCGATTCTTCGGGTATCGGGAATTGGTTGCCTTGCGATTTCGAGGAGAACGGGAAGCACGGTGATTCCATCAATCTCGAAAATGAAGGTAGCATCAGTTGCATCGATGACAGTAGTGGCAGTGACGGCGACACCTTAGATCGTCGTATCGGTGAACAGTTTTTCCACTCTATGAACAATGACAAGTCAACGCGCAATTTGTCATGTTCGCCGAATCTTTTCCATTCTCGTCAGTCGAGCAGCGTGCTTAAAAATCTGCTCATTTCCGGCTGCGACGTCAGCGCCGGGTATATTTGCATCTCGGGCGCCAAGCCTTCCGAAAAAATAACGCGCGAATCCGAGAGATATTAACTATGGAATTTTGTAACGAGGAAACAAAGGTTCGGTTCACCGATGGAATAATGAAATAGTTGCACTTTTAATTATGCAAATGTAAACGCAGTTATCTTGTTCACCACTGGATTCACGAACTGGCGTACACTTGAGCGCCGAAGTTGAGCGCGGGGAATCCGGAGATTCTTGCAGGGCTTGATTTTTTAGGCCCCTGTCTTACACTTTACACAGTTTGAGTGTGGTCAGGATGAAGATGTCGGTTGTGGGATTTGGTATGGGTTGGTTGGGGGAAGTTGGTCGAGAGAACGTTGCGATGTTTTGGGACGTGGGGAATGTGGGAATGGTTGGGTTATTGGTTTGACATCGGTTAAAGAAAAAAAGTGGGGCTTGTTTGGTTTAGTTATGATCTTGGGAACGGGTTTTGATCAATAGGGTTAGTAGGGGTAATATGAGACACTATATCTAAAGTGGCATTTGATTTTTAGACAGTAAGTATTGCCATTGTAAATTCATTTGTCTAGTTTATAGACAAAATCTGTGTAGCTGTTTTGTTTTTTATTGAATATTTTTGTCAGGTATTAATTACAAACATCAATGGTATACTTTAGGGGTAATTCAAGACACTTCTATTCAGGTAATCAAACAATTGGATATTTGTTCTTGGAAACATTTTATTGTGAACTGCTATAGATTTTCATTTAAATGGAAGGTATTATTTATCTCAGGTTAGTGGTAATTACAATGAACCCAAGTTTTTTTAATAAGTATTGTATTCCTTATTTTTTCGACTTACATTCTTCGTTTCATGTTTCCAATACTATACTGACTTTATTTTCGTTTTAAAGTATGCTAAATACATGCTGTATCGAATTTATGAATCACTTTTTCAAGTGTCTCATGATACCCCACACTTTGCAAAATCCCCAACCTTTAACTTTTTCAATAAGTTTCTTGAAACATGTGACATGATGGCAAATAGTTATCCTAATATTATTTTAAAGATTTTACACAATAATTTGGAATGTTCAATGGTTTTTTTTTCTCTAAGGGCAAAACCAGCAGTAATTTATAAAAAGTGTCTCATATTACCCGTTCTTACTCTATATTTTTAATGCGCATGAGATACTTGAATATTTATTCCCAGAAAACTTTTTATTTCTCAGAGCTATAAATTTTTTATTATAAAGAAAAATTTTTTGACATATCACATGAATCATCTAGAATTTGTGTTAATTAAAGTGTACCTATTTTTTCAAAACTTTGTTATGTATTCTATTTAAATTCTTTATTTCATGTTTCAAATTCTATACTTGCTTTAATTTTGTTATAAATTATACTCAATACATCCTTTATGAACTTTTCAAGTACCTTTCAAAGTGTCTTATATTACCCCAACAGTCTACAAAATCCACAATATTGAATTTTTTTTCAGTGTCTTGAAAAATACCAAATGATTTTTTTTTATCTACAAGGGCAAAACCATGATTAATTTTTTGAAATATTGAAAAAAAGCTCTAATCTTTAGGGTGAGGCGTAAAAATATAAATAATTAATTACCTTTTAACTATTCAAGTTAATTAAAAACACATAAGGTATACTTTCCGGGTAAAATGAGACACTTACGTGCAGTTTATATGAGACACTTGAATATTTATTCCAAGAAAACTTTTTATTGCACAATGCTACACATTTTTTTTTACCAAAAAGAAGAAATTACCATGATTTTAAATTACCTTAACTCGCTGTTTAATCTGTTTGTTACAATGGGCTTATTTTTTCTAAAATTTGTCGTTTTTTCCTAATTTGTTTGATATTGAAATTCTTATATCAAATTTACAAGCGACTTTTCGAAATATCTCGTATAACTCCCTTAATTTGAATAATTTACCATATCAAATTTACAAGTGACTTTTTATAGTGTCTCATATTACCCCAAAAATGTTCAAAATACCCATTTTTGAACTTTTTTTTGTCTTGATAAATGTCACACACGTAAAATATTTGCCAAATACTATCTTAATATAATTCTACAGGTTTTATACAATCATTAAGAATTTTCAATGAATTTTTTCACATTAATGGCAAAATTAGGATTATATTAAAAGAAAGTCTCATATTACCTGCCCTTACTCTATATTTTCAAAGTAATAACTAAAGCAAAAAAAATAAATCTAGTGAAAATTTTGTCAATCTAATCATATTGAAAAAAACCTCTCACCTTCAGGGAAAGGTGTAGAAAAATAGATAATTGATTACGTTTTTACTATTCAAGTTAATTTCAAACACATGTGATATACTTTGCGGGTAAGATGAGACACTCATGTGCAGGTAACATAAGCCACTTGAATATTTATTACAAAAAATTTTTTATTGCACAGTGCTATACATTTTTTATTTTAAAAAAGAAATTACCATGATTTTAAATTATCTGAACTCGGTATTTTTTACAATCGACCAATTTTTATAAACTTTGTCGTATTTTCTTAATTTGTTTTCGATTAAAATTTTTATATCAAATTTACACGAAACTTTCTGAAGTGTCCCATATAACCCCATGATTTGCATAATTTACCATATTAAATTAACAAGTAACTTTTTGAAGTGTCTCATTTTACCCCCACAATTTGCAAAATCCTCAATCTTGCACTTTTTTTATGTCTTGATAAATGTCAAACACATAAAATATTTTTCAAATACTATCTTAATATTATTCCATATGTTTTATACAATTACTAAAATTTTTTAATACAATTGTTTACACTACTGGTATAACCAAGATTATGTTAAATGAAAGTGTCTCATATTACCCGCCCTTACTCTATATTTTCAAAGCTCCATTGCTTCAACTTGAAAAAAATAATTCTAATGGAAATTTTGTCAATCCAATAATATTGAGAAAAGCCCCCATCTTTAGGGAAAAGCGTAAAAAAATATGATTGATTACGTTTTTATTTTCCAAGTTAATTAAAAACACATGTGGTGTTTTTGCGGGTAAAATGAGACACTTATGTGCAGTTAATATGAGACACTTGAATATTTATTCTAAGAAGTGTTTTTATTGCACAGCGCTATAAATTTTTATGATAAAGACGAAATTGACGTAATTTGAAATTATCTGCACTCGGTGTTTTTTTACAATGGACAAATTTTTTTCTAAACTTCGTCGTATTTTCATAATTTGTTTTTGATCATATTCTTATATGAAATTTACAAGAGACTTTCTGAAGTGTCCCATATAACCCCATGATTTGCATAATTTACCATATTAAATTTACAAGTGACTTTTTGAAGTGTCTCATTTTACCCCCAAAATTTGCAAAATCCTCAATCTGAATATTTTTTTTATATGTCAAACACATAAAATATTTGCCAAAGCAGGAGTGATTTAAATAAAAGTGTCTCATACTACCTTACGTTATTTCTGTAGAACCTCGAGCTTCGAACAAACAAATTGCAGTCATTCTAAAGGAAACTGTTTTTTTACGTAAACACGTTCTTCGCCTTTTTCAAAGTTACTGCTTACTTTGAATTTGAGGTTTTATTTCTGAGATTTTAAATTGTCTCTTAGCTTGAAAAAATGAGTATTTGTTGCAATATAAATCTTGAAATCGTTTCTCCAAAAGTTCTTTATCAGTGTAACTAAAAAAAAGATATAAAACATTTTGTTCAGTCGATTGTAGATGATGCAAATTGTTGTAAAATTGCTGAATGCTCAAAGATTACGTACAGATATGAGCAGTGCCTATTATTTTTCATAATCAGTGCATTAAAATTTGATATTTGGGGTGTGTAGAGTATGAATGAAACTATGAACACGTGCTACAACATATCTTCATTCAAGAGTGGGGGAAAGTGGGAAAATTGTTAAATAATTTGTGATTTTTCCAAGAAAAAACCTTGCTGTGACCACTTTCCCAAAGTATGATTTTTGAAAAAAATTCTTTCACTTTGTCATCGAATAATCTGAAATCAATGCTCGCGTTATTCGTTTTGATGAGCTCTTTTGTATGATTTTTTACCAGTTTTTTAATTTACATGATAACTGTTTTGCTCGATGTTTTGGAAAAATTTAAAAATGATCAATGTGTTTTTGATTGAAATTTTATGACAAATATGACATAAATAAAAAAAAAATTAGAAAGATTATACACGTGTAAGCTATGTTTGCCACTCTTTAACACATACATGCACACGTTCACAAATATTGCGAAAATCATCACCTTTGTGTCTGCGGATTTCCCGTAAATATCGAGCTCCTACTAACTTCGGCATTCCAGCGTAGTTGTAGACATATAGCAGACTTGAGAGTAAAAACTCATTCTTTATTGTATGTACTGCTCTATTCTAAATACGTAATAACATGTAACACTCCACATAGCACTGGAAAATATGTGTATATATCATATTGATTTTATAATGTCAATTTGCCATAAAAAAGTTACGATTAAACCTACTATGTTATACTTTTACGAATTCCCAAGATTGTTCAACAGCTTAACAAAAATTGATCACTTATTTGTTGAAGGGGTATGTACAAATTAATGATTGTATTTTTTTATCATGAGATATGATTCATGCAGGAACATGTGTCTTTTCACTAAGCTGTTGGTAATATATTCTGGAAATGTGAAAATGTTTGTGGCATTCGATGGTATGAATGTTTCTAGTTTTTTGAGTGAAAGAGCACGTCGAAGAAGTGAATTTTTAGGGACCCTATAGAGATTAATCGATTTTCGTAAAATGATGAAATTTATTAAGATGGTAGCAGCATTTGGATCATTTTTTATAGATTTTTTTGTAAATTTGAAGATGATACAAATTCTGCGAGACTTTTCAAATTTTTTATTAAAATTTTTTGTAATTTATAATACTTTTTGAATTTTCATATTTTTATCCCAAAAATCAAAAAAGTTTGATGAACATATTCGACGAACATTTTCAGAAATATTTTGAATTTTTAAAAACTATCTGCAACCTGTGGAATATTTAATGTATTTTCAACATCATACGAAGTATTAAAAATTTTTCAAATTGCAAGAATATTAGTTCAACCTTTTAAGATATATGCATCGTAATTTTTTTATAGTTTTTATGTTTTTGAGATTTTTATTCATGAAAATAAATACGAAAGTCAACACAATCTACAAACCTATGTAAATTTTTCTAATTCTACTAGTTTTTTGAATTTTATAGAATTTTTGGCTGTCTTTAAAACTTTTAATATTTTTCAAGTTTTTCAACATTTCGAACACTCCGAAAGTTTTTCAAACCTTCTAAATTAAATAAAAATTACAGACTATCCAAAACCATTCAATTTTATAAACATTTGTTTAACCTACTTCTTAACGCCGATTTGTTAATATTTTCGTAATTTTGTAGTTTTCCTATGACAAACGGAAAAAATACTTTCGTGCATATTTCAAAGCAATATGATAATGAATAAAATCTAAAAAATCTTTTCACTTTTTTTTAAGTTCTACAAATTTCATTAATTTCATAGAATTATTGGCTAGATTTCTGAAAATTCCTAAAATTTGAAACATAACACGAATATTTCCAAAATATAAAAACCCGAAAAAAAAATAATTTTTTACAGATTTTTTCAAGAAATTTGAGGATCATGCTAATTCTGCGAGACTTATCAAATGTTACGTTAATACTTTTTGTAATTAATAATACTTCTTAAATTTTCAGGTTTTCATCCAGAATATAGAAAAATTTTGATGAACACGTTCAACCCAATTACAAACATTTTCTGAAATTTCACAAATTTTTGAATTTTTGTGAACTATTTGCATTTTGTAGAATATTTATTGAATTTCCAACATTATACGAAGTATTAAAAATTTTTCAAATTGCAAGAAAATTAGTTGAACCTATCAAGATATATGCATCGTAATTTTTTTATAGTTTGTATGTTTTTGAGGTTTTTTTTTTCATGAAAACAAATATAATAGTCAACACAATCTACGTATGCAAATTTTTATAATTTTACCAATTTTTTGAATTTTTGGTTATCTTTGAAACTTTCGATATTTCTCAAGTTTTTCAACATTTTGAACACTCCGAAATTTGTTCAAACCTTCTTAATTAAATAAAAATTACAGACTATTCAAAACCATTCAAATTTATAATCATTTGTTTAACCTACTTTTTAACGCTAATTTTTTTATATTTTTGTAATTTTGTAGTTTTCCAATGATAAACGGAAAAAATATTTTCGTGCGTATTTCAAAGCAAAGATCATTAATAAAATCTAAAAAATCTTGTCACGTTTTTCTGAGTTCTACAAATTTTACAAATTTCATAGAATTATTGACTAAATTTCTGAAAATTCTTAAAATTTGAAACATAACACAAATGTTTCGAAAATATAAAAACCCAAAAAAAAAATAAAAAAAAATTTTTTTTTACAGATTTTTTCAAGAAATTTAAGCATCATGCAAATTCTGCGAGACTTATAAAATGTTACATTAATACTTTTTGTAATTAACAATACTTCTTAAATTTTTAGGCTTTCATCCAGAACATAGAAAAATTTTGAAGAACGCGTTCAAAAAAATTACAAAAATTTTCTGAAATTCCACAAATTTTTTGAATTTTTGAGAACTGTCTGCAATCTGTAGAATATTTGATGTATTTTCTACATCATATGAAATATTAAAAATTTTTTAAATTGCAAGAAAATAAGTTCAACCTATCAAGGTATATGCATCGTAATTTCTTCAAAGTTTTCATGTTTTTGAGATTTTTATTCATAAACAGAAATATGATAATCAACGCAATCAACAAACCTATGTAAATTTTCCTAATTCTACTAGTTTTTTGAATTTTACATAAGTTTTGGCTATCTTTAAAACTTTCAATATTTCTTAAGGTTTTCAACATTCTGAAAACTGAAATTTTTTAAAACCTTAAATAAATATAAAATTATCGAACTCAATAATTTTTCAAAATTTGCAAACAATTTACAACGGTTATAGATTTTTATTGAAAAATGTAAAATCATGTTTGTGCATAATATTTCGAATGAATATGAGAAGAAAGTGAAGAAACACAATTTACAAAATTTATGAACTTTTTTTTAAAAATAAGAGTTTTTCGGATTCCCGAGAATTATTGTGACAGTAGAAAGAATTTTTATGATTTGTAATTTTTAAAATTTTCAACACGAAACGAATTTTCCAAAATTTGTCGAACTTATCACAATTTTTCGTAGTTTTGAGTACTTTTTGAGTTTTTTAGATTCCAAATAATAAATAATATTAAACAAAATAGCATTATTATGCATGTCTTAAAAAAATATGGAAAGCAACAGAATTTTCACATTCTACGCCAATTATGAAAATTTTTGAAATTCAAAAAATTTTTGGCGTTTTTTAAATTTTTTAAAATCTTTGAAATCCTTAATGTTTTTTATTTCCCAAAATTTCGAACATTTTACAGTCTATTTTAGACCTTCCAAATTTTATAAAAATTGAAAATGAAAAATTTTATAAATTTTTCATTTTTTTGTTATTTTATAGTTTCTCAATGTCAAATGAAAAAAATATTTTCGTGCATAATTCAAAGAAATATAGCAACGAATAAAATTTACAAAATCTATCCACGTTTTTCGAAGTTCTAAAAATTTTTTTAAATTTCATAAAATTATTCGCTAAATTTTCAAAAATTCTTAAAATTGTAAACATAACACGAATTTTCCAAAAAATTTCGAAAAGAAATATTTATCCAGCTCGAAAGCATTTTTCAACATTTTTTAATACTTTTCAATTTTTTTTAGATTCTCATAAAAAAATGCAAAAACATCGTGCATATTTCTAAAAAATATGACAAGGAACATAATCTACACAATTTATGAACTTTTCCTAATCCTAACGAGTTTTTCGGATTTTTATGAATCATTGACAATTTTAAAAATTGAATCGAACCATTTTTCCAAATTTTCAAAATTTCAACATTGTGCAAACTTTTTATAACAAAATCGTGCAACTAATTATGATTATTCGTATTTTTTGAATTAATTTTCAGTATGTAATTTCCAATTCTGCTTAAGTAATCCTTTTCTTTTCTTTAGGATTCAGATAATAATATATGCTCTCTATATGACTCTTGAAAATTTTGATTGTGCAATTTCTACGGTAAAGTTTTAAGTATTTCCACAAGAAATAGAGGAAAATTATTCATAAAAGACCAATTTTATCTGTTTGCTTCGTATTATAAACATTCTTAGAAAAGGTGGGAAATTGATCACTCAGAGCCACTTTTTTTTTTATTAATCATGATTTCTTATCTATTTATTCGTAATATTCAAAATTGATCAAATTTTACCAATAGACGAAAAGTTCTCGAATCACAATTTGAACCGCTGGAAAGCAGAACCGAGCGAGCGCTCGGGCTAGTAAGATAGGAGTGGGGCACCGCGACGAGGAGGAAGAGGCAAACGCCGATAGCGAAAAATTTTAATAGATTTTTTAAAACGTTTTCCGCGATATCTTCGAAACTAAAAGAGATTTTTCATGAAATTTGGGCCCAAAAATTGGTTAGACTATAGCGATGCCGTCAGTATTAAAAAATATTGTTTTTTTTTTACGTAACAATAATTATTAATGGAACATTCACGATTTCGTCGAAAAATGGCTCAAAAATTCAGAATTTTTTTAAAATAATCTACCGATATTTTTTTCATGTAAGGGAATAGTTTCTGTTAAAATTTGATAATGATCGATCGATTATCATAACAATTACGTAAATAAATAATCGAACGCACCGCTGCCCGAGGACAAAACAACTTGAGTGACTGAAGTCCGGGATAATAAAACAATCATAGGTGGATCAAATATTCAATAATAATGTTCTTACGCTAAAATTCTTATTCAAATATAATGTGAAACTTCAAAATACGGTGAACACTTAGATTTTATGCTGTACTTGGCATTGTTTTACGAGGTATAAGATAATCAAACAATCTCTAATTCCCACTCATTTTAATAAATGCAGTTTGTATTAAAAGATTTTTATTATTTATAATACATACTCAACTGCACACTTTGTCTTAAACATTCTTTTTTTGCAAATTATAGAGATCTTTGTAAACTAAACTTTTTGTTTTCTCATAGTTTCTAAATTTTTTTTTTTTAATGAAAACAGTTTGCAAATAACTCTTATAATATTCTTTACTACTTTTAGACACATAAACCATTGAATTCTCCAAGTCTTTTTTTTCTTTCGAAATTTTTTAACTTGTAGACTCCGTCGCAATTTTCAAATCTTCAAACGTGATTGATTTTTAAATAAAAAAATTTTCTGGAATTACATTGTAGTCAGTAAATGCATCCACTTGTCCATTTGTTTTTTTTTGCTTAGTCAAGGCAGTTTGAAAAAAACTTTCAAAATATTCTTTACTACTTTCAGACCCATAAACCAATAAATTATCCAAGTCTTTTTTTTTCTTTCGAAACTCCTAAACTTACAGGCTCCGTTGCCATCTTCAAATCTTCAAGTTTTTTTTCTCACATTCGATAAGCATATGTAGGATTCAACAGAAATATTCTTCAGATGCTCAATAATAATATTGATCATGTGAATTACGTTTAACTTGCAATTTTTCTGCACTTCTGTTTTCTCAAAGTGCCCGTTCCTGAAATTTTCTTTGTAACTCATATGCAATAAATATTTCATATATTATGAATTTTGAAACATTGCGTTCGCGATTTCCGGTTAAGATATTTTGTTTTGATGAGATTTTTAGAGCATGAACATTATTAATAAATATTTGATCTAACTATGATTATTTCATTATCCCGATTTCAGTCACGCTTGTTTTGTCCTCGGGCAGCGGTGCGTTCGATTATTTATTTACGTAATTGTTATGATAATCGATCGATTATTATCAAACTTTAATAGAAACTGTTCCCTTATATAAAAAAATTATTGGTTGTTCAATTAAAAAAAATTCTGAATTTTTGGGCCATTTTTCGACAAAATTGTACATGTTTCATTAATAATTATTGTAACGTTAAAAAAAAACAATATTTTTTAATACTGACGGCATCGCTATAGCCTAACAAATTTTCGTGCCCAAATTTCATGAAAAAATCTCTTTGAGTTTCGAAGATATCGCGGTAAACGTTTTAAAAAATCTATTAAAATTTTTCGCTATCGGCGTTTGCCTCTTCCTCTTCGTCGCGGTGCCTCACTCCTACCCTACTAGCCCGAGCGCTCGCTCGGTTCTGCTTTCCAGCGGTTCAATTTGGATAGCCTATTCAGCACTAAAACTGTCACGATCCACCAATTTTTACAAAGGTATGTAAGTTAATGTTTTTTTTCTAAAATATGATCTTTCAAAAATATATTTCTTACGCTACAGATATCATGTTTATTACGGTAAAAAATTTAACAAAATTGCAAACCAAGTCTGAGTAAAAAAATGAAACTTAAACTAATAAATAACCAAATCTTTACCTGAAACTCATCCTTGGTCTTCGACTTGACGTTCACCTTTAACTTCAATTTAACATTATCTTTACATTTTCCGTAAGAGGAAAATGAAAGGAAGATGAAAGATCATGAAAATGTGTATCTTTCCCACATTCTATCAATTCAAAAATAATCATGAATAAGCTTCTAATTTCAAATTTAATAATTCTATAACCACATTGAACCTTTATATTCAAAAATTTCGAAAATTTCCTAACTGCAATTTAAATGTTACCTAAGGTCAGATCCGACGTTTGTCCATTGATTATATCAACATCTGGACCAAATGCAGTGCAAGTTCTTTGCAATACTCCCCTCCACTACCAACCCATCAATCCTCTTGAAGAGGGTGCAATGACAAACAAGACGACACCAAAATAAATCCTTGAAAACTTGGAAAGTATGTGAGGCTTTTCACAATGTAATTCAGCATACTATAGTACAGTGGAAAATTATTACAAATTATGTTTCATATTCTCCATTTGATTCAAGTCATGCTTATATTATCAGCAAGCATCGTTATCCGATATGAATGAGGTATTTGAATGATATGATAAATCCATCGACAAAAAATTTATGTGGAAAATCGTCCTTAGTGTAATTCTCTCTGAATGATGATCATACAAATACAGATTCTCAAGTCAACGCAACAACTCGAATATTCACAAAAAGATAGAAAGTCAATTAGTCAGTATGTATACACAATTCGCTACGAATGGGCATGTGGATGTCCATGCGTCGACAAACTTATGCCTCCTGCAGAAGTGGTAGACGTCGATTGCGGAGATGGTACCGCTGAAGGCGTATTTATGTGATGACCGAAGAAAGTGTGTCCCGCTGGTGAAAAGGTCACTGTAGGATGATGGTAATATCCAGGAGGTGGAGGTGGCGGTGGACCTGAAGAATGGATATGGGAATGGGCATGGCCATGGGAATGAGCGTGATTATGGGGATGGGGCGTGAAGAGAAAAGCTGGAGCATAAGGACTCGGATGTGGTGGCGTTGTTGGAATAGTAGGACTATTAACATCTAAACCAGGATTCTGCTTTTTCCATTTCGTCCGTCGATTTTGAAACCAGATTTTAACTTGCGTTTCAGTTAGGGACAAGGACAATGCTAGGTTCAGCCGCTCACAAACGGACAAATATCGCGTTGTTTTGAACTTGTTTTCTAATGCAACTAATTGTTCGTATGTAAAAGCTGTCCGAGCTCTTCTTGGTTTGCCGCTCGTAATCCCACTATTGTTTTGAGAAGTTTGACTGCTTCGGATTTGTCCGGGAACTCCACTTCCTGATGTTGAAGAGCAGCTTGACAGCTTCCGCTTTTTATTGTTTGAAGGTATGTTTCGGTCGGTAGTGCACAAATCGGTAGAGGACTGTTGATCAACGTTGAGTTGGTCAAAATCACCGTTTTCCGCGTTGTTGGCATCATCTTCGGTAATTTCGTCTTCTCTGGGAGTGCTTTCGTTTTCTGGACCGTTGCTGCAAGCGTATTCGCTTTGGGAGTCTTCATCTGGAAAATAGTTAACCAAGTTTTGTTAAAAGGGTGTGCGTTTTGTAATTGTTTTTAATGCTTATAGGTTTCGAAAAAGGGGAAGGTGGGGCAAAACGGGGAGTTGGCAATAGTTAAAAGCTAATTTTTGCATGAACTGGCTGAGTTTGTCAGTTCACCAAAAAGTTGTCACAAGGTGCGTCATTCTGAAACTAATCGGATTTTTATTCGCAAGTAAGTACTAGAAAGCTAAATACTATGCCTAAACGAGTCATACTATGTTAAAGTACACCTTACTACGAACAAATAAAGCTGTCATTCATGAACATATTATTTTTCACCGTTTACTTCAATGTTGATCGAAAATATACCTCGGTGACAGAACGGGGAGGTTATATGGTTCATTATCTCAGTGTAAAAATGTTCTAAATATTGATTACTTTCTCACAGAATGGTGAGAAAATACAAAAGAAAAACTTTGAGCCACAGTTGGTCAACAGAAGACCCATTAGTACCCAAAAGAGGCCGTGGACGACCTCCAGCTCAGGCGAAGCAAAGAAGTAGAGAAGTTTTGTTTCAAAATTTATATGACTAAAATTCGCATGGGTAATTTCCAGAAAGTCAGATTAAAACATAATTTCAATGAAAAATTTTTCAAAAATTAATCGTTTTTGAACTATCCGAAAACTCCCTGTCCTACCCCACCCTTTAGGCAAAACGGGGAGAAAACAAATTTTTAAAAAAACTTTTATAACTTATTGCTAAAATTAAATATGAATTTATTTTCATTTCTTTATAAGTGCGATATAAATCAAACGAAAAATTCGCATAATAGTTGTTCAAATATAACTCTGTGGCTTCCAGCCATAATGTCGAAACTCACTAACAGCTGTTTTCGAGAAAACCAGCCTTAAAGTTTTCGAAGTGTTTTTAGAAATTTACAAATTTTTGTGACTTTTTCTCTTATGAAATCATTGATTGCATTGCGTAAGTGAAAATATTTTAGTTGAGTGCGCGCAAATATGCCCAGAAAGTATTTTTTTATTGAAAATTGTGACTTAGTCGGTTACGCCGGGAAGCCACAGATGTTATGACGTGTGTGCGCAGCAGTCAGCTGATGTTCCGCTGTTTTCAGAATAAAAAAAAATACGGGAAAAACGCAGAAAAAGTGAGAAAAACGGTTGTGTTCATGAAAATGAACACAACCGATGTCATCATTATCAAACTGATTTAAATAATGACGAATGAACTGATTCCTTATGCCGGGAAAACGCTGAGTTGTGTTGTTATGCTGAGAAAAATGCAGTTTGTTGGTTATAAAATGTCGATAGAACGATCCGAATGTTGGATATTAGAGTGTCAATTAACATTTTATGGAAAGATTAACATTTACAGATATCAAATTTCACATTAACTCAATTTCGAAAAAAAGTTAGTTTCGTCATTATGGCGGGAAGCCACAGAACTGATTTTAATATGTGAAAAAATTCGTCACACGTTACGATCTCCATCTTGGCCTACCTTCCCCTACTTTGAATTTTGAGATTATGAAAGCAAAATAATGACTGAAGTTTCGTTAAATCAGATATTCGTGGGGTAAATAAAAGTTTTCTAGGTGTAGTCAAATTCCGTTTGGAATTCGAATACACCAGACATTTTCGATAAGGAGTTACATGATTGAACGAGCGTCAAAATGGCCGCTGCTGCGAAAAAAAAGGATATCCGTACATTTGCCCATGACCGCGGACCCGAATGGTAATTCGCAATAATTGTTAACTCATCAATTTATTACTCTATTAATTTAATGATTTTTCAATTATCAGAAAATTAGTTAGGCGAAAGGAAAAAAAATACAAATCGGGTTTACACCGAAACTTCTCTAGTTGAATTAAATCTTGGAAGAGCTGTGAAAGCTGCGCCATAAAAACAAAGGGTTTCGCTGCAACTACGTTTGCAAGAAATTGCTGTAGAATATTAAACATACAAAACTGATGGTCAAATCACTTAGTATTTAGAAAATTTATCACAGCACATACTGCTGTCTATTGAAAAAATAAAAAATCAAATTGACGTGTTACACGATTGAAGAGACTTATCTACGTTAGATCAAAATGTTGAGCAATAAAAAAACATACTTTTTTCGCAAGTTCTGTATCGGGAAAATGACCGTTAATCAAAAAGAAGACCAAAAAAATAAATAACGTAAGTTTTTTATAAAATAAAGGATACCAAGCAAAAAATGTTCTTCCTACGTGGGATAAAAGAATCTACTGACGATTTTTAGCATATTTTCAAGTCATATTCAATTGGTCTAATATTTATAAGACAAAATCTTGTCTTAGCCCTACGCTACATGAACCATGTCGAACAAGATGTGCGGTGAATCATTGAGGTATAACTTGGTTAGACGTTCGGTTTCATCGCGTTGCAAGTTCAAGCGTTGTATCAAGAGTTGACGAATGTACATGCTATTCCAAATAAGACGTTTTGCTGTACTAATTAGTAGTGGGTTATACTACACTTGCATTACAACCGAGCAAATATAGAATCGTTCAAATTACGAGATTGTCAAGGCAAAGTGTCTACACTGAGAAAAAAATTTTTGGAGAAATTACCATAAACTTTAGAACGGTGGTACCACTAAGCCGTTTCTAGAAATAATTCAGAAACTTCTGAAGT